>PVJD01002843.1:0-184969 GCA_004026545.1 Mormoops blainvillei | reverse complement strand
GCCCCCAGGGCTTTGACAGATGAGGTCTATTAGCCCAGGGAGAGCATGAGGGGAATTATTATTTACTACTCAAACCCAATTAGCCTTAATTTCCCAGCTGTGCCCTTTTTCTGTTAGTTTCATCTATTCTAATCTGCTGGTGGGAGAGGAGACTGCCGAAGACACAGTGAAATGTTTCCTTTTGTTATCCTAAAACCAGGGAGCTTTGGGCTTCACTACTTTGGAAAAGCCACAGAGAGCATCTGGAGAAGGGGCTGAGTGCATCTCTCCCGCGCTCGCTCGCTCTCTCTCTCTCTCTCTCTCTCTCTCCAAAATGTCTTCCTTCTGCCTCACCGCAGCCCCAGGGCCCCGGGTGGCTCAGCCACAGCGGGAAAGCCACCGTCCCCCTATGGAGGCAGTTGGCTATGATATTACAGTTAAGTCTTCTGGGAACATTTTTCCATAAATAAATAAGCCTTCTGATTTCCTCCGATGAATCGTCTTCTCTAGAAATTTCCTGGCTCCACCCCGTGCAGCCCGCACCGCACAGGTGGATCATGGGCTCTGGACTCTGAGCTGCTCCTCCAGGGGAAATGAGGCCTCAGGAGCCTAGGCCAGTCGTCCAGCAGCAGATCAGCCTTGCGGCTGGCTCCGCCCTGACCTTGTACCGGATTCCAAAGCCTAGGACTTTTGTCTTTTGGCCAAGCCTCAGTCCCAGCCCCGTTTCCAGTGCCTGCTGTTCTGCCCGGCACTCACACTGACATCCTACCCTGCTTATTCCTCCTTGCTCCGCATCTCCTCTTTTCCTGACCTTCCACAGGCGGGTGTTCAGCGGGCAGTCTTCCTGCTCACCCCCAAGGGTGCCATTTGCAAACAGTGCGTCCTATGGGCAAGGCTGTGCTCCTGATGAACAGGCATCAGAACAATATAGCAAAACTCCTTAGAAAATGAAGCAGATCGCTTGGCCCATTCGACCCGCTGTGTGTTCTTGCTCTGCCAGTCCGTGGTCCGTGAAGTAAGCAGGAGCATTCAGGGGAACTGGCTGAGCAATACAATCAATCCGTTCTGGATGGTGGATCCTTCCTGGGATATCTGAGAAGAACTGCTCAGTCCTTCCATGGCTTTCCTTAAAAGAAAAAAAAAAATCTGTCTTTTATCCAGCTTCTCAGTAAATATTAATAGTAAATATTATCAGTGGAGATAACGGATGCAAAATGAAACTGGCAACAGTTAATACTGCACATAATAAAATTTGTCGCAAATGAGAAACCAAAAAATGGAAACTTCTTGGTAAGGTTGAAAACTGCAACAGTTGTACTGGGAGAAATTAGATGTGATAGGGAAAAACCCACACAAAATAAAACCAACAGAAGGAAAAATGTCATGTGGTAAAACTGATTTAAAAAAAAAAAACAGTATAAGAATCAAATAACCTTGGCAAAATTTGCATTGCAAAATCTGACCAAAGAAAATGGATCTTGGTTGAAATGTGGTCATCGAGCAAACTCAGATGGTCAGAAGTCATGATGGACAAACAAAAAATAATTGATGAATCATATCTTTGGTAATTTTTTAATAGAAAAAAATACTTTTGAAAAGAAATGTTTAAAATGGGAAAAGAATAATAATCATTAACTGCACAGAATGGAAAATTTGTTGAGGGATTAAAGTGACTTATAATGGGATTCACGGAGAAAAATACTTTCTCAACAAAAGTTTTCAATGTCAGTAAAATTAAGTTTAAAATCTATATGTTCATAAAGACAGAATGTAAAAATGTGTTTAAAGGCAAAGTGCCAAGTGGCCTTTAACTCCACTAGAGTTTCCAAAAAATGGTGGGGTCCAATGAGGGGTGCAGCCTGGATGACTAACCGCATTTCTGGTAGGATCCTAGAACAGAAACAGTGCATAGGTGGAAAAATGGGTGAAATCCGCATGAAGTTTCGAGTTCAGTGAATAGTAATGTACCAATGTTGGCTTTGAGCTCTGACAAGTGTGTCCTGGTGTTGGTTCGCGAGCTCCTCTGGAGCTTCCCAGCTGTGATCGGAAACCAGCCCCCACACGGGGAGGGCAGGGACAGATGGAAGAGACTGAAGAAAGGCAGAGCAGCCCAGGGCAGTGGGCCAGGTTTCATAAGCAAGGGAACTTACTTACGAGGCTTGTCCTGGGCAAAACAAAATGAGTCCGGTCTTGTGCTGTATAACATCATCTCTGTCAGCGAAGGACCATATACAATATATGACGACTCTGGTCCCATAAGATAATGGAACTGAATGTCCTGTAAGAAATGGAAGCATGTGTGGTTCGGGAGGAAAATTTTTTCTCTGATGGGGTGAATATCTGTGGGACTTGGCCACAGGTTCCGTCACTCACAGCAGCTCAGTTTCAAGCATACAGGTGACTTGCCGTCCATCAGCCACTGACCTGTTTCTGCACAGCGAACCCCATGCCCCCAGCATGACCCATTCAGAGGGCACTGCAGCCCTCCCAGGTCCAGCTCAATGGTCTCCAGAGAACATTGCTGTAAATTCTTCGTCAGGGACCTTAGACCCTGTACAAGGACACAGGTCCACAGGAGCCACCTTAATAAATACTCAGTGCCACCGCCACTTTAGTAAAAGTTTCCTATGGTCGTGTGGGGCCAGCCTGTCCCTGTATTTGGGAAATATCTTCAGGTCATAATGATGTAAAGCATAGATGAGTTCTTTCAGCTCGATACCAGAGAGAGCCCTTTGTGCCAGACAGGGTCAATGGAACCAAAAACAAATTTCCAAAGTCAAATGTTGAATTCTCGTTTCTACACCCTCTCTGTGCTAAGCACCCTTTTTTCTTTCTTTTTTTCTTTTTTTAATGAAAACCACAAAGTTCCTTAATCCGAACCCTGCTCGGACGTGCAGTTGCCATGACAGTTCCCTCTGTTCCTTTATCTCTCCATCTTGATTTTTTAAAAAATTTTTATTGTGTTTTCCCTTCACTATACCTATTTGTCCCCCATATACCTTTCTCCCCCCACAATCACCACACCGTTGTCCATGTCCATGAGCCCTTTTTCCTTTTTGTTCGATTCCTCAACCCCCTAACCTCCCCCACACTAGAGGTCATCTCTCTATCTATGAGTCTGTCTCTATTTTGCTTGTTAGTCCAATTTGTTCATTAGATTCCACGTATGAGAGAAATCATATGGTATTTGTCTTTCTCTGATTGGCTCATTTCACTTAACATAATGTTCCCCAGGTCCATCCATACTGTTGCAAAGGGTAAAATAATTCTTTTTTATAGCCGAGTGGAATTCCATGTGTAAATGTCCGATAGTTGTTTTATCCACTCGTCTCCTGATGGACACTTGGGCCGCTTCCATATCTTGGTGATTGTCAATAACGCTGCAATGAACATAGGGGTGCTTACAGCCTTTCTAATTAGTGTTTCGGGTTTCTTCAGATAAATTCCCAGAAGTGGGATCACCGGGTCATAAAGAAGGTCCATTTTTAATTTTTTTGAGGCGTCTCCATACGGCTTTCCACAGTGGCTGCCCGGTCAGCATTCCCATGCATCCTGATTTCTTACTCCTGCTGGTCCTCAGGCCACCTTCCACCCCCTCCTGGCCGTCACTGTCACCGCGACCTGCGCTTTGCCCAGCCAGTTTCTCCTCGACTCGTCCCCTCAGTCCCGCCCGCCTCCCTGTGCATGGAGCAGCACTGACAGCTCCCGTGTCTGTGTCTGACCCTGTCCGAAGGAGGCGGGGGAGGGCTTGCGGGACAGTGTCTGTAAGTCTACGGCAGTGTCCAGTAACGTCCTGGCCCTTCACATTCACTCACGGCTGCCACTCACTCACTGACTCACCCTGGGCAACTTCCTGTCCTGTGAGCTCCATTCATGGTTAAGTGTCCTGTACAGGTGCACCATTTTTTATCTTTTATATCATGTTTTTACTGTACCTCTTCTATGTTTAGATACACAATTACCCTTGTGTTACAATTGCCTACTATTCTCAGTACAGTAACGCACTGTACAAGCCTGTAGCCAGGAGCAGTAGGTTGGACCAGATACCCTGGGTGGGTGGTAGGCTGTGCTGTCCAGGTTTGTGTCTGTGTACGCTGTGACGTTTGCACAGTGACGAAATCACCTCCAGAAGCATCTCTCAGAGTGTATCCCTGTCATTGAGTGACTCATGCCTAGTTTTCCACACCCACCTGCCAAATCTTAAAAGTTTGTATGGAGACCCTAACTGGGTTCCATCATGTACCCAGGAGGATCTTCCCTGAGGTCAGTCTCGGTAATATTAACACCAGATTTCTCTTCAGGCCGTGTCTTTGAAGCAGCTTCCGGGAGCGGGGGTGGCAAACAGAAAGCCCATGCCGTGGCACAGGTGGGAGTGGGGGGCCTCCCGGTGTCTGGGTCCAGCTGTGGGGCAGACCAGCGGTCGCGTCCTGCTGGCCTTCCCCGACACGTGTCCATGTGAGATGTTGCCGTGAGGGGAAACTGAGTTACAGATATGCAGGAGCTTTCTGTATTCTTTGCAAACCTTCTGTAAGTCTAAAATTATTCCCCCAGAATATGGTGGGGTCAAAATGCCCTGGACAAAAGAAAAAAATAATTCAAAATCCCCACTGCAGCCCTGATCGGTGTGGTTCACTTGGTGGGGTGTCATCCCACAAAACTAAAGGCCACTGGTTCGATTTCGGTCAGGGCGCGTGCTTGGGTTGCGGGCCGGGGTGCATATGAAAGGCGACCAATCGATGTTTCTCTCTCACACCGATGTTTCTCTCCGTCTTTTTCTCCCTCATTTCCCCTCTCTCTAAAAATAAATAAAATCTTTATTTAAAAAAATCCCTATTGCACTTTCCTGGAACTCTGCGGCTCGCTTCCCAATTCTGCCGCCCCTCGGTTGCACCACGTTGATTTATTTCCAGGGAATTACACCTGATGCCACACCTGCCCCTCAGCACCCCTTTGTAGACTCCTGTGCACTACCAGACACTGGTGTCTACTCACACCTCTCCCCAGGTTCCAGACAGCTTGCTCTTGCTCATCCCTGAAACTGGCTCCCTTGGACTGCTGCCCCTCCCCCAGTGTGCACCAGGGCACTCCAACTCAGCCCTATCTTGAAACCCCCTGAGGAGTTTTAACAATTCCTGGTGCCTGGTTGCCACCCCTAGAGATTCCAATTTAAGTGGCTTGGGTCATGACCTGGACTTCTGGATTTGAAAATCCTCCCCAGGGGATTAAAATGTGCACTCAAGTTTGAGACCCACTGGTGTGACATAACTAAATGCTGTTGGTCTTTGAAAAGCCTCGTTTCTCATCCTCGTTGCCCATCCTCGTTCTTGGGACCATGGAGGCCACACAGGTTCCCACAGATGCCTGCATATGTATGACGCTCCCACTCTTCACCACCAGGAGGCGCACACTCCTGATTCCCTGGACATTCTGCCAGCCAGCCCCCAGAGTGAGGGGATACATGGCTGGTTTCTCCTCTGAAAGCAGATGACCATGATCTTCACAGGGGAGTTCACCTCTAGGTGAGAAGTACCTCATTGTGTAGCAAGTGCCAGTGTCTCCTTCTGCTAGGTGGCGTTAGCTCTGCACACAGCTGGTCCTCCTCTGACCACTACCTGTGCACAGTGGCGACTTTCAGGTGCCCTCACAGTGTGGCCTGGGCAAAGCCTACTCTCGTTTGTACTTAAAGCCAAAGTCAGGTGAAAATCACTTGACCCTATGAACCCACTGCATGTTCCAGGGTCCAGGTGGAATTGTGCCTTTGAAATATTGGGGCTGGAACCTGGTCTCGTTACAACCCCTGAAGGTTAATGATTCCAAATGCAGGGAGGAGTTAGGTATGTGTGTGTTTTTTATAACAGCAGTGGATGGACGCTCCCCCAGACTTGCTGACTTTGAATCTCTGAAGGGTGACCGCTGGGAATGTTTTACTAGTTCCTCAGGTGACACTGGGGGAGCCAGACTGCTCCAGGTTCTCGGGCTCCACTGGGAATCACATCCCCTCAAAACATCAAGGGCTCTGGTTCGGAGCTCAGGGTCCCTCAGAGAAATCTGGAATTTACAAAGAAGCTGTGTCCCAGCCCCACCATCCCTGTAGAGTTGGTGTCAGAAGTTTCTACCTGTAGCTGGACTTTTATTCAGGTGGTTTATAAACTCCCCAGTGATTCAGAGGTGAAGTCCTGGCCTCCTGCAGAGCTTTCCCTCTAAAGGCTCAGGTGCTAAATATTTCAGGCTCGCAGGCCTCCCGTTGCTCAGCGTTGTCACCGTGGTGTGAAAAAAAGCCGTGGACTTTTACGTAATGAGTGTGCCTGGCTGGGTCCTACAAGTAACACTATTCACAGAAACAGGCAACAGGACAACTTAGTACATGGCCCGCGTCTTGTGCACCCCTGGTAAGACACCTGGGGAGAGGTAAAACGGACTTCTCTCCGCCAGCCAGTTAAATTAGACCCTCTGTAGACGGTGCCCAGACAGTGGTATTTTGAAAAGCTCTTCAGATGAATTTCCAAACAGCCAGGATTAAGAACCCCAGCTGAAATGCTCGATCATTGCACAAGTCATTCTAAAGAGCAGTGGCTTGCTCCGATACAATGTTTGGTCTGCTCCTTGCTTTAAAAAACAAAACAAAACAAAACAAAACAAAAAAACTATTTAAATGGAAGTATTCCAAGAATATTGTACTATGACTACCTGGCAAAAATGAAGTGTATTGCAATATGCAGTCAAATGTATATATTTTAAGTGTACAGCTTGATGAATTTTTAAAAAAGATTTTTTATTTTTTAGAGAGGGGGAAAGGGAGGAAGATAAAGAGGGAAACATCGATGTGCAAGAGAAACACCTATCGGTTGCCTCTCATACGTCCCCAACTGGGGACCTGACTCCACAGCCCAGGCATGTGCCCTGATGGGGAATCAAACCAGCGACCCTTTGGTTCACAGGCCAGCACTCAGTCCACTGAGCCACACCAGCCAGGGCTCCATTGCCTTCCGCAGTGGCTGCACCATCTGCATTCCCACCAACAGTGCAATACGGTTCCCCTTTCTCCACATCGTGGCCAGCACTTGTTGTTTGTTGATTTATTGATGACAGCCATTCTGACAGGTGTAAAGGGATATCTCATTGTGATTTTAATGTGCATTTCTCTGATGATTATATTACAGGAGAAACTCAGCTCTTGCTGATGCAGTAAAGAATTACAGATCAGCAAGTCTGTTAGTATGTGAGCAGGGTCTACTGGTGGTATGTTCTCATGGAAGAGAATGGGCCTTGCCGAGGTGGCGGGGAGGAGGTTTACTCTGTATCCTACCTAACAGTCAGTGACGTTGAGCATCTTTTCATGTGTCTATGGGCCATCTATATGTCCTCTTTGGAGAAGTGTCTATTCAGGCCCTTTGCCCATTTTTAAATCAGGTTGTTTTTTGTGTGTTGAGTTTTGGATATTAACCCCTTATCAGATGTGTCATTGGCAAATATGTTCTCCCATTCAGTGGGTTGTATATTTGCAAATCATGTATCTCATAAGGATCTATTGAGTACGGTTTTGTATCCAGAATGTATAAAGGACTCTTACAATTCAACAACAAAAAGACAAAGAACTCAATTAAAAAGTGGACAAAGGACTTGAATAGACCCTTATACAACAAGGATGTGCAAGTAGCCAATAAGCACGTGAAAAGATGTTCAACATCATTAATTACATGTGAAATGCAAATCAAAACCACAATGAGCTACTAGTTGAAACCCACTAGGATGGCTATAATAAAAAAAAAAAAAAAGGAACCTTGACCGGGGCGTGGCTCAGTTGGTTGGGTGTTGACTCACAAAGTGAAACGTTGCTGGTTCAATTCCTGGTCAGGGTACATACCTGGGATGCGGGTTTGGTCCCCAGGTGGGGCTCTATAAGAGGCAGCCAAATGATATTTCTCTCTCACATCAATGTTTCTCTCCCTCGCTTTCTCCTTCCCTTCCTTCTCTCTAAAAATAAATACAATCTTTTTTTTAAAGGTAATATTAATGTTAAAAAATTAATTTTGTTGATGTTTTCCTTTGCTGTGCCAAAACTTCTTATTTTGATGTAGTCCCATTTGTTTATTTTTTCTTTTGTTTCCCTTGCCTGGGGAGATACGGCCGATAAAATCTTGCTATGAGCAATGTCTGAGATTTTGCTGCATGTGTCTTTTTCTATGATTTTTATGGTTTTAGGTCTAACATTTAAGTCTTTAATCCACTTTGAATTTATTCTTGTGAGCGATGTAAGAAGGGGGTGTAGTTTCATTTTTCTGCATGTATCCGTTGCATACAAAGCCCTCATCAGTAGATCCTTATGAGATGCACGTTTCGCAAATATTTTCTCCCACTTTGCAGGCAGTCCTTTTCCTTTCTTGGTAATGTCCTTTGATGCACCGAAGTTTTAAATTCTGAGGCAGTTCAATCTACCTTATTTTTTGCTTATGGTCTTGGTGTCGTATCTAAGATGCCATTGCCAAATCCTAGAATATAAGCAAGTCTGCTCCCTGCCCCAGAGCAGTATCAGAAACATCTTTAAACAAAGCTGTCCATGACCTTTGCTCAGAAGATTGCAGAGATGCTAGAATTATCTCCCAACAAACCAACAGAGGGAGATGGCAGGGCTGAGAGACAGAGATAAAAACAGAGTCTTTGTACCCGTTCAGGGGCTGGAGCAGGATTGCTTATTTCTTGGTCTGATCCTGTGAGCTAGTCCCCCTTTGCAGCTTAAATGACCTTGACTCGAGAGTCCATTTCTTGCAAGTGACTGAGTCCTGAGCAATGTGGTCTTCTGCTCATCTAAGTTTTCATAAACTCAGTAACAGCAAGTGGCTCATACTGGTGTCAGGCCACAAAAATGCGTGCCAGCAGGTTCACTTTGCTAGCTCAACACCAGACCTGAATTTTCCTCTTTGCATAAGGTTCCGCCTCAGATGCCCTTCTTACCTGGCCGGATAGGCTTTGTCTCCCTAAACCCCGCCCCCCAGATACGTCCGCCTGACGAATGTTCTAAGTATCTCTCTACCGCGGGGTCCTGCGCTTGGCTGTGGTTCCATGCTGAGTGTCTGAGGGTTCCCCGGGAAAAGGGGGCGTTTGGAGCATGCCCGTCCAGGCTAGCTGTTCAATCCTGGAATGAGACAGGAGCACTCCATCGTTTCTGTATCCCAATGCCCTTGATGAGAAAACAGTGTCCAAGAAATGTTCATTTTTAAGAATAATAGCTAATAGTAATCGTTAGGATTGCTGTAAGTGCTCCAGAAGCCACAAGAGACAAGGAAAAGTTGCCCCCCTCAGACCCTCCGGAAGGAACCGGCCCTGCCCCTACTTTGGCTTTAGCTCAGTGAAACTGTTTTCAGACTTCTGACCTCCGAAGCTATGAGACAATTCATCCGTGTTGTTTTGAGCCACTAAATTTCAGGTGATTTGTCACAGCAGCTGAGGAAATCTAATATACTATCAGCTGGTTGCTCAGTTACATCCTGGGAGACAAGTCACCATTAGAAGCCACAACCCCCGTGTCCTCATTCCAGCCCAGGGGAAGGGGTCAGGGGATGAGGAGGGCACACCTAATCCGGAAGTTGCCACATCACTTCTTTTGGCCACATGGCCCCACCTAATTGCAAGGAAAGAGGGAAATGTAGTTGTTTCTTTTTTTTTTTTCTAAGTGGCAATGTGCCCTGTTCTTTTAGGAGGTTCTGTTACTAAAGAAGAGGGGAAGGATGAATTAAAAGGAAAGTAGCCGCTAGCTCAGCAGGCTCCAGCACTTCTCCAGGGAGAGATGGTGGTGGCGGCATTAGCCACAGAGAGAAGTGGGCTGACGCAGACAGATGTGCAGTCTTTCACCCGTGGGCCTGGGAGGACAGGTGCGGCCTGCGGGCAAGGGATGCGAAGAGTCAGCAGCTGCACCTGTGGCTCCCAGAACGGAGCGGGCAGGGGGTAGGGGGGCGCCGGCCCACCCACCGCAGAGGTGGGGGCTGCCTGCAGAGCGTGCTGTTGAGTGTGAGAATGATGAGCGTGCCTTATCAGAATTGCAGGCCTCAGTACACATGGACTTTCATTGACAGGTTTCTGTTACATTAATTAAGGGGAATGTTTTGTTAAAGGGATGGAAGAGAAGCTGCTGACGCGGCACTTGGCAGCCCCTGCCCTTTGCTGCCCTTTTTGCACCAAGGCTTCCTTAGGATGTGCTTCCCACCCACACCAGGAAAACATCTGCGGGGCGGGGGGCCCATCGTACGGGCGCCTGTTGTTAGCTTGGGGGCATCCGATCATTTACACGTGCCGTGACGGGCTAGCGGATCCCCAAGTAGCCTAGAGGCCTTGGGTCCCGTTTCTGCTGTTTGTTGGTGTTGGTTTTATCTTAACTCTGTTTTTGTTTTCTCCCATGATACATGTCGGGTATACTCATCGTAGAAAACAGGCAACCACTCCAGAGAAAGGGAGGCAAGGAGGGAGACCACACATAATCCCACCGGGGGCGGCGCCCGCTTTATTAGCACCTTGTTGGATTTCCTTTCAGTCGTACCTAGACATTTTTATGGATCCTGTACCTTTTTTAAGTAGACGCTATAATATAAGCATTTTCCACAATTTTAAAAAAGATTTTATTTATTTTATTTTTAAACAGAGGGGAAGGGAGGGAGAAAGAGAGGGAGGGAAACATCAATGTGTGTTTGCCTCTCACACACCCCTCACTGGGGACCTGGCCCGCAACCCAGGCACGTACCCTGACTGGGGAATCGAACTGGTGACCCTTTGGTTTGCAAGCCGACGCTCAATCCACTGAGCTATACCAGCTAGGGCATATTCTGTATCTTTTTTTAAGTGGACACCAAAATGTAAGCATTTTCCGTAATTCTGATAGTTTCATAACAGTCTGTGTTGGGCATGTGCTATATTTTATATATCCTCTTTTACTGAGCATTTATGAGTGATATAAAGTTATTTGAGCATTTAGCATCTTTTCCTCAGAATTGAATAACAGAAGCAAAATTTCTGGGTAATAGTGTATGACAATTTTAATAACTTTTCACCCGCAGTTTGACATTGCTTTCCAAAAGGGCTGTATCCCTTTATATTTTAAGGATCTTGTGTGAAATTGAGTTGTTGAGTTGTGTTGTTTTGTTTTGTTGAAACATGAAAGCATAATATTTATAAGTGACCCAAGACATCCAATAAATGTGAGGAAAGAAGGAGAAGCTGTAACTTGGAGACTAATATTAGAACTAGCTTTTAACATCGCCGCCAGGCTGACAGAAGGACACGTTTGCGTGGACGTGCCCTGGGACCCTCTGCTCGTGCATTCAGCACGCACCCTGTAGGCCTCCCATCAATATCAAAGTCACGCAGGCTGTGGGAGGATCCCGGTAGATTTCCCATCCCAGGTTTTCCCCGCCACGCCGCATCTCAGCGATAGCATGATGCCGTGTCACATGGCAGATGGAGGCTGTGAAGCTTCGTGATTTAGCCACGATCACAGCCAACTAGTGGCAGAGCTGGGACCTAAGCCTAGGCCTGGGGCCGCTTTGATTGTATTTATTGAACTGCTGCTCTGTTCGAAACAGCATGATCAGCACCTGGAGAAACACAGGTGGCAAGGGGAGGCCCGCCCGCAGGAGCTCGCACTTAATAAGGGACATCAGGAGCACCGGATGCTTCAGAGGTATGTTACTCTGCTCAGGCCACCATAACCAAGCACCCGTGCCAGGACGCTTCAACGACAGAGATTAATTTTCTTACAGATCTGGGGGCTCTGAAGTCCAAGGTCAAGGTGCAGGCACGGTTTCTTCTGAGGCCTCTCTTCCTGGCTTGTAGGCAGATGGCTTCTCTCTCTCTCAGTGCCCTTCCGTGGTCTTCCCTCCCTTGGTATCTCTGTCCAATCCCCTCTTCTTATGAGGACACCTGTCACACTGGATTAGGGCCCACGCGAATGACCTCATGCTAAGTTAATTACCTTATTAAAGACCCTGCCTCCAAGGACAGTCATGTTCTGAGGTCTTGGGGGAACAGCCCGTAGCTCTCAACCAGTGAGGAAATGGGCCTTCAGTTCTAGAGCCACAAGGCATTGGATTCTGTCAATAACCTGAATAAGCTAGGAAACCATTCCCCCCGCGGCAGCCCCCAGGAGTGCCGCCTGCAGATGCCATGGGGTTCGCTTGCTGAGACCCAGGGTGGCCTTCTGACCTACAGAACGGTGAGGTAATGCCCTTGTGTTGTTTTAAACCACTAAATTTGTGGTAACTTGTTACCGCAGCAATGGAAAGCTAATATAGCTGAACTCTGAAAAACAAAATAACATTCTTCCTGTTGTCATGGAGCTTGGCAACTCAAATTTGCAAAATTGATAAAAGGAGAAACAAATCCAGTGTTTGTTAACTCAAGCCTTAGGCTCCAGAAGGTTTCGAATTTGAGGGTGTTAGATGATAATGTGAGGTCCAGATTCCGCACTTTTTGATGGAAGTTCCAGCAAAAAGGAGAATGAGGAACCTGTTACTGTAGAAAAGGGAAATTTTTTTGTGGTGAAAAAACAGAATGGATGATCATTTAGGTAGGCTTTTTATAAAGAAAATTATAATATCTCTTCAGACTGCAAAGGAATTCCTGTCTTTTCCCACTCTCAACCCCCAAGTCTGCTTAAGTTTAAGACAAAAGCTTATGGTAAAATCATATCCACCGAATACGGAAATGTTAAAAAACAAACCCGCAATGGTAGGGGGTGTGTCAAAGGCACATAGGGGCCAACAGAAAGAGCTCCCACTGGCCAAAGCTGAAACAGTTGGAACAATAAAGAACTATTGGCTTATAACCTAAATATAAACATCCATGAGTCCATACTAACATAAATAATTTAACGAATGGTGGCACAAAGACACACCTTCCCCAAAGAAGAATTCTTAATACGTTACGCAGACTCTCTCTGCCCCCGAAGAGGCGGACAGAACACCGCTCCCCACTCCTGACGTGTGGGCACACAGCGGCTTCCTCCAGGAGCACGGGGCAGGGTAGCTCTGGATGGGGAGGGTAGGTAACTATGCAGCGGAGGAAACCAGCAAACTCTCAGCCAGGTGACGGAGGCGTGAGCCCCCTCCGTGAGCAGGCATGTCGACGGGGGCAGGTGGGCTCCTTTGACTTGATGCGATGAAGAGCACTGCGCCCTGAGGTCTTCCTCCCTAAAACATGTCAGCCCCATCCGATCATGAGAAAATACCAGACACATCCCAAATGAGGGGCGTTTTGCAAAACACCTGGCCAGCACTCTTCATAACGCTCAAGGTCACCGAAAACAAGGAGAGCCTGAGAAAGTGTCACAGGCCGGTGGTGCCTAACGGAGACATGATGGCTGAATGGGACCAATATGGTGTCCCAGGTGGGATCCTGCAGCAATAAAAGGACCATGAGTGAAACAAGGCAAACGTGAATAAAGGATGGACTTTAATTAATAATAGCGGATGAATATTGGTTTATTACTTGTAGCAAGTGTACCACTCTCACAGGAGCTGGTACTCAGAGGAGTAAACCAGATGCAGGGCATATGGGAATTGTCTACACTACGCTCACAATTTTTCTGTGAATCCAAAACTATTCTAAAATTAAAAGCCTATTTTTTTAGGTGAAAAAAAAGTCATTTGCACCTTACAAATGTTGCTTCCACAGTACCAAACATGTTCTGCAGTGTAAGAAGAAATTTTCTGCATTTCTCTGAGCAGGAAAAGAAACCTCATGTATGTGGGTCTCTGTATGCCCTCCCGCCCCACGGCCAGCAGTTCTTTGCAGGGAAGGGAACATTTGTTTAGGCTGTTTAAAAGTAAAAGCACTCAACATACTCTATTATTTTTTTGTACATTGCTTTCTCAGCTTCTCATACAACTCACTCATCATAGTATATGAAAGCTCTTTGATGTTCCAAGAGTATATTTCATTTAACAAAGTATATTCTGTGACCATTCTGAGGACACTTTTGGGAAATAGAGAAAAAGATGTAATCATAGAAAACAGATGGAGCTTTGGTGGTAATTGCCCGAGCGGAAGGCAAACTTGGCTTGACCCTGGGCCTGTGGGAACCCAGCTCTAGCGCGTGTCATTTAGAACAGCTTTCCATGTAAGGGAGGCAACGTCAAATCAGTCTGCACGTGGGAATAAAACCTAGGTGCTTAACCCTCCAGTCCATCAGAGGACGGGCGGGATTGTGTATCGCATCTTTGCAGACTCGGCACAGTTAGTCAAGTACTTTATGAGGTACTTAAGTTCTCTGTCTTCAGAGGCGCTTCTTCCTTCATTCAATGAGAGACTGACAAACGTCCACACAACGATGTATTTCCAGTTCTGGGGAGGATTCAACTGGTGATACAAAAGAAAATATATATGTATGTGTATATATGTGTGTGTGTGTGTGTGTGTGTATACGTATATATATGTATGTATGTATTAGGCAGTAAAGGCACCTGTGCGTGGTGAGCTTTCGGCATTTTGGGGACCTCAGCATCCAGGCCCGGGCCCCCCCCCCACCGCCCCTCCCTTGATTCCTCTCCTCACAGCCTTTCAGCTCACTCCCCATCCCTGACTTCTCTCCAGCCAGCACTTCATGGGCTCTCAAGTATTTTATGAAGGAATAGCCAGAGAGGATGTGGCAGCAGAAAAAGGGCCAACACACAGCCCATTACCGTTCTGGAGACAAGGTGGACGAGGAGCGGAGAGGAGGGGACTCTCTGTGGCATTTGGCCTCCTTTCAAGCTGGTCCCCACCTGAAGAACTTTCTTGTTCTTTCTCTCGCAGAATACTTTTCTTGAACATTGTTCTCCTAGTCAGGCAAGCGGTAGTATGGTACTGGGCAGAATTCATCCCCTCTCCCGCTCTTTTTTTCTTTACTTAGTATTTGCTACATAAGAAGAATATGCAGTAGCATAAATGTAACTTACAAACCCTCTCACTAAGGTAGACATCCATGAACCCACACCTGCCCTAAAACGGGAGACTTAGCAACGCCTACCTGTACCCGCCTCTCCTCCCCCAGAGGTGATTAGTATTGTTTCATTTTGGCTTTGAGAGTCACAGAAGAAGCATCCTACTGAATTTAGTCACCTAGCCTTCCCCTTAGCTCCGATATTATGTTTCTAAGGTTCGTCTCCGATGGGCGACACCTAGGACTGAAGTCCATTCAGTTTTGGTTCCCCAGAGCGTGCTCTCAGATGAGTATCCCACAGCCTGCTGAGCCATTCCTCTGACTTGCGGTAGTCGAGTTTTTCCTAGGGTTCTGTCATAACGATCAGCAGCCCGATGGGCTTTCTTGGTTGGTGCCTCCAGGTGCATCCGTAAGGGCACCTGGTGGGGCAGTAGTTCTTGAGCCTGAGCGTGCATCAGAATTCCTTGCAGGCCTTTGTTAAAACAGATCGCCGGGCCCCATTCCCAGAGCCTCTGCTTAGTAGGGTGGGTGGCGACGGAGACTTTGCATTTCTGGTAAGTCCAGGGGATGCCGATGATCTGGGACCATGCTTTGGGAACCACTGACCTAGGGGGAGGACCTAGCCAGGGGTTGGCTGAGCTGCAGGGTGTGTGCCTGCCCCACCTTATAAGATAACGCCTGGGTGTTTGCTTACATAGTTGTAACTGTTTCCTCCTGGCAACACGGAAAGTTCCATCGAGCCACGTTCTCACCAATCCTTGGTATCATTTATGTCCTCTCTCTACATTCAGTGTGACCGAAACTGTGGGAGCGAAGAGAATTTATACACTGAGACAAGCATTTTTACACTTTTTAAAAAGAAGACAGAGGTCTTTACACTGTTTGGGTCTTTTTCATTGGGCATAACAAGCAAAAGAACGGACTCTAACAGGTTTGTCAAGGACAGTAAACAGTGAACAATTTTTCTACCTGTAATGGAACGTCTTTGACCAGAGTCAGGCGAGCTGATGGCTTAGGCATTTAGGTTCAGTTCAAGCAACCAAAACAAAACTGGAGAAGGTCCTCAGGCGATGGCTGACACCATCAATAGTGTCATTTTTGTCTACTCTCTCCTTAGAATACATCACGTCGTTGAATGAAAAGGCCCTTCGCTTTGAGAAGATGAAGACCCAGTAGAGCTGTGGTTGAAATTTTATGATATTGTGAAAGATAAGATAATCACAGACTAATGTATCATGTGTCAGAACTGGACAAGATAGAGAAGGATGTTTAAAATAAATAAGGGAAGCCCTGGCAGGATGGCTCAGTTGGTTGGAGTGTGATCCCACACACCAAAAGTCTGCAAGTTCGATTCCTGGTCAGGGTGCATACCTAGGTTACAGGTTCGATCCCTGCCACCTAGGGGTGCGTACAGGGGGCAATTGATCGATGTTTCTCTCTCACATAGATGCCTCTCTCTCTCTCTCTCCCCCTTCCTCTCCTTCTCTTAAAAAAAAACAAAAAAAAACAATAAACACATTCTGGGATGCGGATAACAATAAATTAGGGAAGAGAGGGGATGGCTTGTGCAGGACACTCGCTCACGTGCGGACAGAACACAGCATGGTGGAAAGAGAATCAGCTTTCGTCAGCCAGACCCCAGTTTGAATTCCAGCTCCTCCTGCAAAGCCTTGGTGTGAGAACTGGCCCAAATTTCTCGGTTTCTCCCAAGCCTTGGTCTGTTCCTCGCTGAACTGGGATCTCAGGGCTAGAGAGGGAGGTAACAGAGCCTCTGCTCTGCTACACATGGCAGGGCACTCAGTCAGGGCTCCATCACCTCTTTTCCTCTTGAGCAGGTTTTATAAGAATAGTGACTTCCCATTTTTACATTAGTCCCCTATTTGCACAGCCCTCTCTCATGTCTAATTCTCAAGGCGCCCCGATGACGGCTGTTGTCACAATCCTCATTTTGTGCCCGTCCACCTGACCTGCCTCACCTCTGATGCTGGTCATTCACCTCGGCCGTTATGTCCTGCCTTTCTCACTGAGCACTGTTTTAAACTATTCTTTAAACTTTTATTTTTTTTAACCCTCACCCGAGGATATGTTTATTGATTTTAGAGAGAGGAAGGGAGGAAGAGAGAGAGAGAAATATCAATGCGAGAGACAAACATCAATCGGCAGCCTCTCGTACACTCCGTGACCGGGAACCGAACCCACATCCTAGGTATGTGTCCTGACCAGGAATGGAACCCACAGCCCTTTGGTATATGGAACGATGCTCCAACCAACTGAGCCACACAGCCAGGGCAGCACCGTTTTAAACTTTGAACGGCTGTGCGCATGGGCTGTGGTTTGTCACTCTGTCATCTGAATGTAAAGGTGATGAGACCACTGAGCTGGGACAGACCTTTAACCTGCTCCCCGCTCAGCTCTGCACAGAAACATCAGCACGAACAAGGACAATGACATCATTGAGCACTCAGTCTGTGCCAGACACTTGGGAGGCTTAACCTCATCGAAACCTCACAAACCATCTGCACCTGCGGTGGGTTCAGTTATTACTCTCATTCCATACACGACAGACAGCCACAGGGCCTCGGAGACATTACACTGTGGGAAAGAGGCCAGTCACCAAAGACTGCGCGCTGTGCGACTTCACACACGTGAAATGCCCAGAGTGGGCGCATCTACAGAGGCAGAACGTAGAGGAGGGGTCGCCAGGAGCCAGGGCATCGGAGGCGAAGGGAGAATGACTGAGGGTGGGTATGAGGCTTCTTCACAGGATGATGAAAAATGTTGTAAAATTGATGTGGAGACGGTTGCTCAAGTCTGACTATCTTACACTGTAAACGAATTGTGCACTTCAAGTGGATGAGTCGGACGGTATGTGAATTGTATCTCAATAAAGCTGATTTTTTTTTAAGAACATCATATTTAAAACAAAGAAGAGGCTCAGAAAAGTTAGGGAACTTGCCCAGGATTACAGAGCTAGCGAGTGACACAGCTGGGATATTCGGACCAGGCGGAGGTCCACACTCGACGCTTCTGGGTCCCTCCCTCCCCGTACGTCTGCCTGACAAACTCAAGCTGCTCCTTTAAGGCTCAGCTCTGCGCCGCCTCTTCCGCGAGGCTTCCTGCATTTCCAGGAAATGCTCCTTCTCTTGGGCTTTCGCTGTCGGAAAAATACCTCCTCTAGAGTGCTTTTCATAGTGTCCTGTAAGTACAAACCTGTGTGCCCCTGGAAAAGAGAGATGGGGTACTTTCCGTCATATACTCCCAGGCCCAACCTTGTGTCTGGCACCAGATCTACATGTCAGTGGCCGAGATCACGGGGCACAGGCCAGTCCCTCCCACAGAGCATCCTTTCCACAAAGAAGACCCCTCAGTGAAATGACCCCATGTGGGGCACTGTCACGGACACAGCGGGGCGTGGTGAGTTTGACTGATGAGTTCTTCACACTGATGAGGCCAGAGCGGCTAATCCCCGCACGGGTCACACAGCATTGCCTTCTTTTCGGTGATTACAAATTGAACCTCATCCCAGACAGCTTTCTTGTACAGCCTGTGCAATTGATAAGGTAGGAGGCTAGATAAGAAGGTGTGTGATTTGGGAAAAACACATCATTGCCTCTGGAGACATATCTGCAAGTTCATGTCCAAGTGGTAAGCATAAATATTATTTTCTAACAGCCTTGGAAGCATTAGTCAGAACCCCACTGAAATTGGACACAGGTAGGAATTTTAAGAAAAATGGAATTTCTCCCTAAGAATGATCCAAAGTTTGCAAACCACGCGTGCGAAGATGGATAGGAAATGCACCAGGGAGTTGTCAGCGGGAGCGGCTCACACCGACCAGCTCTCTCATCCTGCTCTGTTCTCTGTGCCATGGCCCATCTCCTCCTCACGCCCTGTGCCGTTGTCCGTCCCGTTTTGCCAGGGGGGCGTCGGAACCTGTGCTTTTGCTCCCGTCTCTGGACGGCGCGGCCGTGAATGACTTGTAATTTCCCTTCCCCGCTTGTCTCCATGTTTTCTACAGTGGACGTGTATTATTAGGAATAACATATATTAAATGCTGTTGTAAACAAATTGTTATTAAAAACAAGCCAAAGAATGTCACAACTGTGGAACAGAACACTTTTCCAGATGACAGGGCCGCCCTGCACTGGGGAATGTGGGGCCTGTTAACCCTCCACAGAGCTGACCTGAGAGTTCGACTCGGCCGCATGGCTCATGACTAAAGCATCCAGCTCGCATTCAAAGTCATCTGCGAGCGTGTCACATTGCACAGTGCTCACTCACAGAGGAATTGGGCCTGGTGACTCATTTCTGGGGGACTCTCACCTCCAGGCTACTGACCGGGGCCTTCCAATAAAAACACACGAATCTGTGCCTAATCCTACAACTGGGACTCATTCAAAAAGAAAACAAAGATAAGGGTAAGGTGGGTTTCACCGGAGAACAGCCTCCTCTTGCTTGATGACTTCTTGGCAAAGGAAAGACGGGAAGTGTGCGGCCCGCTGGCGTCTCCGTGGGCCTCCTCAGGGTCCGTCTCGCCGGCTGCACCGTCCCAATGTGGGGTCAGCATCTCTCGCTGAGGTCCACGGGAAGGGAGGGGCTGAGATCGCTGACACCTCAAAGTGTTTCGAGGCTGATAAACGGTGCTGGGGAAGTGATTTCTCAGATGTTCAAAACAGAAAGCCATTGAGGTTCCATTGTTTTCCATTTGAGGACCACTGACGGTCTGGTGTCAGGCCGGAGGAGACCTCGCCCACCTTTGTCTACCTGTGGTGGGTGACGCACTGACTCACTGACGGGCACCAGAGAGAAGACAGCCTGTACTGTCATCGGTAGGGTGTAGCTCCCAAGTTTCAGGTGGGCATGAGAAACGGCTAGCCTTGTCTCCAGGGGGATGTTGGAGGGGTCATGGCTTGCACTTCAGCTCTAGATCTGCTCATGGTCTCTTCAAGAAAGGGAAACTTCTTCCGTGTTTAAGTTTTTAATTCTAATTGAGTTTAGGTGCATAACTTTCTTCATGGAGTGTTAAAGAGTTTTCCGGAAGGGCCTGAAATGACTTATCAGAAGGGCCCAAAGTCACTGTGATAGGAAGGGATGCAGCTAAGCCATGTTCTTCCCTGAAAGGAGCTAAGGACATGCATCCAGCTGCTGAAACTCATCTGGCATGAATGGAACCACCCCACAGGTGCTAGAAGTGCAGGGTGGGCCTCAGGACACAGACCACCCGTAGGCCACTCACACCTGGCTGGGGTGTGCTACTACCAGAGCAGCCATGGGGCAGACAGACAAGCCAAGTGGTGTCTGGAAATAGCAATGTGTTACCCAAGAGGGAGGGAGGCGTAAGAGCCATGAAAAGTGACCAGAATGTGGATGAGAGCAGACAGGTTGGGGACAAGCAAAAGCCTGAGCGTCGAGCAAGTTAGTGCCCATTGGACGTGCACACCCCGCCTCTGGTCTGTGTTTCCCCCCTCCAAAAACCAAGTAGAGGGTGTAGACAGTCCCCGATCTCTTTGCAGGTCCCCTGCCTGCCCGTCACAGAGCTTCGCTTTCTGCTCTGCGGTTCCCACGCAGCAGGCCACTTCTAAGTGGGAACAGACAGGAGCAGGTGACAGAGGCTGAGGGGCGGGGCTGGAGACAGGGTGTCTGGAGACCCTCTTACCAAGTAAACCCCGAACCCAGAAGGGAGTGTCCTTTAACCAGGACCACGTAGAAAGCATTACATTGGTCTCTCCCTTAGAGCGGGGACACAAACTTATTCATCGATTATAGTGGTTTTTTTTTTTAATTTTGCTAAAACCTGAACTGTCTAAGGTTTCACTGAAAATAAAATAGTCAATGCCAATGGTTGTCATTGGAATAAACACAGCACACGGCATCGTGTAATAAAATGGTTCCTTCCTCGGCTGTCTGTCCAGTGAGGTTTTGAGCTGTTTGAGGGCAGGGCTCTCTTGCCCCCTTCGCAGTGTCCAGCGGACAGATGTCGGGTGAAGGCTCCAGGCTGGACTGTGGGAGAGACTGCAGACAGGGAGAGTGACTACAGGCCCAGCTGGCACTTAAGTCCACTGGGACAATGAAAGGCTAGAGCCAGCTAGGTTTTTAAAGCCACCAGGGTACACCTTCGTTAGTACTTCCGTGTGTACTTCTCTGGCTCAGACAACAGAAGAGAAAAAGAAGAACAAACACCAGTCACAAAATAGTGAAACAAGCAGTGAAAGTAGTTTGTTTACCGGACAAATTGCAGGTCATGGAGCAAGCAGTTCAGTGAGTTCTTCTGATTCATGTCTTTCCCTTTGATATTTGTGCTCATTTAAGAAGCGCCAAAGTAAACACACAAAAACGTGGTGAACTCGCTTCCAGCCTTTGGTTTCCCTTCTCCTTGCTGCAGAGGGGTCAGCGGCTCCTTCATCCCTCGCGCCTTTTCCTGTCTGAGGTGAGGTACACACCCCACGGAGCAGGGGGACTCCCCGCCCCTGCTTCTCTGCGACGTGGCCGATGCTCCCGTGCTTGTTTAGAAATGACACATTGGGAACAAATGAAAGAAAACTATTCATTCCTAAAAACGGAGGAGAGAAATGAGCTGTAAAAACATGAACAATGTAATCGACTGTCAGCTGCGTGTTTACCACATTAGAACTGCAAATGTCAGAATTTATTTTCCCGCTCAGTGGCCCGACACGGTGGTAATGAGCTGCTTACACCCACACTGTGCATTTAAAAAGCCTATAACTTCTCATAACCAGAGACTGATTTCTCTGTGAGCCTGGCATGGGGTTTGGCCGTCCGTGTCGAGACCGAGTGACGTCTGCCTCTCGGTAGCTCGTCCTCTGACCTGGATCATTCGGGGTCATTTCCCTGCTGGCCAACACCCGTGACAGAAGGTAAAAGGAATGGTTTTACTTACATTTACTTCTATTTTATTTATAAAAGAGCCTGCAATTCAAAGCCACTAATTTGACTTCTTATGTGTAGTTTTTAGTCCATGTTATTTTTTTCCACAATAGAAATATTATTATTATTATTTTCAGTTTATAAAAGTACTTATATGCTCAGTGTAAAACAAATCTTAACCATTCAGAAATATATCAGGTGTAAAGTTCCATTATAAGTCCTACTCCCCCAAAGTAACTACTATTAAGAATGTTCTATCTATTCGTACATGCATAATTGATTTTGATTTTCTAATAGGATCGTATAGCAATGGGGTTTTATGACTTGCGTTTTCTTTTCACAAAGTGCTGATGTCATATGCTTGACAAAAATGTGACAGTGTGCTCAAGTGTCTATCCTGACACCTGGCTCTTCGTCAGGGCCTGGGAAGTAATGAGATTTATTAAAGTAAGATCTGGGGTTGTCTTTGTCTTTCATGTTTCCATCGCCCATTTACCATGGGCGATGGGGACTTCATGTAAAGTGTCAGAGGACAGAGGCTTACAGAAGGGAAGCTCAAAATCCACCCCAAGGGGCTTGACACCAGACCTCTGAGGCGACCACTTGAAGATGCTGCATACAGCTGTGTGATGTGTGCCCTGCACAAGGACCCACAGCTGAGGAGGGGGATGGAGAGCTAAAGGCAGCCTGTGTGCATGCCACACCCTGCACCCAGGGAATCTATCTGTCCGGCGGGGGGGCGGGGTGTCCCTTTCTCATCTGCATGCACATTTTCATACCAGCTAGCGGCATCCCTTTGACTACAAGTAAGAAGTTGCTCCCTGTGGGGCAATTTTCTGCAGTAGCCTAGGACAGAGCACAGTATCACTCTGAGGGAGTTGGTTCGGAGCTTTGCACTCCCTGAAATGAGATCCCGCCAACTCCAGCCATCCTCGGGAGTGCAGCTGGGCAACATCTGTAAGATGTACTTGCACAGGCAGCCAGATGTTACACTTGGAGGACCCAGGGCTTCTGGCTTCCAGACTTGCCCCAGAAGAAGGGGAAAGGGGTAACGTGGACCAGAAAGAAGCACACCCCGGTAGGCAGCGTTTGGAAGGCAACCGTGGGGCTCTGGGGAGGTTGGCAGTGTCCAGCCAGACATAAAGGATTGGTTCCATTAACCACAGAGTGTGGCTCAGAGGACTCTGCGAGGAAAAGACCACATGGGAAACAGCATGGCCCAGGCATCTTCTTGGCCCTGGAGAGAGAACAGAGAGTAAGACAATGAGGTTCATTGTCTCATGGAGCTCTCATTCTGTTATGACAAGTGCACGAAGAGATCATTTGAGATAAGGGAAAGTGCTTAAAAAAAAAAAAGAGCAGGCTGAAATGATAGGGTGCAACTGGGCAGAGCCTATATTGCAGGGGGCCACAGGTCTGGTCCGGCTATCACGAAACCGAGAGCCGAGGAAGAGCATTCTGGGCAGAGAGACTAACAGACACCGTAGACCCCCGTAATCACTGGGATATGTTCCAAGACCCCTAGTGGATGCCTGAAACTGCGGACAGTACCAAGCCCTATACTATGTTTCCTATACATACATACCTATGGCAAAGTTTCATTTATAAATTAGGCATAGCAAGAGATTCACAGCAATAACTATTAATAAAATAGAACAGTTATAACAACATACTACAACAAAAGTTATGTGAAGGGGGCATGTGTCTCTCTGTATGATGACTGAGACCACTACTAAGTGACTGATGGGCAGGTCCCATAAACAGCGTACGTATGCTGAGTGAAGGCACGATTCGCATCTGGGCAGGACAGAGCAGGATGGCTCAAGATTTCATCACACTCCTCAGAACAGCATGCGATTTAGCGCTTATACGTTGTTTGTTTCTGGAATTGTTCATGTTTTTCAGACCACAGTTGGCAGCGGGTAACTGAAACTATGGAAAACAAAACTGCAGATAAGAGGGGACCACCGTACCCACGCCCCAGGGCAGGTCAGAGCAGCAACACAGCACACGAGGGAGAATGTAACATAGGGAGTTTGCAGATGGCAAGATTTCGAGCACACAGAGTCCCGGAAGCCCTAGCGGGGAGCTCTAGCGCTTTCCTTTTCTGCAACGGGATGCCACTGAAGGATTTTCAGCAAGGGAGTGACAATATCCAATTTATATATTTACACGATCACTCTCAGAATGAAAACTTAATAGAACAACTGTGGATGCTCAGAGAAAACGGGATTGGAGGTGCGTGTCCGCCTGCACGGCCACCCCACCAGTCAAAGACCTCCCTGCTTGGTTGGGGTGGCCCTGCACGTGGAGAGTGGTCGGACGGAGACCTCAAGGGATGCGGGACCGTTTTGTGCTGGTCTCGGCCTGTCAATAACCAATGTTGTGGCTCTTGTGATTGGCATTTCCTGGGGAGTAAGTAAATCACGGCAACTTAATGCAGTGTGGGGGTGGGACTTGAGCCTCTCACAGCTTTCAGCCCCCACCTCTCGCATTAGGGGAACGCATGTTGTTTCTCAGTGGACCCAAGAGAGGGAGGACATCACTCCACCATCCACCGCCCCCTTCCCAGAGCTGGCGTCCTCCTGGATGTCTTGGCTTCTCCATGTCGAGAACAATAGAGCTGACTCCTGCCAGCAGCCCCCGCTGGGGCCCTGCCTCCCAGGCCTGTCCTCTCCTCCAGGCAGTGACCCCAAAATGTGACCACCTTCCCAGGAGCCTGTCCCCCAGCGCAGACACACACAAGGATGTGGCACTACACTTTAAGACTGAATAGAGAACCAGAGAGCTATTTGCTTTAAACCATAGATTTGTCTTTTGCCGCTTTATTGAAATATAATTGACATATTAACCTGCACATAGTTAGGGTGTACAGTTTGATAGGTTTTTGACATATCTAGGCACCCATGAAACCGTCTAAACAATTAAGCTAATGAATGCGCCCGTCATCCCCAAAACTCCCTCTGTGCTCCTCCGCCATCCCCAGATGACCACCTCTCTGCTGTGGGAGAGAAAAAATAATTTTACATCTGTCCTTCTCAGTTCTTCTGGTTGGCCTAATAATCAAATTGGCATGACACAGGTTAACATGAGAAAATAACCAGATTTATTACGCATGCACCTACAGGGACAGGTGGTAGAAGAATATGGGGCCCGAGGACATACTGGTCAGTTGAGGTTTATAGGGCCACACTGGACAAAGGGAGGTAGAAAAGCAGATGTTCACTGGGCCATCATTGATGACAGGACGCAGGGAGGACTTCAGTCAAAGGGCCGTGCTGGGTTCCTTCCTGTCTAGCACACCAGTTCATATTAAACTAGAATTTTCTGTAATGATATCTCCCCCCCGCCCCCTACTCCTCTGTCTAAATTCTCTAAGGCAGTTACAGGAAGATCAAAGTGTTTTTTCCGAATCTCTGGTTCTTAAAAACAACCAGGTGAAAATAATCGACATCCCAAAAAGGCACATTCTGGGCGGGGCCGGGGGCAAGCTCCGCTCCGCTCACGGCGTGTACTGTTGTTGACCTGCTTCTTTCTCTCAGCATGACCGTTCCGAGGTTGACCCATGTTGTTCCGTGTATCCGGGATTCGTTCCTTTTTACTGGCTCTCCACTTTTTGTAGCGCAGTTAAAGACATTTTCAGTTCTTGATTGCATTGCCTAGGCACCTTTGTAAAAAAAAAAAATCAATTTAACGTGTTTGTGTGGGTCTCTTTCTATTGAGTTTCATTGATCCGTTTGTCCTTACAAAACTACCACGTGGCTACATTATTGTAACGGTAATGTCTTGAAATCAAGTAGTATGAGTACTCATACATTAGCTCTTGATTTATTTTTTTTAGATTCTATTGGATATTTTACATATACAATCATGTTTTCTGTTAATAAAGATAGTTTTACTTCTTTCTTCATAACCCACCTTTTCTCTTTCTCTCTTGCCTGATTGCACTGGCGCCTCCAGTATGATGTTGGCTAGAGAAGGGGGGGGGGCGCGGGGGGGGCAGTCATCCTCGCCTTGTTCATGATCATAGGGGAAAATTTTTTAAAAATCGCCTTTCACTATTGAATATAATGTTAGCTGTAGGGATTGTTTTTTGGGTTTGGTTTTTTTCTTTTTTCTTTTTGTTTTTTGGTATTTACCGCTTTTCACATTGAGGAAGTTCCCATTTATTCTCAGTTTGCTGAGAGTTGTCACCATGAATGAATGTCGAATTTTGTCAGTTGACTTTTCTGCATCTACTGAGTGATTGTGTAGTTTTGCTTTTTTTGATCTGTTGCTATGGTAAATGACACTGACTTTCAAATGTTGAATCAACCAGACATTCCTGAGCTAAATCCCCACTCATCGTGATGCACTATCTGTTTTATATGTTGTTGGATTCGATTTGCTAAAATGATGCTAAGAATCGTTGTGTCTGTGTTCCTGAGAGAGATTGGTGTGCAGTTTTCCTGTTATGTCTTTTCCTCCTCTTTGAACTCATGGAATGAGTTGGAAAGCATTCCTTCCTCTTCACTTTTCTATAAATTTTGTGTAATTGGTATTCTCAATTCCTTGAATGTTTCATAGTGTTTACCAGTGAGGCCACCTGGGCTTGAGGCTCCTTTGTGAGAAAAATTTTAACCCATAATCATATTATCTGTTTCTTCTTGAGTGAGGTTTGGTAGTTTGTGTCATTCAAGGAATTTGAACATTTTATCTAATGTATTGAATTTATTGCCCATAAGCCCTTCATAATATTCCCATATTATTTTTTAATGCCCTTAGGATCAGTGACGATGTCTCCTCTCCTGTTTCTAATATTGGTCATCTATGTTGGTTTTGTTTTTTTTCCTGTCAGCCTATCTAGAAGTTTCCCAACTTTGTTGATCTGCTCAACTGGTAAGATCCTGGAGCTACACAGGTGAATAAACAGCAGCACACCTTCCCGCTCTCTGGGCTTCCCAGTCCCGTACGGCAGGGCAACATCTTGCATTTCACTGCAAGTGGGCTGTGGAAGTGCTGTAACAGCGACGTGTCGCAGCCGTGCGCCACTGCGAGGGAGGCCAGGAAGGCCTTTGCGGGGTTCCTGCCGCTCAGCAGGAGGAGAAGCAATGTGAGATTGCTTCTCTGGCTCTAATTTTGCATTTCCATTTTGACAAAGTAATTTACTTAAGACCCTCGCATTTGGGTTAGTAGCCAGAGTTCCGGGGAGGTGTCTGTCTTCAGTATTTGTTCCTTTGCTGGGAAAATAAAGCCTTTTTCTTTCCCCACGACCAGCTGAAATACCGTTGTATTATGATACTTTCAAACATTTCCTTTGGCAGTTAAATTATTATACCGATTTCATGTGTGTTGTGTCACAGTGCTTTCTGAAGTGGGTTCTCTACGGGCTTTAGGCAAAAGAAAGTTATGACTGTTTTCTGGAGCTAATAATATCAAAATTAAATGTTTTTAAGGAGAGAGCCCAAGAGGACCCCCTCAAAGAGCAGTTTACTGCAAAGCAGTGATTCATTTAGATACAGCTCGGCAGGGGCCTCAAAAAAAGCACTGTCTGAGCGGTGGGTCTCTAAAGATGCTTTTAAAGAAATGAAAGGAAGGGAGAGGGAAGGAAGGAAGGAAAGAAGGAAGGAAGGAAGGAAGGAAGGAAGGAAGGAAGGAAGGGAGGGAGGGAGGGAGGGAGGGAGAAAGGAAGGGGGGGAGAGAAGAAAGGGAAAGGAAAACTAGATTTTCTATAGGGAGCTTTGGTTCTCTAGAGCTGATATTCACAGGAAACATAAGAATGTTCACCAAATATTTCTGGGAAATCCTAGGGAACGTAGGGCATGTAATGGTACTATAGTAACATACTGGCTTAGCTCAGGCTGCAATAACAAATGCCAGAGACTGGGTGACCAATAATCAATAGAAATTTATTTCTCACTGTTCAGGAGGCTGGAAGTCTGAGATCAGAGGCCGGCGCCATGGGGTCCTGAGTGAGGGCCCTCTTCTGGGCTGCAGACTTCGGGCTCCCTGTTGTAGCCTCACATGGCAGAGAGACCCCTCCCGAGACTCTTATAAGGGCACTAATCCCATCCTGAGGGCCGCACCTCCTAATACATCACACTGGGGGTGGGTAGGGTTTCAGCATATGAATTTAAGGGGGGACAGGAATATTTAGTTCATAATACATAGGAAATTTCCTGAGTTTGTAGAGAAGAGACACAAACCACGGAAGAACAGAGATTATGCTATTATAAACAACATGTTTATTCCTTAAGACTTCTATGACCTGTCATTCAGCTTGCCCAGGCCCTGCTCCGTTCTTGTTGCCACATCATACGTCTAAGTGAAACCATCAGGGATGAGAGAGCCACTACTACTCCCCAGGAGTTTGGCTGTCAAACTGGATTTCTGGGAGCACTAGGGACCCGCAGTCTGCTGGAGGGACAGGGGGGCTGTTGAGCTGAATTGAGAGCCATCTGGATAAAGGTAACATATTCTTAATTCCTCAAAATGTCCTGCAGCCAGATCTTCTCACACAGGCTGAGGAAGGGCACCTTTCACCAGATACGTGCCCTGCATTGTGGTCACATTCTACTCAATGGGATCATTTCTTCAGTGTCTGGGGGAGAGCGATTTAGCTCGAGAGAGAACATAATTATAGGTGCTTGCTTTTAAGGAGTCGTCTCATGATTTAAAAGTGAAGTAGCCCTGGAATTGAAACACCTACTGGAGGTAAGTAAATGACTTTCTCCGCTTTAAATGCGAGCCAAGTCAGAAGTAACAACGGCGATTATTTCAGCCGTCACACTAGCTGACGTTGGTGAGGAGGAAAGGGGCCGAAGAAAGCATGACACAGCTCAGTGCTCCCGGGACTCAGTGTGCTTCTCTGAGAAATGAAATTTGTAACATTCCTCTTTGGGAGCTGGTGTATGTGGGTTCCCTGGAGGCTCTTGCTTCTTCTTCTTCTTCTTTTTTTTTTTTTTTGGCCTCCCGAGTATAAAAATTGCCGTGACTTGTAGTAATGTGCATGATTTAAAGAATTCTTCTTTGTCACACCCCAGTTCTCAACTTTCATAGTTAGGAGAAGTAATTTACTTTTACTTATAACCTACTATTGCCAAGGAGCCTAGAAACGGCCCCTCACTCTGAAGTTACCAGGAAAATAGTTCAATCTTTACTGCCTATGACTTCATAATATTTTGTCAAAGGTGCTTTACTGTTGACAGAATGAGAGAGGAGTCATGACCCTAAAAACAGCAAATTCCCAACCATATTCTCAACTTTAGGAAGGCCTTCTAACTTCTGCGTGCACACAGTATGGGCTGCAGAAAACTAGCTCAGACACGC
Source organism: Mormoops blainvillei (assembly GCA_004026545.1). Taxonomy (NCBI): domain Eukaryota; kingdom Metazoa; phylum Chordata; class Mammalia; order Chiroptera; family Mormoopidae; genus Mormoops; species Mormoops blainvillei. Next base: position 155,892 of record PVJD01002843.1, on the reverse strand, counting down.
CATGGGGGTATTTCCCCTCGACCTCCTCGATGCCTTATGAAATGCTTTTAAATTAGTCCTTGATGCCATTGTGGTTGAGAAATGTTACAGGTAGGACTTTTCTTCAGGTAGACTTAGATTCACCTGCCTGGCCGGCAGGAGGAGAGCCGCAGATACCCGAAGTGAACTCCCCCAGAACCCTGGCGTGATCGGATCTCTAGAATGAGCTCGGATTTCTGCCCTGCACACACAGATCACAGAATATCGGAAGGCCCTTGGAGTTCACCCGGGCTACCCTACACTCATTTTACCAAAGGGACAACCAGAAAAGGTTGTGACCATCACACATCTAGGTTATTCATAGTCTGAACTAGGACCCAAGCCCCTAACCAGCCAGTTGTGTGCTTTGAGCAACTTTCTTAACCTCTCGGTATTTCAGATTTTCTCCTTGCAAGGTCGGCATGAGGACTGAAGAAGTGATTTCGTGCAGAGCACTAAGCGCAGGCCTGGCAGTGCTCCGTATGTGGAAATGGCTGTCCCCGTTGTCATCCTCTTTATGATGCTATTCTGCCTGGCTCGAGGAGCTGAAAGAAACAGGCAAATAATCTTGTGCCTAAGAACCCAGAGGGGTTTAACACTCAAGCAGGACAGTGAGGAAAACCCACCATGGCCGGAGGAGGCCGGTTCACAATCCCCTGGGCCTTCTCTGTAACTAACCAGTGGTTGGTTGTGAAGGAGAGACATTCTTAGCTTGATTTTATTAATTCATAGGGTTTGCTCTTTTTTAGTTCATATAAGGAAAAGTGTGGTGAACACAGACACGGCACAATGTGAAATCCCACCAAGCCAAAAGGAAGTTCTACTTATTGGCAGAATTCTAGCTCATGGAAGCATTTGGGATGGGGGAAGTACCTTTAAAAGTTTTATAAGGTTGCCCTGGCTGGTGTGGCTCAGTTGGTAGGAGCATCGTCCTGTAAACCAACAGGCCGCGATTTGGATTCCTGGTTGAGGCACATGCCTTGGTTGTGGGTTTAATCTCCCAGCTGGGATGCATATGAGAGGCAACTGATTGATATTTCTCTCTCACATTGATGTTTCTCTCCTTCTCTCCCTCCCTCTCTTCTCTCTATAGCACGTCCTTAGGTGAGGATCAAAAAAGCTGGGGGTGGGCGGGAGTTTTATATGATCTTGAAAAAGGATTTTGAGTCATCAGCCTATTTTAAGATTTTATTTATTTTTAGACGGAGGGGAAGGGAGGGAGAAGGAGAGGAAAAGAAACATCGATGCGTGAGGGAGACATATATCAATTGCGTCTCTCACGTGCCCCAACCAGGGACCAAACTCACAACCCAGGCGTGCGCCCTGACCAGGAATTGAACCAGCGGCCTTTCACTATGCAGGACAACACTTAAACAAGCCTCGCTGATTGGGGCTTGAGTCATCAACTTAGATTTCCTGGTGCACAGGAGTTGTCCCTGTGTGAAGTGAATGGAAATGATCTCCTACATAGCATATATGCACTGGGCACATAACTGTAGCTTCCAGTTATTGGGTTCGAACCCTGGTTCATCAGATGAAAACCCTGACATGAGGGCATTAACATGAGCATTTTGTGGCGTTATTCTATTGCCAGAGTGGTCACTTACCCTGAAACACGCTTCATTACAAACAGGGCAGCACGTGCCTCTGTAAGGTAACTTCAGTTTACGCCCTACAGGCAGGTAGCCGTAGGTGGAAGAGCCTGCACCAGGGCCCATTCTCAAGGGGTGGCTGTTAAGCACTGCAACTGCTGTTCTCAAATCTACACCATAGGGCGTATCGGCCAGCATAAGACATGTTAGAAATAATTCTCCGTCGAAGAAACGAGTGCTCTGCAAGATACACGCGTTGAGTTGGCCCAACAGGTGGCTTGAGTCATGACACAGGCCCACTCAGCTGCGCATTTTCCCACTTAACAGTGTCTCCGGTCATTAAAAAATCTTTGCATATGTAATGTGAATGGGTTCATGGTAATGGTTACATCACTCGGTCGTTTCCCTGTTATCTTTTCGGCTGTAATCTCCCCGTTATATTCAGGTGGCTGACAATTTCGTTACTGAAAGTAAAGATGTGGCGAACATCAACGTCCGTAATTAGCCACACTTCTGATGCTTTGGGGGAGACAAGACAAGTCTTGCTTCTGAATCTGGCTGTCCACCTTTAGGCAGGTTCCTGTGCTCTCCTTTTTTCTCATTCATCCCATGGAACCAATAGACGAGAGACGAACACCCAACTCCCCAGCGAGGGGGTGAGGGGTCAGGGTCACCTGACCGGGGACAGGCCTTTGACCGTGCCTGTGTCCTTTTCCTCCAGCAAGGGGGACCCTGAGGCTTCTTATTTTCCATCCAAGGTGTCCTTAATGCTCGGTATTATGAGATCAAGAAAAGGCAGGCTTTCTGTGAAACAGACTGCGTTAGCCGCTTGCACACTTTGAAGCCCTGAGAGTGGTCAGAGATCTGGAAACCCTTCCAACTGCAAACATCAGGAGGCTGGCTGCCAGTGCTTCCACAAACACCACCATTTGGGCCATTTTCTGTTATTTTTGCTAGTTGAAAAGATGGCAGTGATCAGCCAGAAATGGTAGGTAATCAGAAGCCACGGACTATCCTTCCTTTAATAAGATGGAATGTTTTAAAACCAAATAAACAAGATAGAATCTAGAAATTTTAAATTCCTGGCACATGTCGCAAAATCACTAGCAGTCTCATTCATTGGGAGATCAGCCTGTCAAGCTTGGGAATGGGCTTCGGCAACACGCCTGAATGTGCCCCAGTCACTCATCCCAAGCGAGGCTGCGTTCAGGACACTGAAGCCAGGGTCGCCCCCTGGCGCATTTACTCCGGCACTCGATTCCCTGCGCCTTGTTTTGTAGATAGCAGCTTACCTGTCTCAGCCTGGATGCTGCACGCCTGGAGGTCCAGGACCTTGTACGGGGTCATCTTTGTGTGACCCAAACCCCTATGCAGGCTCTCGAACTTAGCAGGTGCTCAGTAAGCCGTTGCTGTTGCCTGTGGCTGAGAGTTACTCATCCCGACAGCTACTGCTTTGCTCTCCACGGGGAAAATAACGGTCGCCTCTGGGATCGGACAGGAAAACTCTGGAAAAGAAAACATTTGCCCCTTTGAATCTTGTGCTACATGAGAAAGCTCTTTTCTGATTCTTGGCAAGTGTAGCCCTGCTCCTGTTTCTGTTTCTCCTTTTCCTGAGGGACGTCCATTGTCCGACAGTTGGCATTCTCATTAACATGTTCGCGTGCATGGGTAGAAAGGTCAGGAAGGTGGAAACTGTGAAGAGGAAAAGGCAAAAAGCTAGAGAGACATTGTATGTTTTATCAACCAACACCTCAGTTTTCACTTCCAGGGCATGAGGTGTACACTGGAAGAAATTTGTTTAAAAAAGAGAAAATGTTGAGCAAATTTCTCCACTCTGCTCGTGCTGGTATGTGCTGTCTCTCTTCCTGGGACAGCCCCATCCCCACCACCGTCACCATCGCCACACACAGACAACCTCCTGTCTATCTGACTCGTCTTTATCATTCAACCCTCCCTGCTTAGCCTTCCCAGAACCCGAAACCTGAAATGGGTTGCCCTCTAAGAAGCTCGCACGGGATCGTGTACCTCTTCCAGTATAACATTATCCCAATCTAGTAACCACCTCACCAGACTAGAGCTCCCGGAGGACAGGGACCAGATCTGTCTTTTCCACAACTCCGTCGCTCGTCCCTGGCGTGGCACTCAAAAAGCTTATAGAACAAGTGAATCTTGATGAGTCTATGTAAATAAGCCCTTCCTTCGCATCAGTCTTTGTTTAACTCTCTGAACAACGTCGGTTGAGTGTGGCAGTTCAGGTTTTGCCCTGTGCAAGGCCGGCTAGCTGAGTGGGGAGGGGAGGCTGAAAGCTAGCCCACCTGCTCATCACCAAGCCTTTTTCCCTGGCCGTAACCACCGGGAGGACGAGGTGCCTTTTTCTGATTTGCACAATGGCTCCCGCCCTGAACAACAGGTAGCACCTTCAAAAGGAAGTGAGAACTTCCCCTCTCCTTCCCAGCAGAACCGGGACTGTGTACCTTGCCCGCATCCAAGCCAAGACCCTGATCCCATTCGCAGCAAAGCAGCCCCTCACTCCTCTCCCCTCTGACTTTTGTCTCCTGCAGGGTTTGGGATGACGACTCCGGCAACGGTAGGAGGAAAACTCTTCCTGATCTTTTATGGCCTCGTCGGGTGTGCAAGCACCATCTTGTTCTTCAACTTGTTCCTGGAGCGGCTGATCACCGTCATCGCCTACATCATGAAGTCGTGCCACCAGCGACAGCTCCGGAGACGACGGGCACTGCCCCAGGACAGCCTGAAGAACCTGGGCCGCTCCGAGGCGGATGGCCTGGTCGGCTGGAAGCCCTCCGTGTACTACGTCATGCTGATCCTGTGCCTAGCCTCCCTGCTCGTCTCCTGCTGCGCCTCGGCCATGTACACCTCCATCGAAGGCTGGAGCTACTTCGACTCGCTCTACTTCTGCTTCGTGGCTTTCAGCACCATCGGCTTCGGGGACCTCGTCAGCAGCCAGAACGCCCAGTACGAGAGCCAAGGCTTCTACCGCTTCGCCAACTTTGTCTTCATCCTCATGGGCGTCTGCTGCATCTACTCCTTGTTCAATGTCATCTCCATCCTCATCAAACAGTCCGTGAACTGGATCCTGAGGCAGGTGGATGGCAGCTGCTGCCAGCAGTGCCGGAGTAGGCTCCCGCGGTCCCGGAGGAACGCCGTCATGCCGGGCAGCGTCCAGAACCCGTGCAGCGTCTCCATAGAAACGGATGGGGTGATGGAGAGTGACACGGACGGGCGGAGTCCCTCGGCGGAGGGAATCTCCGGGAAGGACGGCCTGACAGCCAACAAGGCCCCGCCGCCCGTCCTGCAGAAGCAGCTGCCCGAGAGGGCCAACGGCTGCCCCCACCAGACGGGCACGTTGCATCGGGACAATGAGTTCTCAGGGGGGGTAGGAGCCTTTGCGATAATGAACAATAGGCTGGCTGAGACGAGTGGGGACAGGTAGGACAGAGGAGGCGGAAGGGCGAGTGGCCCCCAAGGGGACTGTCACAAGGCTCAGCCCTGCCCGTGGCTGGGCTCGTTCTCGAGTTCTGCCTCCCGGCTTCTTTAAGTCCGGCTTCAGAAATCTCATCTTTCAGGCCCCAACGAGCGCCAGCTTTGGAGTCTGTGGGGAGCTGAAGCAGCCGGGCCTTTCTCCTTGTCTTCATTCTTTAGATTTAAATTCAGTCGTTTCAAAAGGAATCACAGAAGCTGCAGGGAGACATTGCACTGTTTCCTAACTCATCCTGCTCTGGGGTTTCCCAGGCCTAAGCAGGGGGCGGGGCTTAAGGAAGCCTTGATTGCCTGCTGTTCTCTTCTTCATTCGGACCGAATAACCCCGAAGATCCCAGTTTTCCCCTGGAACTCTGCTGAGCTGAATTCACTTCCTCTCCCAGCCACTTCAAACAAACAAACAAACAAACAAACACAAACAAACAAAAAACCGGGAAATGTTTGAGAATGTATCCGGACTCCGTTCCGCCTTCTGAGCAGCCTTAGCCGCAGTGCGGTGGTTCAAGCAGCCTGTGATCTGCTCTACTCTTTACCTGTTTCTCTGCTTTTTGCCTTTTCTTTCTTCCTTTTTAAAGATCTTAATGCTCAGCTCAAGTGTCTTCGGTTCCTCAGCTAAAAAGAACAAAACTCGGCTTCAGGCCTTTAAACTGCAGCAAAGTGCTGGGGGAGACTCACTTTGAAACTAAAGAATATTGTTTAACATTTTCTCTTTCATGGGTCACAGGGACCATTTCATTTCTACCAGGGCATGGGGCCCATTGCAAAGATCATGGCTGACTATTTATTAAACCCGAAAATTCAATAAATCCTCATTTTAATAACTAAGATGACGTGCGTGTTCATTAGGGGTGGTAGGCGTGGGTGTGCCTAATTAAACAGGCATTTATTACGCAGAGAAAAAGGAAGCAGGAAATTAACCTTTGGAGTTAGGAGCATCATCTTGGATTCATGGCTGGAGAAACATTCTAGGTCAGAAAATAAAATCCGGTTTTTCTTGTCTAGCCTGTTTCATTTCTCCCTTCTGGGACTGTTACAAGTCTAGTTACATAACCTCCCAAGTGGTTAAAATGTCCCGGCTAAGAACAAGGACTGTCGATCTTCCTATATGCAGGAGAGAATGTTTCGGAAATGAGAACAGAGTTTAAAAGACAGCTGTTGTTTGTATATGCTAAGAGTGGTATAGACACGGTACTTCCAGAAACAGCGAGGAAAGATGGCTGCAGTAAGGAAGACAATGGAGAGAACCTAACCCTAAGGAAACTGAAACGCTGAGTAGACAGCATCAGAGCTGGGAGGACCCCGGCCACCTGCCATCCAACCACCGTGTTTTTTGCACAAGGAGATGGGCACAGAGAGGCCGCGCCTTGTCTGAGCCCTCATGGTTGACGGGGCACAGCTAGGAGAACCCAGGTCTTCAGAGGGGGACGTGGGGCTCTTCGTCCAGGCTCCACACAGCCTCAGCGCCCTCCTGCAACAGCTCCTCCGTCTTCAGGCTGAGTTGCCTTTTCTTCCAGCTGGCAAACCCAAATATTTTCTTTACAGTGCCACCAGTGCCCAAGATCAGAAGTGTCTTACGAAGCAGCACTGGGCTTTGAGCTTAGGGCCGTGCAGCACCAACATCAGAGATCTTCAGCCGTAGGAGAAACAACTCTTTCATACAGAAGAATTCCAATTAGTAAACACAGACAGAATTAGGGAAATAAAGAACTACCATCAGAACGTCGCAGTAACAGTTGCTGCAGAAAAGATCCACAGGTGGATGCTAAAACTAGTGATGTTAAAGTTTAAGCAGAACCAGGGTATTTGGGATCTCAAAGGATCGCCACCAAAATATTTAGTCATTACAAAGAGGAAAACAGTGACTTTGCCGTGTAGAACTCTGGCAGACACCACATTAGTCAAGAGGGCTAGCATCACCGGTAGTACGTGCCAGTGTCCTGAGAAGGGCATAGCATCTCGGTGACATCCTTCCCCATAACACATGACTTCAGTCTCATCATGAGAAAACAGCAGACACAAAGCAAGGGACATCCTACAAAACAAAACTGTCAAGCTAGTGGAAGACAAGAAGGCTGAAGTACTACTGCAGGTGGGAGGAGACCAAGGAGGCCTAGCGATTACACGCACCTGGGAACCCGGACTGGCTCTTGGCACAGGAAAAGGACTTGAGTGGGAAAACAAGGGTGAAATCCTATAACCTGTAGTCTAGTTAACAATATCTTATATACGAAAGTTAAATTCTTGGTTTTGAGGATTGGTCTGTGGTTATGTAAGATGTTAACATAAGGTAAGTTGGGTAAAAGGTATATGAGAACTCTGTACTATTTTAACAATTTGACTCTGAGCCTAAACATATCTTGAAGTAAAAAGTTAAACAAACAAACAAACAAAAAACCCCAAGACTTTCTTAAGATTGCGCACAGCCAGTCATGCCTCAATGTGGGCCGTGACTTGAGCTCCCAATTCAGGCCCCACACCCTAAGTGGGCCTTGGCCATGGACCTGAAGCAGCCGTACTGAGAATGTGGTCCCAGACCAGTAGCAGGGGCACCCGGGCACTTGTTGGAGATGCAGATTCTCTGCTCTCATGCCCGACTTACGGAGCCAGAAGCTCTGAGGGTGGGACTTGCGTTTTAACAAGTCCTCCAGGTGATTTTTTCCAATAAAGGGTGTCGTCCTGAGCATGAGCTATCAAGGACAGGGAAGAGGCCCACCCTGGGGCCCAGCTCGTGTCCTCATCAAGTTGTGCGGCTGTTACCAGATCCCCGGGCCTCCCAGAGCTGAACTGCTTCTCTTCCTCTCAGAGCCATTTCTGATGACCTTGATTTGCCTGGATGACCTTGGAAACTATGCTCTCACTTAGAGTCTTAGGTTTTTTTTAAAAATGCAGATTATTAGGCCTTTCGCCAGAACTTCTCTTTGCTTCACAGGCCAGCGCTCAATCCACTGAGCCACACCGGCCAGGGCTTTGCCAGAACTTCTCAATCAGAACCTATCTGTCTGCCTGTCTGTCTGTTCACCTACCTGTCTGTCTGTCTCCTACTGGTCCTGTTGCTCTAGAGAGCACCCCGATGTATATACCTTCCCGCTTCCTTCTCTCATTCTCTCCTGGATTATCCTGGGGAACTAACAGTTCTCACCTTTTATGAAAAACTATGCTTTCCTTTAGAATTATACACCTTCAAGGAGAAAAGGGGCTATTACTTCAATCTAACATGTATCTTTAATTAGCTTCACAAAAGAGATTCCTTCAAAATTATTGCTGATAAAGACGCCATTATATATTGAAGTCAAAGAACTTTCTCGTATATGTTGCTACTGGGGGCAGGACTGTCCAGTTACAACTGTCTGTTTGTCTTTGATCCAAAGCATTTCTTATTTCCTATTTTACTTTTTTCTCAGATCAGTGACGAGGGTTGGGGGACGGGATCCTGGCATAGTTGTAAGCCCCTCGTGTGAAACAGACATGCATGCTTCTTACTGAATGTTCAAGAACCCGTTCTCTGTGCTGACAGTGTGGAGAGAGCTGTTCTTCAGCTACAGAAATTCTCTCACTCAGAGGCTATCAAAGAAAAATTTAAAAACCATTCATGTTCCCAATCATGTTCCATGTTCAAAGCCTTACACAAGTGAATCCTCAGTTAGAAGCCTCAATTTTTCCATGAAAAGAAGATGTAACGGATGGGCCGCGGAGTGGATGCAGCTCACGGGACAATCCTAATTAAGCTGCTCGATAAGCTTCTTATTGTAAGTTGTGGTGACAGGTCATTGCAGGGGAGATCCCACGGTCCCCTTTAGTCCGGTCAGTTGGGTGCCTTTCGGCCACTGAGCAATCTTTGGGGGCTGCTGCTAGGGAGATGACGGGGTTGATCTGAAGACGTCATAACCTTCCCAGCCCTGGACACACCACTTTCTTACTCAGCTTAACGGCCGCAATCCCTCCCTTCTCCCCTTCTTTGAATTTGCTGGTCCTTTTCTCTCTCACTTCAGAAGCCTGTTTCTGGTTCCTCTGGGTCCTGACAGGAACCAGTTTGGTCACTCACAGCGCTTAGGTTCCCGGGCAGGTGAGGGTGGCCACCAGGAGCTCGGAGATGAGAGTCAGCCACCCCACCGAGTCCTGCCACCAGGAAATAGTGGAAGCAAGTCTACGCCAAACTTTATCCTACGTACGGCCATGTATTAAGTGATTGTTTGGTGGCATGCAGGTCCCAACCAGGTCACCCGTCTGGCCCATGAGCTCCGTGAAGTCCTAGCCCCTGTCCTACATTCTCTGACCACACTCGGCATAAAACAGTCTGCAGGGCAGAGGCACCAGTGGGCAGCGCCAGCCCCCAGGTTCCGTGTGAGGTGTGAAGCCGTTCAGGCACTGGCTGGGGGCACCTGTCATCCCCCCACTCTCTTCTGCATGCTTGGTCTCGTCCTTCCGCTCCCTCTGTGGTGTCAGCAGACACGTTACTTTACACCGTCCCTACAGTAATGGCCCATGTTTACCACGAGGGAAGCGAGGCTCAGTGGGGTGACTTGTCCGAGGTTACAGAAGTTAAAGGCGCCCGCGTTAGAGGAACGAAAAGGTAGGTCTGGCTGACGCCAAAGCTCCAAACAGTTAACCGGGTACCACGTGGAACCACCGCACCTTACCTGAGTCACGCCCAGGGAAACAAAGTAGGCAACAAACAAAAAATTCCTTTGATTTGCTACTTTGCCTCTCTCCACTTCTTCGGGGACACACTTCCCCTGGCGAGGTTTGCAGTTGCCACTTCCTCTTCTCACCCTTGTCCCCTCCCCTACCGCAATCAGACTTGCCTCCACCGTGCCACTGCCGCTGTGGCCACAACAACACTAGACACAGTCAGCAAGGCCCACAGTGCTGCAGGGCCATAGCCGGTGGCGGGGGGTAGCCTGAGGAGTAGGAGACAGTGCCTGGGAGTTCCACGGTGGATGTCACCCTGAGGAGCTGTGTCTATTTCATGACCAATGGAGGTCTAGGGGCCAGAGGCAGGAAATGATTGCTGTTGAAGGGGATAAATACGAACATCTGGAGCTGGGGGGTGCGGTGGGGCGGTGGCGGGGGCGGGGGGGGAGGGGAGGTGGGGGGCCGTGCTGTGTATGGGAAGCCCAGCCCCTGTGTATTGGAAAGAGATGGGTTCAACATCCTGTTGCTGTTTCAGACTTCTGCCAACTCCGCTTTCCTACAGTAAAGCTGTGTCTCCTGTCAAAAAAGAAAGGGAGGGAGAGAGGGATGGAGGGAAGGAAGGAAGGGGGATGGGGGGAGAGAGAGAGAGGGAGAGAGAGAAAGGAAGGAAGGAAGGAAGAAAAAGAAAGAAAGAGAAAGAAGGAAAGAGAAAGGAAAGAAAGAGAAGAGAAGAGAAGAGAAGAGAAGAGAAGAGAAGAGAAGAGAAGAGAAGAGAAAAAAGAAAAGAGAGAAAGAAAATGAATATAAATCACCCTGGGTTACATTTGTCTTTACCCCAATGCCATCATAAAATACAATTTTTAATGTGATTTATGGGGGAAAGGGATCACAGACGTCACCTCACAGCTTGCTCTAAGTGGAATTTCACTCTTAGCTCTCTCTGAATTGATTGCAGGTCCCTGAAGAAAGGGTTCCAGGGACATTAACCAGGGGTGAACATTTATTAGCCAGTGTTCTAATAAGAGAGGAAGCTACAGTCAGAGGACCCTCGCTGTCCATGGGGGAGGGGACAGTGTTAAAGGGGGCAGGAAGTGGTTGCAGGCAGGGTCCACAATATTGCTGGACTTGACCTTGAGACCTCATGTCCCATTTGCTCTGTAGGGAGCGAATCCTCATTCCACACGAATTGAATTAGTGGTAAATGGCAGAAGTAAGTGGACAAATAGGCTAACAGGTTAAGTTAGTTTAAATTCAGAAGTGAAATTAAATGCACAGAGCCCCAACCTCTGGAGGAAGGGGCAAGATTATTTTTAAAGGAGTAGAGCCAGGCGTGCCCGCCTTCAGGGAGCTCACTGCCAAAAGGAGAAAGACGCGGACGTAAACCAATAATCACAAATTAGTATCACATTAAAGGGACAATGGGACCACAGAACTGGGAAAACTATGCCTCAGAGAGTCAGGGATGACTTTATGAAGAAGTTTCATTTAGACTGGGTCTTGAAGGGTGTGTAGGAGTTCACCAGACCCAGGATCAACCTGAGATGGTGAAAGAGCACAGAGGTTGGACTCAAGCAGGCCAAGGTTCTGATCCCAGCTCCATTCTTTACCATTCATGTGACCAGAGCCAAGTTATTAAGCCTGAGACTCAACTGTCCTATCAGGAAAATACCTGCCATGAGGAGTTCCTGGGAAGATTAAAAACAATAATATACATATAGTATGCAGGTGCTGCCCGGCACCCAGTAGGCTTTTTGTAGATAGGAGCCACCAAGCATGTCAGAGGAATGAGGCACACAAAGGGTGGGGAGACGGTGTGTGGGAAGGCTGCTGGAGTCCGGAGAACCGGGGTTTCCATTTCTTCCAGTCCTTGACATAGCAGCTGTGTGACCCTGAGCTACTTAGTTAGCTTCTCTGCAGCTGTAAAACAGATACCATAACATCCTGGCCTCATCGGGCTGCTGCGATGTTGCAATGAGTTCCTGCAAGCAAAAGACCCAGTACCAGGTGAGCCATCAGCCAGTGGCAACTGTTATTTCACTACTGGTCTTTTTAATATCACTGGAAAGTGGAGGCAATGGAATGGAGTTTAGAACCAGCAGGTTTTATCTGGCCCTCCACCTGCCTTGATAGCATTTATTAATAGGGTTTTCTCTTCGGTGTACCCCCTTCTAGAAGGTGAGCTCTGTCTCCTTCACGGCTGTGAGCCCAGCACCTAGCGGGGCGAACAGCATGCCTGACACGCGGAATATACACCATGGACATAAGGACAAATGGGTGGATGGATGGATGGACAGATGGATGGATGGATGGATGACTCCATGGAGGGATGAATGCATGGATGGTTGGTTGCTTGGTTTGGGAGAAGCACAGGGTTCACTGCAGGGACAACACCGAGCACAGCAGTCACTGTGGCTCAACTCCAGTTGCTGTGAAAGCTCCAGAAAGGTCTCCAGCAATGGCCCTGGGAGAATGGGGCCAGAGGAGGCAGACGGAGCCCTTACAAGTGGGAGAAAGGAGAGTAAATGGAGCTCACCCCAGCTCCTGAACACAAGTGCAGGGTCGGCTGGACCTTCAAGGGCGTCCTTGTCAGCCCCCAGCCACTGGCCCTAGGGAGCCTGGAACCCCACCCGCACAGTACCGGTGGGAGCCTGGCCTGGGCCCCCCAGGGTGATAGAGGGGTAAGTGGAGATGACAAATGTGGCCTCTTCCATCTGCTTAAACTCTGACCATTCTTGGTCACCCTTTCTCAGTGGTAGGAGATCCGTATTTAAATCCTGGTTCTGCCCCTCACTGCTGTGATGCTCAGACCACTTCTAGGACCATCTGTTCCTTCTTGTGAAATGGAGCCACCAGAGGGGCATGCTCCCACAGACGGGACGGGCAGGTGAATTCAGTGCATGGGGATGACCCCGCGATGACGAGACCACGGCCTGGCCTGTCCCACAGATGGTAATGACAGCAGACACTGTCCTGAACACTGCCACGTACTACCCCTCTGTACTATTAGGGGCATCTAACCCTCCCCACGCCTGCGCTGTGAGGCAGGTGGAGTCACCTGCACTTTACAGGGAAGGAAGCAGAGGCCCAGAGAGGTCATTGCCTGCCTAAGGTCGCGCGCCCTGCCCTCAGTGTCTGTCTATTCTTCTACCTTTTGATGTTGCACAGGTGCATCACCGGGAGTGGGCAGGGTAAAGGGCCCTGGACTCTCATGGTCTTGAATGAAGGGCCCCCTGGGTCCGTAGACAAGGATCCTTCCTTTGGGCACCAAGCACCTGACAGACAGAGAAACACCTCCACACTGGCTGTACGCCATTAAAAATAATCTTGCCTCTTCCTCCAGAGATTGGGGCTCTGTGCATTTAATTTCACTTCTGATTTTAAACTAATTTAGACGGTTAGCCTATTTGTCCACTTACTTCTGCCATTTACCACTAATTCAATTTGTGTGGAATGAGGATTCGCTCCCTGCAGAGCTAATGGAACAAGAGGTCTCAAGGGCAAGTCCAGTGTGAGGCTCCCAAACATTCCATTGGCTGGGGAACTAACGCTTGGTGACACCTACTATGTTCCAGATACTATGCTAGACCCTTTCCTTTAAGGCTCAAAGCATTCCCAAGGGGAATATATTTTTATTCCAATGTTACAGAAGAATATCTGAGACGGAGATTTAAGGGAGTTGTCCCGTCTGCGGCCTGGGACCGTCAATGGGGGCTGGGCTCCCTGGAGGTGGCTGTGCTCCCAGTGTTGCTCCTGGAACCAGCAAGCTGCCCTGGAACCGTCTTCCCGTGGTGATGGCGGAGGCACTGGAGCACAGGTAGACGCTCCAAAGGTGGAGCACACAAACACTTCACCGCGTCCCACTGAGCAACGAAAGTCACGTGGTCTACCCAAAGTCAAGGGCCGGGAACTAAGTACCGCCTGTGGAAGGGAGGGCAGCTGCCAAGTCATGTGGCCAAAGATGGATTCAGGAGGCCATTCTTCCCTCCTTCTTGCCTTGTACTGGGCAGCACCTGGTAACATAAATGACACGGCAGGGCGGTTGACTTTCCCCCTCCCTCTCATCGGGGTGAACTGGTGCCACTTTAACCAAACACCGCTCAATGGGTTGTGGAAAAATATTAGCTGTAGTTACTCTTCACCTCATTGTCTCTGATAATATTAACGATCATATAATTCGCAGCTCCCTGGGTCTTGAGCGATGACAAGGCTCTCATTAGCTTCCTGGCTCTCACATCAACCCCACGAAGTGTGCAGGGGAGGGAGAGCGCCTGCGACAATGTATAATTAATAACAACACTAACAATAATAGCACTTTCTCAGCTCCAGCTATGTTCCAGGCACTGGTTTATACAACTGACTCATTTAATAAAGAGGAATTGCTCATCTCCAGGGCTCTGGAGTCCCGGGGGCTCTGCCTCTCCGCTGTGCAGCCTCGGGCAACCTACTTAACCTCTCTGCATTAGTTCCCTAAAGCTGCTGGGACAAACTGCCACAAACCGAGGGTCTTGAAACAAGAGAAGTTTATTCTCTCACAGTTCTGGGGGCTAGAACTTCTCTTTTTATTATGACGCCAGTCATACTGGATTAAAGGCCCGTCCTACTCACATATTCACTCCGGTGTTAACCCACCCAACTTAACTAATTACACCTGCAAAGACCCTACTTTTAAATAACTAAATAAGGTCGCGGTCTTGAGGTTCTGGAAAGGACATGAATTGGAGGAGGGGGATTCTATCCAAACACCAGTAACTCTCTAAGCCGTGTTTTTTCTTTCTCATCTATGAAATGGTGACATTGGTAGCTTTAATATTTTGGGCTGTTATGAGGATCGGGTAAGATCAGTGGCTGGAAAGCTCTGAGAACAGAGTCTGGCACATTGAAAGTGCTCATCAAATATACCAGGTCCCCCAAATAATGTCATTTTGTTCAATGTCATTCCATTATAACACTGATGAGAAAAAAATCGATTCTGGGGGTGGGGGCCGCTGTCGGTGCAGTTTGCACGCTCTCCCCATGCCCACGTGCCCTCCCTTTGGGTCCCCCAGTTTCCTCCCACATCCCAAAGACATGCACGTAAAGGTGAACTGGCACCTCTGCACTGCCTGAGTGTGTGCACATGTGTGTGCACGTGTGTGTGCACATGTGCGTGCCCTGCAGAGGTCAAACGTCCTTTCCGGGGTAGGGTCCCACCTTGCGCCCTGAGCTTCCAGGACAGGCTCCAGCCACCCACAACCTTGAACTAAAACAAGGTTGAAAAATCATTATCTTATTTGTTGTTATTCATCTTTCTTAAAAGTGTGTAGAGTTTACATTTATTTCACTAACATTAGAAGTGTTTGGGGTCTTTATTTAGAAGTTCGGTGATGTTTTATAACCAGAAATATGTCATAGGACCTTCACTCTTATTTATACCGATTAGCCTATGGTGAAGATGGTTTTGTTATACGGCGTTTTGCTTACTTAAAGTCACAGTTTCTGAGAACCTGTCAACAACATTAAGTGAGGACTTACTATAAAAACTGTCACCGCTGTCACCATCCTTGTCCCAATGTTACAGTTGAAGAACTGAGTCAAAATTGGTTGTCATCCTGTAAACGGCAGAGCCAGGTCCTCTAATCCCTGAGCCAATGTGCTGTGCATACAGTAGGTGCTCAATAAATGCTCCAGGGCAACAACCTGAAATCCAGTGGGCGTACACCCAGGCACGGAGCCCCAGATCCCTCGGTGAGGTGGAGAGGAACCCAAGCCCTGTGACTGCCTGCACTTCGCTCGCCTCCTCCCGCAAGCTGGCCCTCTGCCTCCCAGCTGTCTGAAACCAGCTCTTAAAACCGCTGCTCCGTGCCTGCTGCGTGGGGCCGACGCACCTGGGCATGATGTTTACCATTAATGTTGCAAATCAGATCCCATAAATTAGTCAGTCGCTGCTGGCGGCTGCTGGGCTGGACTCTTTCCAGCAGCTGGCTTTTCAGCTGTTCCATCGCCAGGGGGACTTGTGGCTGGCTGCATTTCCCCAGAGAGCTAGCTCCGTCAAGAAGGCTTTGCCGGGACAGAGAAAGCCAAGTTTTGACATTTGGTGAACACTCTTGTTAACAAATTGCCCCTAATCTCACCCCCACAAGGGCTTTCCCAGGCACAAGACTGATTCCTCGTGGGAGCTGAGGGAAGCCTGTGAGTTGAATGGGCGGGCACTCACTGCTGGGTGGGTGCTGGCCTGACGTTCAAGTTCGGGTAGACAGTGATGGCGTCTCAGACGCTGAGCTGCTTGCACCTATCCCAGCACCCACCGTGTCCCCCATGATCTCAGCTGCACTTTCTAGGAAGTCCCTTGCATTTCCCTCATACACAAGCCACTGAACCAGGCACAGGGAGCAGGAGAGATACAAAACAGACATGGTTGCTACTCTAAAAGCTTCCAGACCCCGAACGAGGATGAGAGATGTACAATCTCCCTAATCACGTCAACGGATGAATCGGCCTTATTAAGAAAGGAAGGCAGGAGCATAGCCTGCAGGGGGGCCGGGAAAAGTTTTATTGACAGGCGGCATTTGAATGGGCTTCGAAGGTTAAGTAGGAGTCCAATGACTCGTGGCAGAGTGCGAAGTGTGAGTAAAGGCGAGGAGGTGGAAATCCCAGGGCAGGTACAAGAACAAGTGCAATTTGGCTAAAGGCAGGATACTATGGGAGAAGCAACTAGAGAGGTCGTGAGTGACACTAATCCATCCTGAGGAGGGGGGCAAAGCAGGCTTATATTCGTGCATATGAACCACAGAGTTTATTCTTGTATTACTATTTGTTAATTGTCCTATTATTTTCCATATGAACGACTGTAAACCTACTTCTGCCCCACCCTGTATACGAGCCCTGGAGACTGCCAGCGAGCTCCTCAGAGTCCCGGTTTTACAATCTGACAGATGACCCAGAAGTCTGGGGTGGGCTACTGTGCATTTTCTCCTTTAAAATCCAACCTTACAGGAAGGGAACTGAGGCTCAGAGAGGTCAAGTGCTTTGCTCAAGGTCACCCAGCTACCGCTACTCTTAATAAGTCCCAAAGAGAAGGATGAGGAGGTACGACCAGGGCCGGGGTCAGATATGAGGGCCAGGGAGAAGGTGTCCCGGCTGGATGGTGTTTTGGGAGAGGAAGAGCTTTTCTTCTACCCTCTTAGGTGTATCGACTGGAGACATGAGAACTAAACTGACAAGTGACATATTAACAGGAGGAAAAAAAGGGGTTTTTTTTCATATGCATGTGGAGCTAACAAAAGAAACATGTAGTTCACTAAATGCAGAGAAAACATAACAGCAGAGAAAATGGAGGGAGAGAAAAGACTTCTGAGGGAAGAATGAATAGGTGTTTATAGAAAAGACAAAAAGATTTTTAGAACCAATGGAAGGTAAACCAGTTTGTGATGATGTTTGTCTAGACAGTATGAGCAGGCTTTCCGTCTCCTTCAGAGCCATAAACCCCGCCCCAGAGAGGGAATTCCAGGTCTGTTCACCGTGAGTCTGTCTCCTGGGGCCCTGCCCCAGCGAGGGAATTTATGGCAGCCTCAGTTCCCAGAAGCTACTGCTTTTAGTCAGATAAGAGAAGCTCCAAGCAGGCCTCTTTCTGCATCTGTTGAATCTCAAATGTTTTCAGCTTAAAATAACCTTCATACCAACTCTAGGGCTCTGAGTGGGTCCCTACAGTGTTTAAGTGGAGAAAGCCACACAGAGATGTCCCTAAGCTGAGGGCTTGAGGTCCCCAGGGGCTGGCTGAGCCCCTGAACACCTGGATAGGAAGTTGCAGAATGTGAACATTAGGGTGCATCCCATTCCCAAGCCCCCATGGATTTTCTTCAGACAAAAGGGTAATGAAAAGAAAGGTTGGGAACCCAGAGCGTCTCAGGTATGACTGCCCGTCAGGTGTATGGTCTTGAGCGGGTCCGTAAACGTCTCTCTCTGAGCCCCAATTTCTCATCTGCAAGATGAGGGGACTACAATGAACTCAAAACACTCTGTGGGTCATCTGAGCTCATGTCTAGGTATTTAGTGGGCACTCAGTAAGTGGAAGTGGAATCAAAGTTTCTAGTTTTAGCTATCTTTGAGGATCACACGCCCAAGGGGACTGACGGGGTGCAAAAATGAGGGGGAGAAGGAGCGGTGACTAGGGACCCAGGGACAGCGATGTGCTCTGGTTCCAGCACCAAGAAGACCTCTGGCAGAGCCAGTATTTCTCCTGCACGGGTGGGTCAGCCAGGTGGAGCCTGGACGGGGATGGGACGGGGGCGGGGGTGGGGGGTGGAAGAAAGGTGGCCACAGAGATGCCAGCAAGTAGTTTCCACCAGGCTTCCTGGGCAAAGGGCTTAAGGGCCACCGTGAGAAACAGAGTGGGCTAACCGCGGAGGTGGGTGAGCAAGGAGGATCAAGGCGTTCTGGGGAGCCAAGGAGCAGGGTCTCCACAAGGAACTTCTAAGGGGGTCAACTGCGCAGTATTTGGTTGTGTGCCTCCCTCTGCTGGTGAGTGTCTGAACTGCATGAACCCACCAGCCACCTGGAAAACTGGCCACCGTTCGTTCATTCATTTCTCCTTTAACACCAAGCGTAGGAGACACACCGACAGCAAGGAGCGTCCCGGGCGCTAAAGCTGGGGGTTATTTCTGGTGGCAGGTTATTTCAGGTCATTTTACCCAAATGCTTCATTTAAAAAATTATTTGTTAAACATATGTCATGCTTATGACATGCCAGACACTGTTCTAAGTCCTTTACAAATATCACCATATTTGTTATTCCAAGTATTATAGTTCCACAAGTAGAGTCTCTCAGTATACCCAGTTTGCAGATGGGGAAACTGATGCCTGGGATCACACCCTGATGTGCCATGTGTGGGAAGCTGGGGGTCAAACCCAGGCAGCTGGCTTCAGTGTCTCTGCTCTTAACCATTGGACCACACCACTCACTCTCTCTCTTTTATGTAAATATAACAGATTAATTGAGATATAATTCACAACCACACAATGTACCCTTTTAAAGTGTACAGGTCAACGTTTTATAGTAGACAGGTATGCCCTGTTTTTCGAAAGTTCACTTCACACCTGCTTCATGTTAACAGAAGACCTACATTAGTATGTTTTCACCAACTGGAGGAAATCCAAAAAGGATTCTTGCTTTTAGGGAAAAATTCAAAAATATGAAAATAGCAGGAGGCTTGCTATCGTTCGAAGAAAGGCTTCATGGGGATAATCTGCTTTCAGTCAGCAGAGGCAACCCGCATTCACAGATAGACCAGCCATCACCATGGTAGATTTTGTAACATTTCCTTCACCCCAAAGAAGCCCCTACCCATTAGCTGTCACTCCTCACCCCCTCTGCCATCCCAAGAAAAACACCAATCTGCTTTCTGTCTCCATGGATTTACTTACCTATGCGGGACGTTTCATATGAATGGAAGCTCATACTAAGTGGTCACTTGTGACTGGTTTCTTTCACAGAACACTTTTCAAGGTTTATTCATGTTATATGTAGCAGACTTTGTGGCTTTTATGTCTCAATAATATTTCATTGCATCCATCAAAAAGCCCCAAAAAGCTTTTGATGACTAACGCTGCTATGAACTTCTGTGTACAAGCTTTGTGTGGACACATGTTTTTATTCCCCTTGGGTGTGTACCTACAAGTAGAATAGCTGGGTCATAGGGTAACTCTATGTTTAACCTTTTAAGGACCTGCCAGGCTGTTTTCATTTTCTTTCCTTTTTAAAAAAATATTTTATTTATTTTTAGAGAGAGGGGAAGGGAGGGAGAAAAAGAGGAGAGAAACATTGATGTGTGAGAGATGCTTCAACTGGTTGCCTCTCGCGCGCCCCCTACTGGGGACCTGGCCTGCAACCCAGGCCTGTGCCCTGAGTGGGAATCAAACCAGAGACCCTTCGGTTTGCAGGCGGGCGCTCAATCCACTGAGTCACACCAGCCAGGACTCCTCTTTTTTTTTTAATAGAAAAAGACCCATTTCTAAATGGGTTTATCAAGGATTCTGTTCCTTGTATTTCCCTTATTACCTTCATGCTTTAAGAATATAGGTTTGTAAGCACCACACTGAACTGCATGCTTTTGGAGGGTTAAACTTATCGTCTTCTTGATATAAATCCTCAGAGCCTAGGACATAGTACTTGTTTAATAAATATTTGAGGGATAATTGAATAGCAGGAACCATATTGTGGCTTTTGTACTGAATCCGTGATGCTTCATTTCAGTGTTGAATACTTATTGATTCAGGTCATTTTGCTGCTATTTACCAAATATCTACTTTGCAGAGCATACAAAGATTAATTGCAGACAGTCTCTACCCTCAAAGAAATTAGTCTTTTTTATCATGTTGTTTTTATATAGTTTTTATTTTATTATATTTTTCCATTACCATTTATTCCCCCTATATGGTCTTCCACCTCTACCCACCGCTCTCCCCCTCATTATTTTTAAGGTTTGTTCTTTTTTTTTTTTAAAGGTAAGGATACTGAGGAAGGTCCAGTGAGGGAAGGGACTTACCCCTGGTCACACACCCAGGTAAAGTAAAGACCAGAAGCTAACCCCAGGTCTCTGACTGCAGCCAGGGCTCCTCACACTACACCACACTGTCATCCCTGGGCCAGGGCCTCCCCCAGTCCGACAACAGGTGCATCCTGAGCTCCCAGCACTTGCTACATTTTGCCCCTTCCTCTCCCCTCTGCCCTCCACCGCCATCAGTTCCTATGACTGAATCCTTCTTCCCTGTTGATGAACTTCCTTGCACACGAAGGTCTGAGTGAGGCTTAAACCCTTCCCTGGGGCTTCTGCCTGACAACGGGAATCAAGCCTTGAGAAGAAAAAGTCTTCACGGTTGAAAAGAGTCAGGTTCTAGGCTCTGATCATCATAAATAGGTTTCTCAACTACAAGATGCCTGGCGGGAAGACACTTGAAAATCATACTGAATGCAGCTGTTTCATCGTGCGGGAACATTGGTGTGGCAGGTGTCCTTGTCCATCCTACGTCCAAATGCTGGTCACGCCCCTCATCATCATGGTGACCCCAAAGTGCCCCACCCCTTTCCTAAGTGTCTCATCAGGGTTGGCACCATCCCTGGGAAACCAGCTCCACCCCTCCTTTCTAAGGCAAAGAGATTTTTCCGTGACTGGCTCGGTTCCTGTGCCCCTTTGGTTAGGGAAATCCAAGAAATTGGTAAAATGTAGGTAAAACATAGGAAAGCAGGGAAGTTAAGTTTAGTTACATATGAAACGCTAAGAGAAAGGAAGGAGCTGGGTAGACAGACTGGGGTGCATGGCACTTGGAGAGGTTGAAAGTTGCAAGAAGGAACGAACATTGCAGACGTGGCTGTCGACTGAGTAGGGAATACTGAGAAAGTCAGCCTTTCGGAGAAAAAACATGAACATTTCACTCTGCATTAAGAAGGTACCTCTTAATGCATGTCCTTCAGCACGCAGATCTTCTTAAGGTTTGATAATTAGGCTATGTTTCTTTGACCGTGACACTAGACGTTGCTTTCATCGTTTATGGGAGTTGCCTTGCCCCTAACCCATATCATTTCATGGGTCATGTAGATACTGGATTTGTTAGTGGAGGTCAACAGTGTCGAGACTTTCTATTATAGTGTTTTACTGATGGTGTACTTTGTACCTGTTGTGTGTTTATTAGTAAACTATTTTTAGTGAACTAAATGCAACAACTAAAATGCCTAAATTAATCTGAACAGGGGGAAAAAATCCATTTCTCCAGTTCAGCAAGATGCAGCATTTTGTGCACCCGTTGTGGAAGCTTCTAGAGGCCAAAGGTATGCTTGCTATCTTTCCGATGTCCTGGTGGATGTGATAAATGACTAACGTTATCGACCAGATGCAAGATGAGGGCTTTAAGACATTTGGCATCATCACAAATCACAAGTCATCAGAAAGGAAAAAAACCCAAACAGATTTAGGTAACTGATTAGATGAAGAAATGCTCTCAGGTGAGCGGATTAATTCTAGAGGTCAAACAATAACTTAAATGTTGATGCAAAGGTATATGCAGCCTCGCAGTTCTTGGAGCAATAAATCAAGTTCTTCCCAGTTACGGTTTTTGCATTGTTCAAAATATTTTCTATTTTCACAGTTATCTTAGTTCTCTGGTAGTCGAGGTTATTATCCTAAGTCGTTGACGGCAGTCTAATCGTTGCCATTTAGAAAATTTTTTTCAAGTAAAATATTTACAAGGTTCACCTATTATCAGATACCATTGCCCCAACCCTCGCGCAAGAAGAGCGGGGGCGATCCCCGTCCGGGCGGGGTTTGGTTCCTATCGGCCTCCGTAGCGGCCCTCGGCAGTTTCCGCTCCGGGCAGACCGCGGAATGCACTTCCGGCAGCGGCGGCTCCAGCAACCGAGTCAAGATGGTGAGTGACTAAGGGTTTTGGCTGGTGGTCGGGGTGCGACGGGGTTCGAGCGGCCCGAAACGAGGGAAGGAGGTGGCTGCCCGAGGCACTCGGCCCACCCGCTTCCCCGCCGGCCGGGTCTTTTCGGGGCACGGAGGCCCCGGGAGACGGTGTTCAGATCTACCCCGGGCAATGGCCGACCGGCGGGCTTTGCTCGGGGGGCCTGGGATGGGGGCTCGGCGCAGAGGCTGTCCCAGGCGGGCCAGGGGGGCTGCGGGCCAGGGCGGGTCGCCCGGCTTGGCCCCTCCGCCGACCGGGGCTCTGCTGGCCGGCGCGGGGTGTTTCGGCGGGAGCCGCCTCAAGTAACTGGGACGAACTCTTTTCTTTCTGAGCCTCTCAGGTAGAGGGTCGTGCGACTGGAGGGAGGGATTCGTTCGAGCTGAGCAGGGGAGAGCGGGGCGTTTGAAGGCGGCCTTGGAGCCTGCCGCTTTCAGGACCCGTGGAACTCGGAGGGAAGGGTCCCGTGGTGCATCAGTAATAATAGAAACAGCTGGCGCTTATTCTTCAGTTCACCGAGCGAGCATTTATTGAGCGCCAGCACGTCGGGGACGGGGCGGGGGCAGGCTCTGTTGTTGGCACTGAGGACGCAGGGGCCGAGCGAGGGGGACGGCCCCTGCCCGCGTGGAGCTTGCATTCTGGACGAGACAGCCAGAAACAGGAGGAGACGTGGGGCGTGATGTCGGAGGGGGACAGTGGCCCTGGTCCCAGGGCCGGTTTACAGAGAAGCGTGCGATTGGGGGTGGGGGTCCCCTCCGTGGGAGTGAGATTGGCGCGCAGAGCCGAATAAAGTGAGACGGTAGCCGGTGCACGTACCTGAAGGAGCAGGGACTGCTTAGCCCCGTACCGTAAACAGCACGGGCAGCCCGCATAGCCGCGTGGGTCTCACAGGGGCTTCCAGGGGGTCACCTAAGCACATGCCAGGTACTTCCCCAGCGTTTTCTCATTATTCGTCGCAGCAGACCCCTGCGGTAATTATTATCCTCACTGTCCCAAGGAGGAAACCGAGCCACTGTAAGCGGCTGGGCTAGCACAAGAGCCCTGTCCGTCTTCCCTAGAGCCTTTGCTGGGATGGACTTGGGTGGCCATGCTGTGGAGAGGCGCACAGGTGGTGGGGGCCGGGGGACCTGTGCGTGATCCTCGGCCACGCCTCTGACACGCTTTGTGACAATACGCGTTACTCTCTGGGCCTTGGTTTTCTTGTGTGTGAGTTAGGGGTAGTGATAGTATCAACCTCATAGTGCCGGTAAGAATCAAGTGAGCGGATAACCTGAGAATGTTTATTAGCACGTTGCTCAGCATATAGTGTGGGCTCAGTAACGGGTACCAAAGACTGCGAAACATCATGCAAAATGCCCCAGAGCTAAAGAAGTTTGGGATCTGTTCAGGAAAACGTCCTCGGGTGGGGCAAGACTTGCAGGATCATGAGAAAGGGAGATGAACCTGGAAGGGAGATGAACCCGCAGCCAGTTTGGCAAGGGACGGAGACGCTAAGCTAAAGTGATCGGACATTGTACAACAAAGGCTAGGGAGTGGCCGAAGGATTTTAAGAATTAAAGCATCAGCTGTTTGTTTTAGAAGGCGATGGCTGGGTTGGTGGGGGCAGAAACTGGACCTGGGGATCTCAGTTGGGAGCCTGAGCCCAGATAAGGTACGATGGCCTGGAGAAAACCAGAGATGAGAGACGGGAGAGAGAGACCTTGTGCATGCGTGTGTGCGCATGCAGGTGTGTGCCGGAGCAGAATGGGCTTGTTTCAGCATCCAGATTTGTGACCAGACCAACAATTAAAATCCTGATCCTGACATTTCTCACTCACCAGTAGTGCTGTGTTGGCGAGCAGTTACTGTGAGTTATGTAAATACTAAGTGGTTTCTGGGTGTTATTTCATTTTCAGCAACAGGTAGGAGTTAGTGTCATCCACGCTTTCCAGTTAAGGACACCAAGGCTCAGGTAGGTGACCTGACTTACCCGAGGTCACCTAGCCTGTGAGTGGTGGGATTGGAATTCAAAACTGATGCAGCTAAGGTCATGCCTTGAAAGCGAGAATAATGAGCCCTACCTTGAAGGGTTGTGTGGAATTAACGATAGTGAAAGAGAGCAAGAGAGCGGCTAGTACAGACTTGGGCACACAGCACCCCACAAACGTGAGCCGCACCAGCCTACCGCAGATGTCCTTAGGCGTTATAAGTAATTGTGAAAGACCTGTGGTGCCTTTTGCACTATACCTGTTTCCCAGAATTTCTCAGAGCCCTTAGTCGCCTTCAGAATAAAGCACAAAGTTTGAAGAAGCCTGCGTGTGGCTTGGACTGCCCCAGGCGACCGTGAGGTGGTCACTCTGTCTTGGTAGAGGTGCCTTTGTAGAGGCGATTTGAAGGGTCTGAGAAGGTCCCCAACCAAGTAAGCTCACTATTAGTCATTTAAATTGCTGTCATTTCTGAGACATTGCTCTGTACTAAGCATTGTCCTGTAACTGAAGGGTCTTTTGAAATCAGAAATCCTTCTGAGGCTTATTATTAATACACCTGAGTTCTTGATACCTTAAGGTGATTCAGCTTTTTGCGTTGGGGGTAGGTTGAAAGACCTGCCTGAGAGCCCCAGGCTTTAGGGACGGTAGGTATATAACTTGCTGTTAGAAGGAAAGTCTCCTGGATCTTAGTGTTGGTAAAGAGTAAGTGATTAATAAGTCATTGTTAAAAGGGAATATGATTTAGCTTTTGTGGTCTAATTTCACAAAATACATTCTTGGTGGCCTCAGTCAGGTAGTTTTATATGAAAGAGCACCAAACTATACCTTCCCCTCAAGAAGGGGGCAGGGTTTAGAATCTTCGCTGCATTATGATACATTAATTATTTCTCTGTTGATGGATTGTCCTTGGTTTAATGTGCAATCAATTACAAGGTGTACCATCAGCACTAACAGCTTTTCAGGAAAAAAAAATTCTACCAGGCTGAATGTCCTCCTTGACTGCAAGTACGTCTTGAGTTCAGAAACGTTAAAATGAGAATGATGTGCTAGTGTCTTGGAATTTCGGGAAAATAAGGATGTTCTTTTCAAGTGATCATATTCTGAACTTACACCTCTTCTCACCCTCCCCCACCCCCAGGGTCAGAGTCAGAGCGGTGGTCATGGTCCTGGAGGTGGCAAGAAGGATGACAAGGTAAATAAAAAGCCAGGCGTATTTGTGATGTGAGCAAAATGTGGGAAATGTCATAGATCTCACTGAGTTCTCTGGGATTCGTGAATTATAAAATGTAAAATAATTGATCCTGTAGCTATTTAACCAGCCTGGTCTACAAGGATAGTCAGCACCTTTTATGTGGTTATTGATTATTGACCTGTCAAATAGGTATTTATGAATTAATGATTTATTTACATACTACAGAAGTGTTAAAATAAATTGCTTGTAATTTTTGTGTTTAATATCCTGAGATACGAAGAATTGTCTCAAATGATAGCAACTCAAACTTCTGGCATGTAACTCTGAATCTAACCTCTCTATTCCTTATTGAAAAAATCTATCATTGTATATTATAAAAAGAAAAATCAATTACATTCACGTATTAAAATTGCAGGAATGTAAAACCTAGGTTTTTTTTAAAACAGTTTTTAATAGCATCCTAAAAGATAAGGAAAATTGTATCATCGGAAATAGTAGCCCTACAGAAATAAGCCTGTGTTTTAATGTGATTTGTGTGATTGTTTTCCCCCTGCTGTTCTGAAAACTCAAGGACAAGAAAAAGAAATATGAACCTCCCGTACCCACTAGAGTGGGGAAAAAGAAGAAGAAAACAAAGGGACCAGATGCTGCCAGCAAACTGCCACTGGGTAACGACATGGCTCTTCCTTGCTGTCTTTTTGACCCTGAGGGGGACCACTGGTGGGAATGTAACTTACAGGTCCAAATGTAGACGGGGAGCAGGGCCCGGTTGGCACTCTAGCTCCGTGACTGTACTCCATCCAACTCGGGGTGCGGCATTCCTCTAGGTAGGAATAAAAGCCGTATTTTGGTTATTTAACAGTCTCACTGTAAGAAACTTGTTCCTCTAACATGTTAAAGTACAGTTTTAGATTAGAAAACTTAGGCTGAGCTTGAATAACTTAGATTTCACATCATGCGGTACCTGAACATAAAAATTTTCATTGGTTTCCTATTGAACAGAGAATAAAACTCAAACCAGGTGACCCGGCCCAGCCCACGTGTCCACCCTCAGCCACACCACGCCCTTTGTGGGCCACTCACGCAGCCTTCTGCTCTGGCGCGTTCGGGGCCTTGGCCTCTGCTTCAGAGAGCTCTTCCGCGGCTCTTCCCCAGCGGCCTGCTTCTCGCCCCTTTGGGCTTCACCTCAAATGCCTCCCCCACCACTGTCTAAACAGGTCCCTTCCTGCATAGATGAAGTAATTTTTAATATACTGCTTGGTTAAGAAAGGAGTCAGAGTAAAAAATGTGCTGTCAACCTACTGTAATGAATCAGTACAGTATTAATAAAGAATAGATCATCAGGTTACAGAAAGTCCAAAAACCGAGTCCGGTTACATGGATAATAAATATGGTAAAGCTGATGTTTTAGTTCTGTGGAAAGAGGATGGATTATTTAAAATAAATCACTGGCATCCTTTGTTTGCTATTGAAAGAAAATGAAAATAGACTCCTTGCTTTTTTGCCAGATGGATTATAGATATGCATATGAAAGTAAGTAATGAAAATTCAGGAATAAATTTATGAACCTTAGAGGAAGAGAGACCTTTTTAAAGAGAAGCCCAACACCACAAAAGAAGAGATTGACAGGGTTATCTATATAAATGTTAAAATTCCTGTTAAAAGAAACGGCACAAAAGTGTGGAAAAATATGTTCTCTTCGCGTTAGTATCCCTAACATCATAGTCCTGTAAATCGAGGGTGTGTACAGCTATTGTGCGGCAAGGTATACTCGCTGCATAGCAGGTATGCACACTTTTGTTAGCACTATGGGGAATAATGAGCCAAAGCAGACTATCTTTCGGGTCTGTGACTTTTTTATTATTACACACACATACACTGTTCAGTTGGTATATTCATTACACGTTAGCTGTTTGGTCATCTTTTTTATTATTACACACACACACACTGTTCAGTTGGTATATTCATTACACGTTAGCTGTTTGGTCATAGACCCCATCCCCATTCTTACAGCTTGCTTTTAACTGCCAAAATCCTGTCCCCTTTGCATTTAGGCACCTGCCTAATGAGAGTCACCAAACTTTCAACTGTTCAGAGTCTGTCCAACTAAAATAAGCTTATTTTAAGTCTTAACTGTTTTTTCTTAAGAATAAACTGGATTGCCAACTTCAAGCTTCAAGTATAAAATTTTTTTTTTAATTACAGTGACACCTCACACTCAGTGCCGATTAAAATTATTGAAGTTAGAGAGAATTAAAGACTATCTTCTCATGGAGGAAGAATTCATTAGAAATCAGGAACAAATGAAGCCTTTAGAAGAAAAGCAAGAGGTAAATTGAAAAATTACTGTAACTTTCATTTTTACAAAGTGAAGTCTACTTAAACCCTAAAACTGTCGACAAATAAGTGACTCAAGTAGTTGAGCCTTTCAGGCTTTTATGAATCTTTATTTAAACTGCCTTTTAAAAACTGCTTTGTAAATGTAGTGAACTCTCAACATCTACTTTTTGGTCTAATCTGCTTTTCCTGCTTGGCATACTCCTCCATAGGAAGAAAGATCAAAGGTGGATGATCTGAGGGGGACCCCAATGTCGGTAGGAACCTTGGAAGAGATCATTGATGACAATCACGCCATTGTGTCTACATCTGTGGGCTCAGAACACTACGTCAGCATTCTTTCATTTGTGGACAAAGACCTGCTGGAACCAGGCTGCTCTGTCCTGCTCAACCATAAGGTGAGTCGAGTCTCAAGAGGAAGCTTTCTTCCCTTGTACGCCTGTCCCTCTCCTGTGGAAGCAGATCTTCCACAGACAAATTCTGTGATCAGCGATGCTGTGTTGGAATGAATTGTGTGATCCTCACATCCCGGAGTTAAAGCATAACGTCTCGTTAGGTGCATGCCGTGATAGGGGTGCTGATGGACGACACGGATCCCTTGGTCACAGTGATGAAGGTGGAGAAGGCGCCGCAGGAGACCTATGCTGACATCGGGGGGTTGGACAACCAAATCCAGGAAATTAAGGTATGTCCAGGAACCAGTGCTGGGCTTCTAGACTTCGGGTTTCTTACCGCTGTCTCATTTAAGGTCCTTGGAGTTGTTTTGTGTGTTTTGTTTTCTTTATTGATCAGACCAGTAACTCAGAGCCTACCAGCTATGGTGTTTTATATTTGTGAATACTGAGTTAGGTAATAAAAATAACACTACATTCCATGTTACAGTGGAACCCTGGTTCTCGAACTTAATTTGTTCCACAAAACTGTTTGGGAAGCGATTTGTTTGAAAATCCAGTCTCCTTTGTCTCTTTGAGAGACGCGTAACTGATCATACAGGTGTCAGTATGACCTGAAGTTTTGTTAAGACAACCAAGACATTTTTCTATGGACAGCTTGGTTCAGAACTGAATTGTTAAAGAACCAAGACGTATGAGAACTGAGGTTTGATTGTAGTTCTTGCAGCAGCTGCAGCTCAGTAATAATTCCGTGTCAGTATATAATGTTCCTATTATGTTGACTTCAGCAGTGACGTGGAGGGTAGGTGAGTGGCACACGTTTACACAGTGGTGGGGTCTGCAGCATATTCCCAGCCCTTGCC
This sequence comes from Mormoops blainvillei, assembly GCA_004026545.1. Taxonomy (NCBI): domain Eukaryota; kingdom Metazoa; phylum Chordata; class Mammalia; order Chiroptera; family Mormoopidae; genus Mormoops; species Mormoops blainvillei. The sequence goes on along the minus strand of PVJD01002843.1, from coordinate 126,966 downwards.
CTAGTTCGGGTCCTGGGGAAGTGACCGTTCAGGATGGCTGTGGGCCAGTCCTTTACAGATTCTGTCATTTGCAGGGAAGTCAGAGCTGTCACAGATCTGCTTTGGTGACCTCTCAACAGCTGAGCAATGGCCTAGGTGGTGACAGCCATCAGAAGATTTCGCCAGCTCCCTGCCTATATATAGTTCAGTTTGGAAAGGGTGAATTTTAGCTTTTTTAAGCTCCATTTGCTGAGGAGGAAGTGCTTAAAGCTTGTTCAAGGCTGACTTCTAATAGAAAGTGAGCGGGAAATTGGGTGCTGTTAGGAAGAGAGAGGGTGGATGTTGGGAGCTCCAGCGGGATAGATGTCCTCTTCAGTATGGCCTTGCTGCTGGCGATGTCAAGCACGTTGTCTTTAAAGAGTAGTTGAAATTTTAGTGTATTTTTGTTGAAAGACAGACATACTCATGCTGCCTGTTCATGAAGCTGATGATTTCAGTAAGGAAGCCTTTCATGTTTACTTCATGTTTGTTTTCTATAGGAATCTGTGGAACTTCCTCTCACTCATCCTGAATATTACGAAGAGATGGGTATAAAGCCCCCTAAGGGGGTCATTCTCTATGGTCCACCTGGCACAGGTACGTGTGCTGTGGGTTAGACACCTTCCAGGCACTCAGCCCGTCTCCTGAACAGTGGCATTTGCGAGTCACAATCACTCAGCTGTTGAGTGAGGATGCCACAGTCTTCAGTTTCAAACAGAGTGCTCTAAGCAACATTTTGGAATTTTTGAATAAGCATCTCCTCTGAAAAAAACACCTATTATATAAAAATGTATTTATCATTTATCACAAGGTAGATGTATAATATATAATAGATGGACTAAGAGGCCCTGACTGGCTAGCTTAGATGGTTAGAATGTTGTCCAGATACGCCAGGGTTGTAGGTTCAATCCCAGGTCAGGGCATACAAAAGAACAACCAATGAATGTATAAATGAGTGGAACACAAACCAGTATTTCTCTCTTGCTCAAAAAAAAAAAAAGTGCTCTATGAAACCAAACTTAAGACTTGAAATTGTAGACTGCACAGAGCTAGTGTGGAAAAAAATAGTAATAGGGCCCTGGCTGGTGTGGCTCAGTGGATTGAGCACCAGCCTGCAAACCAAAGGGTCGCCACCTCAGTTCCCCAGTCAGGGCACATGCCGGGGTTGCGGCCCAGGTCCCCAGTGGGAGGCGCAAGGGGCAACCACACATTGATGTTCCACTCCCTCTCTCCTCCCTTCCCCGTCTAAAAATAAAATTAATTTTAAAAATCTTTAAAAAAATTTTAAAATAGTTAGAAAAAAGGTAGTAGGGATTACAACAGACACAGTAGGCACTCCTCCCAAAAATACCTACCTATTCAAGTGTGATACATTTACAAGTCCCAAGACCTCCTATACTCAGACTAGATGTGTATGTATAAAACAAAATACCTTCAAATATGTATGAGTCATGTGAGTCTATTAAAAATAGTTTATAAGAAAATATAAAACCTTGGCTGTACATGGCAGTCACCTTGGGAGCTTTAAAAAATCACTGGTGTCTGGCCCATCCCTGAAGATTATCTGGAGTGTGGTCCCGCATCACTCCAGATAGAGTGCCACGGTGCAGAACTGTGATTTCATTAAAGACATCCCGTGCTGCTCAGGTGAGGTCCAGCCTCCTGGTCTGTTGGTACTAAATGTAATATTGGATGGACAAATGCAGAGAGGTAAAAATACATATATATGTATATTTGGCTCACTATGTCATAAATTCACCTGTGTAAGTTGTGCCGGCGAGGACTTAGCAGTTCATTGCTGTGTAAATTACAAAGGAAGAGAGGTCCTCTGACTTAAAACCAGGTACCCAAGAGGGTCTATGCTGGGGACTGCCCATGCCGGAGGGACTGGGAGGACTGAACGTGAAGACATCTGAGTGGTGGCATGCCTTTTCCTCACAGGTGTCCACCCATTTTTAATGTCCATTTAAGGGGGTAATGACAGAATTTGTAAGTTAAAACAACACTTGAACTTTTTTTCCCCTTTGTCTTTTCCCATCTAAAATAGGTAAAACCTTATTAGCCAAAGCAGTAGCAAACCAAACCTCGGCCACTTTCTTGAGAGTGGTTGGCTCCGAACTTATTCAGAAGTACCTAGGTGATGGGCCCAAACTCGTTCGGGAGTTGTTTCGCGTTGCTGAGGAACATGCACCATCCATCGTGTTTATTGATGAAATTGATGCCATTGGGACTAAAAGGTAGGTTTGTTTTACCTGTCTTGTAGCCTCTAAAGGTAAAAACCACAAAGCTCTTCTGTGACAGTGAACGATGGTCGGGCGCTCCCTGTATGGCCTGCGCACGGTTTCGCCACAGTCCCTACTGGACGTGGCTCCCTGGGTGCTTTAGGCTCTGCTCTCCCAAGCACTGGGTAGTTGTGAGTCTGGAGACCGGTCAGCCAGTAGTGCCACCTTGAGCCAGACACCATCTGAACACAAGTCTGCCTTCAAGGAGCTCACAGTCAGACTGGGGGACACCAAACTTGGGGCATGATAAATGGTATAGCTTGGGACATGAAAACTGCTACCAAGAGAATAATGAGGCCTATGACTTGGCTGTCGAGGAGGGTAGGACGTATGGGTTGAAACAAGAATGTTGAGGTGTTTTATTGTAATTCCTTCTAGCAGGAGATCAGTAGGTTCTTCATTCCTTTTCTTCTCTTTTCCAAAGATATGACTCAAATTCCGGTGGGGAGAGAGAAATTCAACGAACAATGTTGGAGCTGTTGAACCAGTTGGATGGATTTGATTCAAGAGGGGACGTCAAAGTTATCATGGCCACAAACCGGATAGAGACTCTGGATCCAGCACTTATCAGACCAGGTCGAGCTTGCTTCTGTCTCATTGTGGAGAGTCCGTGTGTTTCTGTGTGTTTGTGTTTCTCAAGTGTACTTCAGAGGGTTATAAAATGATATATATAAAGGTAAATACTGCACTGAAATTTAGAATAACTTAAAACTTAAGTGCCCTTAAGATTATAGGTAAGAGCGTGATATAGTCTGTGCAGCTTGGCTCTTTGAAGTTCCAAGCCTATGTGGTGTTTTCTTTTCCAAATACTCCCTTAAAGCCTCAAGAACTTTTTTTTCCTGAAGAAATAATTCATATGATAGTTTAAGTTCATTTTTTACAGTCGTTTAGCACCAAAAGTAGTAGTAGCTAATTTGTTTCCCTCTTTCATCCTTTGGCACTTAAAAGTGCCATTCAGGAACTGCTTGTTACATTCATTCGTTTCTGAGGGTAGCAGGAAGGGTTTCTTTTAAACAGATGAATTCAAACATAGAAACTTAGAAACTACAAAGACGTTCACTTTTTAAAATTCGGACCACCTTCCCAAAGGACACTGAAACTCTGTACGTGTGAGGTGGCGGCTCAAGCAGCTCCCAGAGTGGGCAGAGCCCAGGGCTGCCACTGAAACCTTTGTACCTGCAGGCCGCATTGACAGGAAGATCGAGTTCCCCCTGCCTGACGAAAAGACCAAGAAGCGCATCTTTCAGATCCACACGAGTAGAATGACGCTGGCTGATGACGTGACACTGGATGACTTGATCATGGCTAAGGATGACCTCTCTGGTGCTGACATCAAGGTGAGAACCGGGGCTGACTATAACTCTTGGTTCTGTGACACCTGTATACGAGTTAGGGGGTTACTTCCCAGGTGGCCAGAATGTAGAACAAAGCCTGGCAGCACTGAACATGGGTACATCCTGCTTTTTATGGAAGACCTGGGTTTCTGTTGGGCATAAACACTGCACCATGCATGGTTAGGTGGGGGTGGGATGGCGCACGTGGGTCCTTTTCATGCGGCTGCCCGTGCTGAACTACCTACCCTTGGTGCCTGTAGAACTACGTTAGTGTCTCTTCCCTTTTTAAAACAAAAATTTAATATTGCACCAACTTTTTTTACTTTGAAAATTTTTAAGCCTTCAGAAAAGTTGCAACAGTAGTAGACACCCATACAGCCATCACTTCCTTTTACCAAGTGTTAGCATTTTACCCGTTTGCGTTATCTTCCTACGCACACACTTTTCTTCTGCTGAACCGTTCGACATAGCCTGTGGCCATAACCAGATAGATGTCCCAGTGCCAGGATCGGGTTTTTCTCCCATCATATGGCAAGGGTTCTTGTTTCGTTTTACTTTTGGCAAGTAATTACTGAAAAGATAAATATATTAAAATAAATACTATGAGGAAACTTACAATACTTAACCAGAATACATAGTCTTTTAACTCTAGGTAAAGTGAAATGGACATACACTCTGTTGCCTCTAAACTTCTGGGTATAATGTCATCTGTTTCTTAGAAACATTCCTCCCTTTAATGAAAGTGGAGCTGCCAGGCCACACAACTGGTTAGCACCTGAGCCAGTACTAGAGCCTGGGGCCTTACTTCCTGGCCAGTCCTCTCCCTTAATTATTCCAGTCTAAGCCACCTCAGATCCTTTGAGAAAATAATTAGGATGCTTAACACATTTTTAAAAATCCAGAGTGTCTTATACCTTATTTCAAAATAGCTCTCTGAAACTGTTAGAGTAAAAATAAAAAGTACCTCACTTTGTGAACACAGTGTTCTTTCGTACAGGCGATCTGCACAGAAGCCGGTCTCATGGCCTTGAGAGAACGGAGAATGAAAGTAACAAACGAAGACTTCAAAAAATCTAAAGAAAATGTTCTCTATAAAAAACAAGAAGGCACCCCTGAGGGGCTCTATCTCTAGCAAACTACAGCTACCTTCGAGGAAATGGTTGGGAGTGCCCGACCCTTGGAGGGAGGCGGCTGAGGAAGCTGCCCAGAGGAGCCACTCCAGCCGATCTCCATTAGAACACATCCCAGGCACCGTGCACCCTGTGAGCGTCCCGTGTGGGCTGCCCGTGGTGCAGTGCTCCATTCCCAATAAAGTGTGCTCTCTCACCCTGCTTCTGGAGCCTCCCCGCCCGCCGCTCGGCAGCACCAGTGGGTGGATTGGGTGTCAGGGAAGCTTCTGGGTGATCACAGGAGTGCAGACTTCAACGTGTGTTGCCCCCACACGATGTCCCCATAGCCGGGTAGTGCAGCACGCCAGCAGCTAATGGGCAGGAAGTGATCTGAACCACACGGCAGCCATCTCTGATAACAGCTCAGCAACAAAGGCTGCATCCAGGTGGCTGTGGCTTCAGAAGGAAATGGGGCTTTCCTTTCTGGAAGGTCTGTGGGCAGGAAGGAAGTGCTGGTGCTGCTAAGAGACTGGGTTTCCCAAGAGAAATCTCAAATGGTCAGGGGTGAACAAACTTTCCAGCCCTGCCTGCCTCGCTCTTGGCGTCAGAAACCTCCTCCTCAAGAGCCTCTCGGAATGCCAGAGCTTCCCCTCTTCTCTAGTTCTTGCACTTGTCTCTCTCTCCCAGTTCAGTCTTAAAGCCCTTACGTGGGGCAGCGAGTGTGCACATGGCTGGCCAGCTTCCCTGTGGGCTCTGAGGCGGGGCACGGCCCTGGACAGTGCTCCAGTTCGGCTGCCTCTCTTGCCCCAACCTAACAGCCGTCTGTTTCCAGCCAAACCCTGTGCCCTAACACTGGCTTTTCTGGATGACTTGCCCAAGAGATTTTCGAAATTTAGAGAATGTGATTTTTTAAGCCAGAGAGGAGCTGGTCAGCCCTCAAAAATCCAAACAAGGACGTGGCCCATCGGGGCCTCTGCCTCTTAGGCGGTGCCGTGGTGCAGCACAGGAGAGCGTACCTTCGGCTCGTCCCATGGGCAGGGGTGGGTCTGGTGGGAAGGAGCTGGCGGGGATGGTGGCTGGCGGGCTCCCCTGCAGCAGGGCTCCTGTTCCTTCAAGCGGCGCTTTCCATGCTAAGGGGCACACGAGTGCCTGCGGGTCCTGTGTGAGTGCAGGTTCTGACAGAAGAGCTGGGGCTGGGCTGGCATTTCTAACAAGCTCCCAGGTGTTGCTGCTGGTCCGCTGACGGCGGCATCCCCCGCATAAGGCACAGAGAACAAGACCCTGAATTCATCTGACACAGGCTGGAACACCAAGTTTTAAATGATTCCCCACTGCTCTGGTCTGAAAATAAGTGCAAAATCTGCTTCTAACCAGCCCTGGGGAGGAGGTCCTGGTGTTGAGTGACCAGATCTTTCTTGACTGCAAAACTCAAAAGACTTAGCCAGGACCACCACAGATGCCAGCTGAGAGGGTACCCTCACTGGCGGGACCGGCGCTGGCTGGGCAGAGGAAGAGCAGAATGAACAACTCAGGCGTGCCAACCACAGCAGGTTTAGTTAGTCAGGTGCCCCGATTCTCCTCTGCGTACATACACACTCAGACTCATATACAATATGCAAAATGAGAGCTTTTGTGTCATTTGTACATCTAAAATACGTGCAAGAGGTGTGAGACTGAACCCAGGCACAAATTAGAAACTAAAAAGAGGTCCGCTGGCACGCACGCGTATCACTGTCTCTTGCTCATCCTGGCTCCCCCGGGGGGGGGGTGGCCCCAACCCCCAGGGTCTCTAGTCCTCAAGCAGAAGGTCCAGCTCCTCCACTGGCAGGCGCACCCGGAGCTCCTTCTCGGTCATCAGGTCCAGGATCTCCTGCATCTCATCCGGGAAGTACTCCACAGCATCCAAGTACAGCACCTAGGGACAGGAGGGCCACTGTCCTGGTCAGCCACTTCCTGCCTCAGCAAGCCTGCCCACAGCTGCCCCCCCACCCCCCACCCCGCTGTCCTGCCGCTCAGCAGCTCCTGGGCACACTTCAGGAAGAGCACTGCATTCAAAGGCACCCCGGAAGGGAATCGACCCAAAGTGGGACCAGAGGTCAGCGGCAGACACTGCCGTCCCCGCAGTTTGATTTCTGAAGGCCTGACCTGGGCTCTGCCAGGCGGACTTGGGACAGAGATCCCCGTGCTTGCAGTTTCTGGGCTGACCTCTGGGCACATGCTGAGAAACCCGCTGCCGCAGCGGCACTCCCCTGAAAGCCCAGCTCCACTGCAGAGACCGGAAGCACGCCCACCGGCTCAGGCCCCACAGGGCACCGCTCCGCTAAGAAAGGCCTGGGATGTGCCCTGTCTCCAAGGACACAGTCACAGGCCAGGCACACGTGGGTGGACTGACTCTCGGCAGGAAGGTCCTTGGAATCTGAGGATGGCATGATCTTTAGAACTTACCTTTGCCCAAGGGCAATTCTGAAGCGCCTTGTAGAACACGCCTTTGCTTCTTTCTTTATTTCCTAAGGAAACCTGAGGTGATGGGGTAAAAAAACCGAAACGATTAATTGAAACAGGTAGGCTAAGGCTACAGAGACCACCTCTGTACTGCCCCGCCCGGGGCTCCTCAAACCCAGTCAGCCCGCGGGGACATCCTCACAGTGGCTACTGGGTGACTATATACCACGTGACACTATCAGGACGCCTACTGTGTGGGTCGGTTCCCCCTACCGAAGCAGCCAGAGTGTTGACCTTTAACACTTCTGACTTGTCTGCCTCGCCTCCTTCCCTGTGGGCCCTCACGCCTTTCATTACTAAACAGTACCTGAACGAGGCCGTGTGTGTGTGTGTGTGTGTGTGTGTAAAATAAGGCTGACGAAGACTTTACACAAACTATGTGCTTTAACACTTGCCGTTTTCTGAAAACGGTCAGAGAAAAGAGGGGACCTGGACTGCTAAGTCCGTAAGACACAGTAAGTCTCCAGCCGGGGATCTCCGTCCGGAGGTGTGCAGGCCCTCGGCAGGCTTTCTCTCTAGGCACAGGGGTCCTTAGTCCCAACCCGCAGACACGCACTCTCCTCCCACGCCCGCTGTGGGAGCCAGAGCGGCATGTGGCAGCCCCCACGGGGGCCTCTCCCATGTCCCAGGATGGGCTCTGTCCCTTGGAGGCTCCTCTGTACCCTCAGCCCACCTAGGCATCTCCCCAGGCCGGCAGGTGTCTGCAGCTCTTAGTGGGCACGAGCTGAGCTCAGGGAGCTGAAGTCTGTCAATGGACTTCGCACCCACCCCCGTGCTCTAGCCTCCCCATTCCCACAGGAGAACCTTGGAGGGGACACCGGGTCTCTCTCTGCCAGGAAGCTGGTGCTTGGCATTCAGCACGGAACCAGTGAGGGCTGTCGACCAACCTCCCAGAAACTCTGGCGATGGCATCTACAGACGCCACCTATGCCTCAGGAGTTCTGCCCACCAAGGTCAGCCTCACTTCCTTTTCCTTTTTCCAGGTTAACTCCCACAGTCACCAGAACTGTCACTCTGGGCTATAACCAGCCTCTGTGACAGCCCTGCTTCAGGCAAGGCTCAGTTCCTCCAAGTGCCCGCCACACACAGAGCCAGCCTCATGGCTGGGGACTCCTGCTCCGGTGTGCGCCTTGGCTGGCCCTGAGGAGGCTAGACCTCCGAGGTCACACTCCGGCAGCCAGGGAGCTGTCCTCCCTTCGCACAACCAAGTACTTCAATGTCCTCTCCTAAAACAGGGACTAAACCTAAGACTTTCTCCCCTTGTTTCTGAAGGAAGAAAGGAGGACTGTACTGCTGTGCACTTTCCACCTATCTGTGGGGCTCGCCAATAGCCCTGGAGCCCAGGAAATCAGGTATGGGAGTTGGCTAGCCTCAAGTGAGGACCGCTCTCTGCAGCTGTCAACTGGTCGCCAGAAGACACCTGTGCTGTGTCAGGTAGGGAACGGTTCCAGGCCGGAGGAAAGCTGGGCGGTGACCGTTGCTTTTCTCTGCTCAGGATTTCGTACTCTAAGACACAGCCTTGGAAGTCTCTCTTCCCTCTCAGTACAGCAGAGCCTCAAATGGGACGAAAGGTTCACGGGCACTGCCCTGGCCCTCTAAGTCCTCCTTCCACACCTTCTAAATTTCCTGGTTTTAACAAACCCCGACTCCTTGTAAAATTCCTAAGTCAGGGCTGAAATCTAACAGTGGGTGACTCCCATGTACCTGGTGACCCCACAGGATCGTGACTGGGTAAGAACGTGTCTCCCCAGGCAGACCAGGAATGTCTTGAGGCAATAACTGGGACCAGCCACTGAAGTCACAGCTACCGAAGGGGCAGAGCCGCCGGCATCGGTCTCCATCCACGTAAGCCTCCAGTGCCGCCAGCGACAGTCTCCAGAACTAAGCCTCACACGCACCACACGAAGGACTTGGCAAATAAGACCCCCATGGAGAGATGACATGAGCCTACAGCCCATGCTGTGGGCCGGCTGCCCAGACCTGAGCTGGGCTGGGACTCCCTCCCAGCGTGGGCGGGGGCCTGGGGAGAGGGACGAGGGCAGTGGGGAGTGGCAGCTGCTCAGCCACCATTGACAACAGCACGCGTGTCGCAGCTCATCGTTTAGAGGAGCTGCCTGGTGCCTACTAATCACTTGTTTTGGCATTTCTGTGCCTTCTCATCTGTGCGCCTCCTCCACACGGGGGAAGCAGCGTCTCCAAGAAAATGAGAAGCCTGAAGGTCTTCAAGCTTTTGCAAAATTTGATTCTCTTCTTAAGTCTAAAGGAATCTGAGTAACTGTGAGCTTATACAATTTTTTGAAAAAATCATGTGACAGAATTGATATCAAACCCGCCCCAAATAAAAGACACATTTCTAGAACGCTCTTTTAGGGTCAGAGTGTCCCTAAGAGCAGGCTGACCCTCTCCACTGGGAGGGGGGCTGCAGGACCCTTTCTGGCCCCGCCAGCTCTTGTAAAGGGCGGCCTTTCGATCTGTTCTCACCTCGGCCTGCTGTCAGCCAGGCAGAAAGAAATCGCACTGCAGAAAATAAAATCCAGCGATTCCAAGTGAGAAAGGCAGCCGCTCCCCTCCAGGTGCCAAGGCGTCCCTCATCAGGCCCCGGGGTCAGCTAACTGGTGTGCACCCTCACATTCGTCTCACTGTGTAGGCAGATGACCACACTGAAGAACTCTAATTATCTTGAAAATAACTGTAATTTTAGCCAAAACTACAAAAATAGCTTGGCTGAAAGTGTTAATGAGTATGCACTAAGTCCCTCTCAAAAAACAGGCTTTCAACTAAGTTCCAACCTTAGTGGAAAATTTTAACTGTCTGTCCAAATCCTTTTCCCCCCATACTCTCCACGACCAACAGTAAGTTTTACTTTCTCTGATTTTGCAGGGGGTGGAACAAGCAGACACGCTTGCGCGTGTCCAAAGAGGCAGGTACGCGCGCGCACGCACGGGCGCGCACGCGCTGGAAGGCACAAGTGCAGGGGCACACAGGCCGGCCCTCCCCCAGAGCCCTGGCCTTCCGTGAGCCCACGGCTCCCTTCTCTTGGCCCTCCCGCCCCGCCCAGCCCACACCTTCCGCTCTGGCCCGATCTGGTTTCTCACTGTGTTCATGAAAACTTCAGGAGTCCACCCAGGTGCCTCAGGGGCTGCCGGCGGGGGCGGGGGGGGGGGGGGGGGGGGGGGGGGGGGGGGGGGGGGGGGGCTGTCACTGCTCTCATTAATCTTTGATCCAATGCCAAACTTTCCAAAAAGATGGAAAGTCCCCAAAGGCCCCAGTCTTTTTTTCCAAGTCCAGAAGACCTTTTCTGTCTACAACCCAACCAAACCCAGCCCAGCAGATTCTCACTAAAAATACTGCAGGTTTGCACCTCATCTTATGTCTCTACTTACGAAAGACGAGAGATTAAACCACCCAATTTTCAAGCTCTCTCTTTTTAAATTTAAAGGTCTTTTATCTGCTTAGAAAGGTGTACAGAATATTAGCACAGGAAACATTAGGAAGCATTATAATCTCCCCTTCGCTGGGAGGCCTGCCGACAGGAGCGGGGACTGGACTGGAACCCCGTCCTCCCGATGGCTGCCCACGCTGCTGCGTCTGACTGACCGGCCGCGAGCAAGCCACAAACGCCACACCAGCATTTGGACTTCTGAAGGCTTCCATTTCACACAAAGGAGTCAAGACACAAAATCTGGGCTCTCGGGCCTGAAGAATAAATGTTAAAAAACACACGAACTTTCGCGGTAATTCACCTTGATGCCCACCTCTGCCCACAGGATGTGCCCCGCTGCCCGGGTGTGCCGATGAGCCGCTGACCTGAGGTCGGGCCTCCTCCCCCAGCACCCAGGCCGCTCAGAGGCCAGGGGTCCAGGACGAGGAGGAGGCCCAGCCCGTGCTCGCCCCTAACTTCTCTCTCTGCTTCTCTTTACGACTGCTCTCATACCCACTGGAAACGTTCAAATACTCTGGCTTTGAGAATTTATCCGATGGAAACAATCAGAGCTATACATGAGATTTATGGGTAAGGCGGGTTACCACTGACTTCTGAAGGGACGACACTGACTGGCGGTCACCTGGATATGACGCAGCGGCCCTGAGCGAAAACGACACTCATGGGGCCTGGAAGGCTGTTTCTAAGAAAGCGCGTAACGTGGCCACAGCGTTACAGCGAACGGGGCCGTCCCGACGCCCAGCCTTAACCGGAGGCAGGGCCGACTTCCGACCTGCACACTCACGTGAGCAAAATTAAACGGCATCTTGCCATATTCAATCACCATGCACTTTTAAGTGAAAACGAAGTTGCTTTGGAAATGTCTAACTTAAAAACCATGTTCTAGACAAAATCTTATCTTTGAACCACAGATCAGGACCTGGAAACTCTTATGAGCAGAATGGCCAAGAATGTCAGTCTCTCTCAAATGAAAGCTCTTGAGACCATTTCAAGCTGTCAACTCAATGAAGTTGACTCAGAGAAACGCACATTAGCACCCGCTGCACCAAACCGCCCAGCAACTCCTCCTCCCTGTCGTTCTACCCGATGCCCTGAGTGAGAGTGCTACTGGCAACCCCTTCCCAAGTCCCAAGAGACCTGACATTACCCACCTGCAAGAAGGCGTGAGGGGGAAGGAGGCGACCCCCCAGCCTGCCCCTGCAGTGGCTACCGGACACATGTACTTTCTCACTCATGAAGGAAGCAGAGTTCTGCATAAACACAAAAACTCGACATATTTTCTTACCAAAAAATTCAAATACATCCGCCATAGTAAGGGGCACTGGCTGCCATGGTCACTCCGGATCGCATTTTCAAACAGGGCTCTGATCCGGTGCGTTAAGCCGGTCTCAGGAATTGTGGCGTGGACCTCTCTGCCATCAATCCTGCAAGACAAAAGGCTCACGTGACTCCGAGGCGAGCTCTCACACCGACACGGCGGGAGGCAGCCATGCGTCAGTGATAACGAATGTCGGCCACAACTGGGTCGGAGCTCATCAGGCAGGGCTGTCCCTCAGGTCTAGGGGCGCTGGGGGTGTGGGGTACTGACGTGATACGGCTCCTCTGAGGCCGCGGGAAGGCAGGGTCCTAGGTTCTGTGGCTTCTACACCATGGTGAGTCTGCCTACAAGTCACGCACCAAATCCTTGCTTCTCGGGAACCTATTAGTGGTAAAGTGACTTGTCCAAGGTCACAAAGCTAGTAAATGGAAGAGCTGGGATTTGAACCCTGAGTCCAACTCCAGAGCCTGTGCTCTTACCCACTATGCTTTCACTACAGCATCTCAGATACTTGAACGCCAGAGAGTCACCACCCACGCACCACAGGCAACGTTCAGGATCCCAAAAGCAAGGCCTAGGAAGACAGCCACGAAAGCAGCTAATGCGAGACGCTGCTACTCACAGGCTCTGTACCCCTCTTCCGACAGGCTATCCTGTAAAGCCGGAAACGCCCCCCAGGCGGGCCAGGCACGGCCCGTGCTCAGATCCGTACTCCTGCGGCTCACAGGGTGGGGGACCGCAGCAAGCCTCCCACAGAGGCCGCGGGCGCCTGAACGAGGGCATCTGTCATTACCTCTGAATAGTTTCCACCAGTCTTTTCCTCATTTTCTCAGCTTCAATCGCAAACAACCAAGGCTCCAAGGGTTCTGCAGACCTGGTGATGGCATCGAAGAATCTTCTGGTCTTACTGGCATTGTGGGACTTGTTCTGAATCTGTACATACGACCTCCAAAGAACCTGATTGCCTGGATACAATTTCAAGGCCTCCGAGAGCGCCTGCCGCAGAGGAGCCAGGGGGTAGACACTGACTTTCATGTGGAACCTGAGCAGGCTCGCGTGCATCAGTGTGACAGCCTCAAGGGCACTGCTCACGCTCCCCGGGCTGGCACTGCCCTCCCGGCTAGGGCCTTCAGGGGAAACAGAGCCCTTCAGTTTTGCTAATACCTGCTCATAGATCCGCACGGCGGCATCGATCCCCATGGTCAAATACTGGAAGAGCATAAAGCATTTAACCACACTAATGACGCAGTTAAGGGCATCAGCGACAGGTGGATCAGAGACAGGGCTCTCACCCAGACAGTCCTGCAGCACATGTTCGTAAGCCTTCCGAGCTTTCAAAATGTGAACGGCCAGGACTTGCCCGGCGTAGGGCCTGTAGGGACCATGCTCAGCCAGCCTGGTCAGTATGTGAAGAGCTCGGGCCGTGGCAGCTCCTCTCAGGTCCGGCGCCAGCTCCTGCTCCAGCTCCAGCTCCAGCTCAGCGTAGAGCAGGCTGAGCTCACAGACCTCACGGTCCTTCAGTTCTCCGCTCCCTGCTGTGCTGAGAGCTGTGTCAAAAACTTTTCTGGCGTCCTCTGTGTTGCCAAGCAACCACTCCAGATGTGCGTACTGCTTCCAGAGGCAAAAACTGTTGCGGTTTTCTGGCTCCTTAAGGAGGTTCTTGGCTAGTTTTTTGCAGTTTTTTCCTTGTGATTTTAATCTCTTCTTGTTTTTGGTGTAGAGACACCAAATGATCTAGAGGTAAAAAGAAAAGAAGGACTCCAAGTGCTCTGTGAATTTTAAGCAATCCCATTGTGCTGAGAAAGCCACACAAGCATTTACACTTCCCTCCTTCATCGCATGTTTGGTAAACACTGGGGCTCCCGGAGCCAGAAAACAAATCAGGATTTTACCGAGGCCACAGTAACGCCAAAATGAACACATCCAGGTTTTCACCCGAAACCTCTATAAGCAAGGCTTAAATTCAGATTTTCTTCTCCAAAGAGAGGCGACCACCCAATTTCATCAGTCAACACTATAACAATACAGCCTGGTGTGTGCAATCTGTGATTAAAGCTTTGCAATTTAACACCCAATCAGAACTTTGGGTACTAAAATTGGATACCCCTTGTGGCCAGCAGAGGGCAGAAGAGTCCATCCTAGGCGAATTTCTAGCAGACACACAGGTACAAAGAGCAGGATGAGTAGCGTATCTTATCTATTTTAATAAGCCCCTAAAATGCTCTGACCTCGCTTAGGCCTGGTTCTTAACGCTAACAGCTCATATGGTCGCGAGAACCCGGTAACACAGGAATGAGCACACAAGCAGCCCCTGGGCTCCTCTTCACTGTGGCTCCTCAGAAGGGGCAGCCACGTGCCTGGCACCTTTAGGGTCCCCGAAGGAGGAGGGGCTGTGGCCCAGGACCCTGAAGACCAAGAGCCTGCGATTCCATTCATAAACACAGACACAAGAGGAAGCCCCCCTACAGGGGAGGAGGGGGCTGGAGTTACCTTTGCAATCTCGTACCGTAACCAGGAGAAGCAGAGCTGAGACCGCTCCCTGCCTGAGAACAAGGGCATCGCCAGGTGGAAGATGCTGCGGATGAACTCCTCGCCCTCTCGGTTGTGACCTCTGGTCCAGCGCCGAGAGCCCAACTGGTCTGTGCGGCCAACACAGCTGACACCAGAAAACGAAAGGTCAAGGAAAGTCAACGGCCTTTCGTCATAAAGTCTGTGATCAAAGACGCTGTCCTCATCCATGGCCAGGTAAAGGCAGGACGCAGGAGGGCTGAAGCCAGAAGGCACACCCAGGAACTGCAGAAAGGCCGCGACCAGCTGGAACCGGAGACCTTGGCTGGAAAGTCGGATCAGAGACGGTCCGATATCGTCAAACAACACCTGCAATAGAGACAAAATAACGTGACCTGTTCAGGGGCTCAGTTTATTTACTCACTGCAGCAAACAAACAAAAAAGCCTTCACAATTTTCCCCATAATTCTTTGTACACGAATGTGTAACGATTCAACATGACACAATTTTAAACAGACAGGAGTGAGGTTTTCTGCAAGATGCAAAAAAGCCAGGCTTGGCTGGGCTGCCCTGGGGGCCGCCAGGTAAGTGTGGGGGGCCCTGCGATGCTGTCAGGACGCCCGCACTCCTGGGGGTTCTCGGAAGGAGGGAGGTCCATGAGCAGGCTGCAGCCGACAATTTTCAAAGTATCCTGTCGGACTCGGACTTAGAAAATCTAGAATCATATTCACTTCTGAAAGCGCACACAATTGCTCTGTGGTCACAAGTGCAAATTTATTTTTAAGATAGAGAAAAAGGGTGTTATTATTTTGTGGTTTCTTTGTACAAAATTGCTTCAGGAGGTGAAAAACACACTCAGAAATAGGTAAGCAGCAGCAAAGCAAGAGGGAAGCTACAGGAGCGGTGGGCCGCGCTAAGAGCAGTTTGGAGGGGCTGGTGCTCCCTGTAGGCGCTCGTAGCCGAGCTCCGGAACGACTTCAAAACGCAAGCCACGGAGGCTGCCCTTGTCCCAAGGTCCTGATTATCTAACTGGTCTTCGTGGCTCTCAGCAAACAGGGACTACCTGGGCTTCACCTAGTCAAAACCATCAGTTAATCAGAAATCTTCTCCAGGCTTTGAACAGAGGAGAAACTAAGTGACAAGAAACTGTTCACAGCAGCGGTTTGCCCCAGGAATGAGCCTCCAGGAAACTGCCAAGATCCTGAGCCTTGAGAATGGACTTTTGGAAGGGAGATGCGCTCTGTAAAACCCCTAGACACCACAGGAAGGCCCCAGTCCCCGCTGAACGCTCCAGCTTCAGGCAGGAACAGGAGGTCCCATCAGACTCGCCTCCTAACACCCCCCAACCAAGCACTGGTGATTCAGCAGGGCAGAAAAGAGGCCAACGTCTCCACCCTCGAGACGCAACGTGGGGAGGCTCGCAGACAACAAAGCAGGCCGGAGCGAACAAGCCTCGCTACTCTAAACACCTTTCAGTCTATACCCACCCCACGCTGCACGCCAAGCGATACGATTCCTATCTTGTGAAACTGGGTCAATTCCAGGTATCAAAACGGGATCTTTTTACTTATTTTAATGTAAAGCATCCAGAGCCGCTGGCCACCAGACAGAGTACATGTACCAAGTCACGCAAGAACAGTAAATAAGTAACGTAAGTTCAAGGCGCGGCGCACAAGTGGTTGTAAATGCCCCTTCTCCCACGAGACAAGATGTACACGACTGTCCCCACACAGCCTGTGCGTCCGGTCCCTCACGTCTTCTGGAATCAAACCTACCTGCTACATTTCTGAAGATGTTAAGAGTAGGGTGGAGAAAGTGGACACAGGTAAAGAATCTAGGTCAGCGGACTCCGTGTTTTTAAAACCTGAGCCCTCCAGCTTCCATGCGAAAAAGTAACGGAACGACCTGGAAGACAGCTGCCATCCAGGGGCAGGCACTATCGGGCCAACTGCCTCCCCGCCCCCACACCCCCGGCGGCCAATGACATTCTTCCCTGGCTTTCAGTAAGAGGAGTGTCTCCGTAGGCGGGGGCCCGGCCAGCGTTTCCTAAGCTGGGCAGGAGCTCAGAGGGCCCAGCCACCTTCCCTTGGGCACCCGAAACCCGCGGGAACGGGGTGAAGGGGAGGCCTCACGCCTGGCAGCCCTCCTGGGGGGGGGGGCACTTGCCTGTCTCTCTGGGTCCTCACAGTCTTCTTCAGTTTGCTTCTTGGTCTTATCAGGGCGCCATGGCCGCCAGTGTCTCTGGTCTCGGGACCGCTCCGCTGCCAGCCAGATCTGCCACCTGGGCAGAGTCTTATCTCTGATTTCCTGGTCATCATCCTCCAGTTCATCATCATCGTCATCTAGACAAGAAGAAAACTTCTAGTTCACCACTGACATCCAATCAACCTCCATGCCAACTGCTGTGGTGGGCACCTGGGATGCCAAGATAAGGAAGACCCAGCGAGACCCAGTTTTCCGGAGCTCTCGGTGTCATGGAGGGACTATCCTCTGATCACAATCAAGTTCCCAGGAAAGACCAATAGGTTAGCAGATGGACTTAAATGACTTTCAACGCTCTCACACCAATTAAAATGGGAATGACACAGGCAGGCTAGTGGCTACTGCTGGACAACACAGTTCTAGAATGCTGAATGACATTTAATGACAACATTGGTTCAGATTCTCTTAGGGCATAATAGAATGTTTAGCCAGTGCCTTTATGATTATGACCTATGCTCGCTTCTTTAAAAAAGAAAGGTCAATTCAAGATATCCTTTATCGATATACTTTATCCTTTAGCGATATACTTTATTTCACTTTGTTTCCTAACTCTGAACATGCAGAATGGAAGAGAAAAGTCTGAGTCATCTGTAAAGTTCCATATTTAAAAATCAACAAACAGGGCATGTAAAACGGTACAGCCACTCGGAAAAGTCTAGGCAGTTTCTTATAAAAACTGAGCATGTGCTTACCATAAGACCCAGCGACTGAACTGCTGGGGGCCGGTGCCAGAAAAACGGAAACCTACGTGCACGTGACAGCCTGCACATGCACCAGCGCCCACGGCAGCTTTCCTCCCAACAGCCAAGAGCTGGGAACGACAGCAACCGTGGAACGGCTGCACCTCAGGGCACTGTGAGGCGGCGAACACAAGCGAACCACCGACACACGCAGCACTCTGGACGAGTCTCGGAGGAATTATGCTAAGTTAAAAAAAGGTCGATCTTAAAAAGTTACACAGAAAACAAGTGTTGGCAAGGATGCAGAGAAACGAAGTCTTGTGTGATGGCTGCGGAAATGTCGTACGGCGTAGCCGCTGCAGAAACGACAGAGTGGTTCCTCATAGAAAGGAACACAGAGAGGACGAGCACGGTCCAGCAATTCCGCTTCTGGGCATATACCCCAAAGACCTGAAAACAGGGACTCAAAACCAGGTATTTGGACATCCATGTTCAGAGCAGCAGTTTTCACAACCGCCAGGCGAAGCAACCCAAGTGTCGCTGGCAGGTGACTGGATAAACACACTGTGGTATCTACCTGCAGTGCACATGGTCTTAACAAAGAAGGAGGTACGGGCACATGCTACACACTGGGTGAACCTTGAAGGGAAATAAGCCAGTCAAAAAACAACAAATATTGTGCGATTCCCCTCAGATGAGGTTCCTAAAGCGGTCAAATCCAGAGACAGAAGCAGAGCGGGACTTTGGGGGGCTGCGGGGGAGGAGGAGGAGCAGAGTTTCAGTTGCAGAGGGTGGAAACAGTGGAGGGGCTGGCCAGAAGTGGTGATGGTGGCACAACAGTGGGAACGTAGTTAATGTCACTGAACTGTCACTTAGAAATGGTTAAAATGTCAAATTTTATGAATACTTTACAATAAAAAGTTGCTTTAAAAACATTACGTGACATGGTTCCATTTATAGAATATATGTGAGATAACAAAGATGGCGAACAGATTAGTGGCTACAGGGGGTGGGCGCTGCAGGGGTGGGGGGGCGGGGGGAGACACGGCCAAACTGGTACAGCCCCAGGGAGCCTTGTGGTGGCAGAACAGGGCTGTGCATGCGGTAGTTACACACAGCTACACACAGGGTAGAACTGTCCAGCATCACCCACGGGGGACGGCGTGCGAAACCAGTGAAAGGTGAGCAAACTCGGTAGGTCCCCCCAGCGCCGCTCCCTGACTGGGGTGCTGTGCTGCTGTGCTTCTTCAGGGGGGAACTCTGTATCTTTTTCCAACTTCTTGTGAGTCTCTAAGTATTTCAAAATAAATAACAAAGAACCCCAAAGAATTTAAATAAATGATATGTGTATAAGCCTTTTAAACCCACTATTCTATCTTAACGCTCCTCTGAATTTCTCAAAGAAAACTAAAGTTTAATTATTTATCAACTTCTTCTAATGATGTACATTTAAAGTAATCCTTTAATCTTGCTGAAAACTTCTTAGCATTAGAGAAATTACTCCAGTGAGTCATACATCAGACCTAGAAACCTGAATTTATTATACTAGAAATTTAAAACATTATGTGTTTTTAAACTGACACATATATAATAATTACAGACTAACAAGAAGTGATATGGTATGAGAACAAATAAACTGCAATGTTATCAAGAAATACCTCAGAATCCAGGGTGGGAGGCGGGGACGGGTGGGGCTGGGGAAAGTGGTGGCAGGGGAAAAATACATACATACATACATACATACATACTGTAAAATCCTCCAAAAAAGAAAAATAATAATAATAAATTTTTAAAAAATACCTCAGAATCCATGATAAATCCCACCTTCTCTCTAAATGCCAACCTTCTGAGGAAGGACAAGACAACTTAAAAACAAAAATGGTTACCCACTAGTTTTCTAGAAACAAGAAACTGGCAACTTCCTTCAGATCCTGGTGTTCTGGAGGACACCCACTAAGTTCAATGGAAAGAAACAATAAATTCAGAAGATGTTCTATCGTGATTCGGAATGTTTGAAAAGCTTGCGGGGTCTATATGCAAGACCACACATCCCCAGTTTGATATTAAAAGTCAAGGCTTTGGTCCCTGCATCGCCTCTCTGAGAAAACTAACTTCACCTCCAATCATGAGCAATTGCTAGACATCTGCACCCTCATCAGAGACATGACGTTAATTTAGTGTCTCGGCGCCACCATGAGCACTCTACCCTCTTACAGAAGAGTCGAATATGGGAAACTGCAG
The DNA here is from genome assembly GCA_004026545.1 of Mormoops blainvillei. Lineage (NCBI taxonomy): Eukaryota > Metazoa > Chordata > Mammalia > Chiroptera > Mormoopidae > Mormoops > Mormoops blainvillei. The sequence goes on along the minus strand of PVJD01002843.1, from coordinate 107,270 downwards.
AGCCTGAACACCATGCACTCTAATAGTTTCACTCATTAACAAGAACAAAAAAAAAAAACCCTGAAAACAGAGCCGTGCCAAGACAGTCACTCAGAGAAAGAAGAGGTACTACCAAAAAGACCTCTTCAAATTTGGCCCTTCACGTGGTCATGCAGACGCAGCAGCCGAAGTGCGACACTTCCACTTTGCCTGCAGGTTCTGGTGCTTCACGTGTGAAACCACCGGTGAGCCTGAACCACAGTTCCAGCTTCTGGTGGCAAAGAACACTCACAGCCGAAGGGAGGCGTGGCCATCACCTGACAGCGCCACCCAGAGCACAGTCCACCGGACTCCTCAAGGGCCCAGGCTACAGACGTGCCACCTGGCCCGGAGCTCCACAATGCCACACAGACCATAACCAATCCACCGTTTCCATTTCTCGGACGAAGGAACCACGGCCCACTAAGGTGACAGGCCAAGCCTGGGTGAGGAGCCAGACTCCCCAGTGCCCACCCACGGGTCTTTCTTTCCCCCACGGTCGATGAAATCGGCTGAGGGAAGCAATTCCCAAGCAGCTGGGAGCTGTGCTGGATGATGCGGCAGCCCTTAATGCGTGGCCACGGGGCCTCTGAAAGTGGCTGGTCCACACTGAGATGTGCTATAAATGGGAAATACACACCGGGCTCCAAAGAGTTCATTTAAAAAAAAAAGCAAAATACCTCATTAATTTAATATTGATTAGATGTTGAAATGTTAATGTATTGATATGCTAGATCAAACAAAACACATTATCAAAATTAACTTCACCTGTTTCCTTTCTGCTTGTTTAACATGGCTACTAGAAAATGTGAAGTTACACATGTGCTTGAACTGTATTTCTATTGGACAGTGCTGCTTGAGAGGGTAAAGGCTAGTTAATACTTATTTTATAGTATTCCTTAAAAAGCAAGTATTTTTCAAAGGATCTGGACACTGCCAAGAAAATAAAAAGACTGTCTTAAATACACACTAAAATGGGGGTGGGGTGGGGGGATTAGTAGCAAGATTAGTTATTAAGCAGCAGCCTATAAAAGGAAAACTAAAACATTTCCTCTGGGGAAAGACTCAAACTCTCAAAGCATTATGTACTAAGAATGGGGGGGTCAACAGCTTCAAAGGCTCTAGCAGGCGGTCCTACCTTTTGGCTTCTCTGGGCCACACTAGAAGAAGAAGAGTTGTCTCGGGCCACACATTCAATACATTGCGACACATAATCACAAAAAAAATCTTACAACGTTTTAAGTAAATTTACAGTTTTGGGTTGGGCCGCATTCACAGCCACCCTGAGCCACATGTGGCCTGCGGGTCGGACATTCCTAAAAGGAAAGAAGCCGCCTGTTCTCCCAGGACATCTACTTAATGTACTTCTGACATTTTGATGTTTGTACAGTGTTGTCAAGCTACTGAGAAGTGATTCATATGTATAAACAAATACTTATGAAAACATAAAAACAAATTCCAGAAGAATTCACATGCACGCTGAGAGGACAGATGGCCTTACCTGGATTGATGGCCACCCAGCCGCCCCGCTCCTGCTGGTGCATCCACGCTCTCCAGCCTCGGGCACCCTTCTCCCCAGCCCGGGGCTCTCCGCTGTCCCAAAAGGGCTCAAAGAATTCTACCTGTTCAGATTTAAAACAGGGAGGTTATCCTAACTTGTACAAAACCGCTGAGTTACTGGGCAAAATATGTCCCAACTGGCATAAGACGGGTCGATTCTTTAAACCTTGCCTGTCATCAGTCTCCAAAGTCGATCTATGACACACCCCCCAAAACAGGAAATAGAATTACTTAGTGTGGGAGGAGCCTCCATGGTAGCCCCCATCCGTCTCCCCCTGCCTCAGGGGATTCACACCCTTGAGTGTGGGCTGGGCCTAGACTATGGCAAAGAAGTGATGGGACAACAGGCTGGGTCACACTGCCTGGCCAAGGGCAGCGCGAAGGGCAGGAGCAGAACGGTTTCCTGGTTCCGACCTGGCAGGCCGGTCTGACAGGAAACAGCGGCACTGCCAGGCCCCCAATACCTCAAGTCATGTTGCTTTTACGAGCTTTGCAGGGGAAGGGGATTCAAGGTTTCAACAGGACTGACCATGTGGTCTTCAGGACATGGCCACATCTCAGCTAACTGTTCCTAACACCTGGCATCATGCCCAACGCCTAGCAGGGACGCAATAAATGCTTGTTGGCACAGAGCTAAACACGGTAGGCCTCTGACGAATAAAAAGGTCTGCATGTGAAAGCCTGCCCCCCATTCACCGGACATCTTTAGCTCTGCGGTCCAGTTCGGTGGCAACAAATAATTCCTCATGGGACAGAACGTGAACACAGCAAGAACAGGAAAGTGATCACGTTATCAGCCAACAATGAGAACTTTAAAAGACAGCCAATAACTTGCTCAATGAGAGCTTTGTAAGAAACCTTTCGAAGAGGGTGAGCAGGCTTCCGGCGGGCACACCAAGGGCCAGGAGCCGCAGCGTCATGCGACCTGAGCCCCGGGGAGGGCCTCGCACGCCAGGAAGAGGAGGGTGTCCCGGAGAGCCTGGGGGGTCGGGGCCGACGGGGGTTGGGGCTGGACGCTGGGCGCACGGCAGCCTCCTCAGGAAGGGGGCCTGGGGAGACCGCACTCCCTCTTTACAAGTTTTACTCTTACAACAGGGACGGAAGAAAGCGCACTCAAAAAAAGGAAGGGTGTTTTGTTTTGTTTTTTTTAAGTGTGATAAACGGTTATAACCAATTTATTCCACAGACCAGTAATACCAGACTGTCTATTTAAGATAACAATGTCTCTTAGTCATGAAGATACAGAAAGTCCTTAAATAAATGAGTATTTCCAAGTTGTCATGTGATTACTTTGCAATTACATGTACTGTTAGTATTTAAAACCTCAAGAGCTTGGACCAGCTCTCCTGACTGGGCAGAGGCGTGAGTCTCGATGCCCCACAGTCCTGGGCAGCGCCCTCCCCCCACCCCCACAAGCAGTGCTCTCGTCACAGACTATGCGTGTCAGCAAAGGGGTGGACATGGGCACTGCCCTGACCCCGCACCCCCAACCACACACCCCATGCTCTGCAGAGCTAAGGATCACTTCTGTAACACAGCATGCTCCTCAGACAGCAAAATGTCTTAAAAAAACTGCTGTCTGGCTTGTTATACTAATAATCAGTTATACCAACATTCTTTAACACAATTTGTCTGGGGAAAAAGAAATAAAAATCATTGTAATAAAACGTCTCTACAGGCAATTCACAAAAATTCCACAATATGGAGACCTTAGCCTCTCAAGAAAGGCCTTTGAAAGATCACCGTGAACTCAGGTATCTTATCCATCTCCCACCAGACCCTCTTTGCAGAACAGAAAACTGAGTTTTCTTCAGTGGAAAAAGGGAAAAGAAGGCTTTCTTATACGAATAGCTCAATGATAAGGTTCTTCCGTATTTGTTCACATCACAAATATCGGCAATGTTCACTTGTCATCTAAATGGTTAGCCCCTCCCCCAATCAGGACCAGTGATGACAAAGTGCCAGCATGTAGTTCCATCTGCAACCCCAGCAAAGACTTGAGGCAGTGGAAGGGTTAATGGGGGGTGTGACACAAGACCCACATTAGAAAGGTAGGCAGAGTGACACACAGTTTGGGAGGCATGACAACGGTTTCCCTGACTGGTGGGCATAACCAGCATTTAAACAAGGACCATAAGTAAGGAGAAAAAGGGACATACGTGAATCTCTGTATTCGGGGGGAGGGTCTTCTTTCACCTCCCCACATTTCACTACTTTCGTTATGGAATTTTCCTTGGATTGCTAGAATCTTTCTGAGAAACAATCCTCAGCAGGTCCAATATAAAAGAAGCTATGCAATTTTAAAAGTACTTCCACCACCTCCCATGATCTTTACCTCCCCCCCAAAAAGAGAGGGAAGGAGGGAAGGCGAGAGGGGAGGGAGCGGAGGTGGTGAGAAGAGGAAAGCAGGGCTGCACCTGTCCTTTGGTGGGCAGATCCTTCACGCTGTCAGGTTTGAAGAAGGTGAAGTCGACCATGGCCTGGAACAGAGAGACAGCCTTCTCAGAGTGGCCGGCCTGGCGCAGAAAGTGGCACTGCTGCAGGAAGAGTGCTGAAAGCAGGCAGAGCAGAGGGAGAGCCTGGTTAACACCACCGAAGGGAAGAACGGCACTTCTAAGATGCAGCAAAACACAAGAACATCTTCCCCCTGCAATGAGTTCCTGTTACATCTTCAAAGCTGTAATGCCCCCGTGTCCTGATTTCAAAGGGCTCACAACAGCGCTGTAATCAAAGTATACTTATTCTAATTTTCATATGAAACCATCACATAATACAAATACGAAAAATAAAAACTACATGTACATGAACATAAGGCAGGACATTGCTCTAAATACTGGTTTTCAGAAACTCAAAGCTCATTATCACAAGAAAAATTCTAGGAAAAGAATGGTGTAGTAGATCTTTGCAATCTGAAAGCCGAGATCTGCATTCCATTGATCACCAGATGGCAACTGCTGGCCAGCCATTCTCATCATAATGCCCTGAGTTGGCTGTGAACAAAGCAAGGTTCCGCGTTTGAAAATTTCAGTTTGCCTTAGCTGTGGTCCAATTCCACTTACTAAGTAACATGGAGCTATTTGAGCAAATCACAAGCAATACTAAATACAAGGCTCTTCTGTCAGTGTGGTGAATGCTCATTATCTCTAGAGCAATATATTTTTATCTTTAGAAGTTCACTGTAATAGCAGGGTTTTGATCAAATAACTGCCTGCCACTGGGCTTGACCCTGGGAAGCCGGCATTATGCTGTGGCTGCTGAGCGAGAGGTTGGACCTCGAACACGGGAAGGAACCCAAGGACACGCCGAAACCAACAAAGGGCAGGCCCAGGGATCAAGTCAGGAGCGACATTCTCTAGCTCCCGTGTAACGTGCTGCCTCTGATACCTCAATCCTGGACAAAACTTACATGCTAGGCTCCTTCGGGACACACCAAAAATGTTAACAGTGTAGCATCAATAACCTGTACTCCTACGCAATGACTTCCAGTCGGTCGGGGCACCCCACAAGCATCACTGCCTGCGCCCCGCGAACTGGATGAGACAAGCGGTCAACAGCCCGAGTGGCTCAGGTCTTGACTGTCCCTCCCCGGTTAGTAGGAAGAGGGGTGGGCGCTTCTCGGCCAGGGACGCTTTCCTCACTCGCCGCCTCTAATGCCCCCACCCCACCACTAAGGAGCTGGCGTGGGGAGAATCCGTTATGGTCAAGGGGAGTCATAATAGTTTTCTTCTTGAGTAACCAATTTTATCAATTTATCAATCAGGTTTATCAACTCAGACTTTTCTAAAACAAACCAAAATAAATGTTCATTTTCAACTACAGTCAAAAGTAAATCTCCTCCCATGTAAATGGATCCGGTCACAGTCTCCTTACCAAACATGGCCTCCTCGGTGCCAGGCAGCTCGGGGTGAGACAAAATGCTGCCATCCTTCACAGCAGACAAAGTACTCAGGCATTTTCCATAAAGACTGTGAATTTTTGACACTGAAAATGTGCTGAATTGGCTCTGGCAAAATAAAAGGTATTTCTGCCAAAGGGCTGTGTTGTTGGGATGCAGAAAGATCAGTCTCTGCCACTCCCTGAGCAGCGCGGAGGGCTCCCAGAACTCCGTGCAGAGGCTCAGCTTGGCGAGTTTCAGGTCCACGCTGCTCGGGTTGCTCTCGATGGCCCGCTCCAGGATGGCCAGCTTCTTCTCCAGGATGAGCTTCAGGGACTTCCTCCGCTTTTCCTGCCCGCCTTCCTCGAGGGCATACAGGCCAGGGCTCTTCATGACCTCGTCCTCAACAACAGACAGACCCATTTACAAATGCAAAGGGAGCAGGGGCTCCTCCCACTCTGCTCATCAGGTTGCTGCCAGGCCCCCAAGGGTACCTCGCCTCTGGAAGCGAACTGCTATTCAGACTTTCCTGATAATCGCCGTGTGTCACAATTTCTTCTAATGGAAGCTCAGTGCCTGGGCTGCCTGTGTCACCTAGCAAATTTGGTCTTGTGTATATTTACCTGTCCACTGTCATTTAACACTGAGATTTATGTGTCAGTAACTAGCATGCAATGCCTTGCAAACCTTCTCTGAAGAGTCAGCTTTACCATTAGAACAGTTAACAAAACATAGTTGTGTAAGTGGCTCAAAAAAAACAAGTGGGAGAGAGCCCGTCTGTCTCAGAAAGGGGGCGCGCAGCTGGAACCAGGTAATTCAGCGAGCGGCCCCTCCACCCCCCGCACGGTGACCATCTACTCTTCTTCCCAGATTCTGTACAAGTTTCACCTTCTCTGGGAGGCTCTTTCTCACTCCTCTCTATGGCAAGCCACTCCCTCATCTACCCCCAAATTAGGCATTAAGGCACTTTCCACCCTAGAATGCATGTATTCTTCACAAGTGTCTTCTCTCACTGTGCCCTGGGCAAGCCCAGGGCAAGGGCTATATTCTAATTACCTTTACAGGCCCAGTGCCTGGGTTCCTCAAAGGGAGGGGCTCAGAAAGACCTGCACAGGACACCGCTTCGCCCACAATGAGGACTGTCCCACTGAGCAAGGCAAGAGAGGTGGGAGAGTGATACTTACCTGAAAAGCGACGAACGCCATCCACAGCTGAATATCCCGAGGATTCTCCCGCACCTTCCTGTTAAACTCTTCCACCTTGGCCTTGAGAAGCGCGTCCTCTCGGTCTGGCTCTAAGTCTGGCTGCTTTGATTCCTGCTCTGAAGGACCCTGTCCTTGTAACCACTGCGTGGTGGACTGATCATAAATCCCCAGAGGGTTCAGCCAGGTTGTGACAGGAGGAGCCACATCGTCCGAGCCCTTCACCGGGATAAATGGCATTGGCTCCGATGAGAGAGGTTCAGTCTTACTGCTAACGGCAACGCCATCAGCGTTCAATAATCCCACGCTCTTCTTCGTAAAGTAGCGCTCAACACGCTTGTGTGAGTGCTTCTTTACTGCGGAAGCCCCCTCCCAGGATATACACTGCTTCTTAGGGTTAATGCCAAGGCAGGAGTCTCCTTTCCTCTTGTACCTTGTATTTGAAAAAGAGAAAAAATTACTGAGGGAATGTGTGCACTGGCTCTGAGTGAGTGAGAGCTCATCATCCGTAAATGCTTGTTATGCAAGTTGACCACATATATTCAAATCCACCATACCTTCAGATTGTTTCTACTTAGAGAAATATGAGGGTTAGCAATTAACTTTTTCTGCCCCTCTGACTTATTCTTCTCAGATTTAGCCCTCATTAATGTCTCATGAATTTAAGATTAAGCCTGTCTTCTAGATCTTGGTAAATTTTCCTGGAGCTTCGTAGTTCAAGCACTGTCACCTACATTACGTCACTTGACCATCACAATCACATGGGACAGGCAAGGCAGAAATCATCATCCCCTTTTACACTACCCTAAAGAAGGACACTGAGACCTCAGGTGACACTCAGCCATCTGTCTCCTAGAGCAGTCCCTTTTCCTCGGCACTGTCCTGTGTCCCCACTTAAAAAGATAACATGTAGGTCTAAGATTCTTTTTTTAATCCTGAAACAAAGTATGTCAAATAAAATTACATCTGGCTATTTTCTACTCTAGGGGAAAAGAGGCTGGGTTCTAAATGCTTTTATGGAACGTGTGGGCGTCCCCAGAGTTACAAACACATGACTACTGAATATCTGCACAAAAGCTGAGGAAAATTGTGCACTTTTCTGTATGTATGTTATATAAACAACCCAATTTAAAAATGGGCAAAAGATCTGAACAGAATTCACAAAAGAAGACATGAATGGCCAGTAAGCACATAAAAAAGTGTTCGATGTCATTAGTCATCAAGGAAATGCACATTAAAACCACAAAGAGACACCACATACCCACCCAAACAGCTAAAATTAAAAAGACCGACAACACCAAATGTGATCTGTGGGGTAACCAGGACTCCCATATGCTGCTGATGAGAATATAAACTGTACAGTCACATGGGGGAAAAGGTCTGGCAGTTTCCTTTAAAAACTAAGCATATCCTTGGCCAGTGTGGCTCAGTTGGTTGGGTGTCATCCCACAAAGCGAAAGGTCGCTGGTTCAATTCCCGATCAGGGCATGTGCCTGGGTTATGGGCCAGGTCCGCAGTTGGGGGTGCAAGAGAGGGAACTGACCGACGTTCTCTCGCACAGCACTGTTCTTCTCCCTCTCTTTCTCCCTCCCTTCCCCCTCTCTAAAATAAATAAATAAAATCTGTAAAAAGGAAAAAAGAAACCTAAACATAGATCTACCCTATGACCCAGCAATTCTGTTCCTTAGGTATTTACCCCAAAAAAAGGAAACCACATGTCCACACAAAGATCTGGCACCAATGTTCTCAGCAGCTTTATTCATAACAGCCCAGTACTGGAAAGAGTCCAAGTGTCCGCCAACAGAAAAATGAAAAACAAACGGTGGTAAATGCCACAACACAGAGGAAGCTCAAAAACATCTCACTGAGTGAAGGAAGTCGGACACAAAAGAGTACACTCTCTGTGATTCCGTTTCTATGAAACTCTAGAATAGACAACACTAATTGTTAGTGGAAAAAATTAGAATGGTAATGGCCTCTGGGGAGGTGGGATGTGGACTCAGAGGAAAGGAGCAGAAGGAAACTTTCGGGGTCACAGTGAAGTCTGACAATTTCACAGAGGTCTGGGTTACCCAGGTGTATGCCTGTCAAAACTTAGCAAATGAAGATCTGTATATTATAATATATGTAAATTTTAAATCAAAAGAAAAAAAATGAAACAAATCTTGTCCTCTAGTTAATGACATCCATGTTGAACTATTTAGGGGGTAGTAGATTGACGTTGGCAATTTACTTTGAAATACATAAAAAAATGAGATGGGTTTCCCTGGCCAGGTAGCTCAGTTGGTTAGAGTGTCATCCCAATACGTCAAGGTTGCCAATTCGATCCCTGGTCAGGGCACATACAAGAGTCAACAACGAATGCATAAATAAGTGGAACAACAAATCAATGTTTCTCTCTCTCTCTCTCCCACCCCCACCCTTCCTCGCTCACTCTTAAATCAATACATAAAAATATTAAAAAAATAAGAAGCGTTGAGGAACAAATAGATATATGACAAGGCAAATATAGTAAAATGGTAGAATATAGGGGGTGGGTATATCTGTGCCCACTGTAAAGTTACTTCAACTTAAGTTGTATTCCTTAAAATTTCCATCATAAAATGCTGTGGAGAGAAAAAGGCAGGAGAGATCCGATGCCAACTTCTGTCGCCTCCCAGAGCTCTGCCTCCACCCCGCCCCCCCATGGCTGGTCAAGCCCACGCCTCCTTTGCTTCCCCATGGTGGAGGCGCCAGGGAGGCTCTCTGCTTGCTGTGCGTCCTCTCTGCCCCCGTGTGGCGACAGCCACCCCTGGGGAAGGGGGTCTCACATATGCTCATGAGCTGTTACTCAAACCCTTTCTCTTCATTCTCTCTCTCCAGTCCACTTATGAGTCAAAAACAACTTTAAGAGAGGAGGAGGAGATACAATAGTGCTACGATAGCTCTAAATAAGCCTACCATTCCCTAAGGAACAAATTTTAAGTAAAAATTAAAAAAGTTTTATTTTCCTTAATTACTATTTTATTTCCACTAAAAATGAACAGTATTTTAGATATTCATGTAATCTCTAAAAAATGTTTACTGAGTTTTCTGAATTTAAAACTGCATTTTGTAAAAGTGATTTCCATGGTTCCATTTCAAAAGAAATTAGATGAAAATGATAAAGGAAAATAAAGAATATTACTGATCCATATTATTAAGTATCTACCTTTAGATACTTCGTATGTGTGTATGTGTAGATTTATATGTATATACACCCATTGAATATTAAAATAGTTGATATATAGATTCAGGCTCTCCTCCCATTAAAAAAAAATTTTTTTTAAGGTTTATTTTTAGAGAGAGGGAAAGAAACATCAATCGGTCGCCTCCTGCGCACCCCCAACCAAGGACCTGGCCCACAACCCAGGCACGTGCCCTGATCGGGAACTGAAACAGCGACCCTTTGGTCCGCAGGCCGGTGCTCAATCCACTGAGCCACACCAGCCAGGGCTCTCCTCCCTATTTTTAGGCATTTCCTCACACCACTAGTCTTAAAAAATATAATTTTTATTGGCTTCCAAGTGGTCCATTGGAGTAATGTACCATAATTTATTTAACAATTTCCTTACCGTTGGACATTTAGGTTGTACACAATTTATCATTTATCATAGAATCTTAGTAACTGGACAGGATCTAAGATATAATTTAATTCATTTTTCCCCCAAATGAAGGCACTTTGTCTATAAAATCCTTATCAAATAATCATCAAGTCTTCACTTGAATAATTCCAGAAGCAGGAACCCCCACTTTGGAGGTTCAGTAAATGATATCATATGGACATTCAATTTCAATAATTCAGCTATAGGCACTTGGCCACAAAAAGAAAGAAAAAGAAAGAAAGAAGGAAGGGAGGAAGGAAGGAAGGAAAGGAAGAGAAGACACCGGAAGGAAGGAAAAGAAAAGAAAACAAAGAAAAAGGAGAATAAAGAAGAAAAGGGTAGAGAAGAGGACAGGTTCAAGTAGAGCACACAACTCTGCCCTGCGTCCACTCAGTGGGTCTGAACCCAAAAGTGGGCTCGGCACACACCTGCCTTTCCTTCCTGACTTCACTTCACACAGGCCCCTCACAGTGCCAGCCTGCCTGGGTCCAAATTCCAACTCCGACACTTACTATGGGTGACCTTGATCCAGTGATTTAAAACAAACAAATCTGTGCCTCCGTTTCCTCGTCTGCAGAATGGGGATGATAATGGTCCTTATGTCACGGAATTGCTGGGATGATCAAAAAAGTTCATATCTGTAAAATCCTTACCCATAAGAAGTAGGTGATATATGGCTTGGCTCCTGAACATAAGCCAACCGTCATGTCTGGTGGACAGCCAAAGAAACGACAGCCCACAGACTTCACTGGCAGTGTGTGAGTCCTAAGGAATTTTCCAAAGGTAACCTTGACTCTCTCACATCTTAACTTTAGAACCAAGCCTCTGCTGACCACAGTGTTCCAACACACACCGCACTGCTGCCGGGGTGCTCGCACCATCGGGCCCACTTTTGCACTGGGCCAACCTGACTGCCCAGCGCTTCCGCCTGTTCGTCCTGGTTGCGTGTCCCCCTATGCAGAACACAGCCAATCCAGAGCAGCTTCCGGGACAATGGCCTTATCCCTGCTGGGGGCCAAAGGGCCCCCAGCTCTCGGCGGGTCCTCACATGTCAGAGCTAGCCAAGTCGCCTGCCCACCTCCCTCTTAGTGCTCTCAGTTTGTCAGGGTCTCTCTTCGAGTGTGAAAATCTGGTACGTGGCACAGTATTCCCACTGTCTCCTGACCAGCCTGGGGTGCCGTGGGATCAGCACCCTCCTGGGCCTGGACTCCAGCAGTTGTCCAGCTATGGGTCCAGGGAAGGCTTACCTCCCGTAAGCTTTCATAAATTACTAAGAAATCACACCAATGCCCTAAGCCCTTGACAGCAGTATTTCTGCAGTGTAGGTTAATGAAGTTGTCGCTAATTAGTGTCCTCCTAAGGTCTGGGCAATTCATTATTAGGGGCTCAAGAGCCACTCACTGTTAATGTTTTCCTTTGTTCATCTTTTCTAAATAATAACCCTTTATATTCGCACACTAACTTCTAATTCCATATCAAATATTTCTGATATTTGAGTGCAAGGCATGGCCAAAGTTACAATTCCCAATTTATAAATGAAGAAACAGAGGCTCGGATGGCTTAAGTGACTTGCCCAGGATTTCGCTACTAACAAATGGCGAGGTCAGAACAAGAACCAGTCCTCCCTTTCCCAGTCTAGAAAATGTCCAACCATATAAGCTGTCTCATCTGTGGACAGTGAAAGAGCATGTGAAGTCAGAGGAACACAGGTTCAAATCCCAACTCTGCCGCTGACGGGTGCATGACCGTGAGAAGCCACTGACCCTCCCCGAGGTTCCTTTCCCGCATTCATAAACTGAGAGTGTTCCCTGCCTCACCGAGCAGCCATGAGGGGGACACGGGCTACCGTGAGAGAGAGAGCGAGGTCGGGACTGTGGCGCACACTCCACACCCCATCCGTGTTTGCGGGCCTCCCCGTTGTTACTGGGTGTCCGCCACATCTGTGGCACTATACTGTGGTGGCCTGGAAAACCAACAAGATTTTAGGGGGCACTAAAATAATTTTAAAATATAAGAATACATTTTAAATATGGTAGTCATTTACTCTCAGCCATGAGGTTTATTAGATAGTACACAGATATAAATATGCACTGAAAAATAAGATAAACTCGCCATAAAGAAATGTTGAGCTGGAATTGCTTATGTGGTGAGGTATAATGTCATGAGTGAACACCTGCTTAAAATCTGGAGGTGTACAAAGTGATGGGAACTGAAATTCATTTTGGAAGGTAATTAGCCTGTGAAGAACGACAAGGCTCTTCCAGGTCTCCCGGCCTTCGGCGCCATGATCCTCTACCTTCCCCTTTGATTGCCTGTGCGCTGCCTCGGGGCACAGCTTGTGTATTACTGTCCTTACGTTCCCGACAGTGTCTCACAAAGCAGCAAGTGCCCAGAAGCGTTTAGTAAGTATTCAAATATTTTTGACTGACAGATTAGAGGAGAAAAGTTTAAACTCATTACTGAAGCAAATACCATCACCTATTTTTATGACTATCTAGTGATGTATGCTGAAAACATTGTGAAAAAGTCATTACCATGTAATGTCATTTTTTAAATGGCACACATCAGAGGTGGATAAATAAAAGGCTTTTGCAACTTTTTAAAATGCCACACAGATTAGATCAAATGGTTTCCAGATAGTTTGTCACAATTATTTGAAGGTATTTTTAGAGTCACTCATTCAACAAATATTCACTGAACACCTATTAAGCCAGGCACTCTTCCAAGCACCAGGGATATATAAAATCAACCCAACCTGGATCCTGATCTCAAGGCTGAAATTTTCACTTTAGCTTGGGAGATAAAACATGCCTCAAGAGCTTAGCAATGGATAAAAACCAACAGAATCTACAGCGGGGTGGGCATGGCCAGACAGAGACGGTGCTGGGGGAGTTCAGGAGAAAGAAGTTACATCCCAACAGAGAAAATCAGGGGAAGATATCAGGACGGATACCTTGCTATATCTCCTCGGTAGAGGGACTTATATTCCCAGTTTGCAGGGTCTGGTTCCTTATCCGTTCGGAAGGTTTCTTCTGTCAGAGCCTGAATGTCCTCAAGCCAAACAAAGCGACGTCCAATATCCGCAGCAGCACTATTTTCTTGACTGTGGGGCAAAGGAAGGTGAAGAAGAAACAGGGAAAGGCATGTAAAGACCTTCTGGTTACATATTTCACATCTGCAGGAACACGGAAGTTAAACAGTTCGAGCTCCACAAGCACGAAGGGAACGAAGGACATAAAGCGCGGACGTGCCATGCAGATGCAAAGGAGACGCCTGCTCCAAAAGGAGTTTTAAAATATAAAACAAAAACTGTCAACACTAAGCAGCACTGTGCCACAAAAGAAGTCGTCTCAGAAATTAACCTGAGGGATATACAGATGTTCTTTTTCAATTAGTTCATTTAAATTATTATAACCTGAATTTCCAATATATTTGTACACCAGCTTTTTTTCTTTAAAAAAGGAAAAAAAATGGGCTGCTCTCTCTTCTCCTTATTTGAAATTGCTCGGGCTACTGATTCCAACTGAAACCTCAACAATGACAACCACACAAGCTGCAGTCGTGAAGTTCACCCTCAGATGTTACTTAGGCTTGCTCCGGGCTTTGTGCGGTTTTGCCTGTATGTGCCGACCTCCTACATAAAGGGCAGAGAGCCCCCTGTAAGACAAGACCCTGACTTACCCCTTTGAGCCAGTCTGTGAGCTGGCAGACTGTCATCCCAGATGCAAAGAGAGAACCACGTCCCTGGGGGTCAACTGAGAGGGAGGGAAGGATTTCTGGGCATCAAGCATCTTTCCTCCGCTAAAGAGTATTAGTTCATAATGCCGCTGAGAAGCTGCCAAACGGGTCGTAGCAGCCATTACCTGTTACTTTATAGCTCTGCCCAGATAGAAATAAAGATTCTGGAAGCTTCTAAATCATTCTTGGCTGGGAGTACAAGATAAGGGTATGTCGGGGACACAAAGTAGCAATTTAATAAATATTTGTTGAATGCAGTGTCTCAAGCTAAAATACACGGTGATGTTAACACATTCCCCTTCAGAACAAACGTGGAGGGGTTTCTGTCAATGAAAACTGGAAGGGGCAAAGAAGGGAGGGAAAGAGAGTGAAGCATTCCAGAAGGAAAGCCAACTGCGGGGGGAGTGGGGGGGGTGCGGAAAGGAAGGGTCAGCAGCAGACCACCCCTGGGGAGTAAACAAGCCCTGATCCCTGCCCTAGTGGGCCCTGAGGTCAGGAAGCTGCGTGTGGTCTGCGCTGGGAGCAGGGACGGGTCTGCTCCTGAAGGTGAAGCGGCGGCCATCCTAGGAAACGAAGGTCAATGAGAAGCTGTAGCCTCTGTGGGGTCATCCCTTGACTACCCTGAAACAGACCCAAATGTTGTTACCCCGCCATGAACGCACTTTACTGACACCACAGAAAGACCTGGAGCTCACTAATATCTTGTCAATATGGGAACAAACAGCTCTTTGGGGTCACCTTCCCGGGAAGAGACTATAGAGGTTAATACGAAGAAAGTAAAACAGGAGGGCAAAAACATTTTATTTTTTTATCTTACTGGGGATATTTTGCAAACTTAAGTTTATTTGTTAATATATCAACAAACTTAAAAATGCTATCTGGATCACAGAACTCTCAGGAGACCGCACGGACCCCTCTGACGTGGTTAATTAAACACAGGCTGAAAACAACTGTCTTCCAGTTGATCCAATGGTGGATCCCATGTGTGATCAGGAAATCCTAAAACTTATTTTCCTCAGCTATAAAAAAGAACAAGTAGCTTCTGGTGAGTGTTCAGAAGATAGACCAGTTAGCCCCAGCTGGTATGGCTCAGCGGCTCGTGTGCCGGCCTGCGAACCAGAGTCGCTGGTTCGATTCCCAGTCAGGGCACATGCCTGGATTGTGGGCCAGGTCCCCAGTAGGGGGCACATGGGAGGCAACCACACACTGATGTTTCTCTCCCTCTCTTTCTCCATCTCTTCTCCTCTGTCTACATATAAATAAATAAAAATCTTTAAAAACAAAAGATACAAGTAATATTTTTTCTTCAAAGACATGCAAAAAAGCAAGAATATCAAAAACACAGGGTCCAGCAGAGGTAATGCCTGCTTGAGTGTGTTTGGTAGGGTAATATGAGTGTAATAATTCATAGTTTTAATTTGAACATTTCACTTAAAATGTCATATGTGCTTGAGTGTGGTATTGTTATATTACAGAATTACATACTTATGATTTTGTAATAAAGAAAGGGTGTTAGTTGTGCCGGACTCTGTATATTCATTCATTCACATAATGAAAACGTATTTAGGATGTTACTATGTATCAGACCCTGTGCCGAGGCTGGGAGTATGTGATGGCCAGCAAAAGGGGTTTGGACCCTGCCCACATAAATTCAGTCAAATTTAGACCTTTTGCTTGACCCCTTTATTTTTCCTCCTAGAGCAAGTTTGAGTTACAGGTGTAGCACCTGAGACCCACTGAGGGCTGAGTAAGCCTGGGTCCTCTGAGCCAGAGGGGCCTGCGGTGCCCTCCCACCCACAGCAGGCGACAAAAGGATCCTGGGAGACTGTGGAGTTCACCTCCCTGGTGGAGACTCTACTCTGGCCAGATTCCAAATGTGCTCCCACACAGAGCTCTCCCTGCTGTCACTGGGATGTCTAAGCACACAACAAAAGCAAATAATCCCTCAAGAATCGCAAAAATCTTAATAACACTAATTTTTTTGGTATGCTTTGGACAGGTGCTTACCTATTCTCTCTTCTAAACAGTATGAACAAAGAAAAAATGTTAAACAAGGAATAAATCAAGTATTGTCACCACATACTGACTGTCCCTCCCCCGGGCAAGGTGCCTCCCTACGCAGGAAGATGCCAGGCTAAGCGGGGGGAGAAGATATCACGGGGCACCGGCGCTGTGACCGTTCTGCAGAACAACTTGAACAATATGCTCAAGGTGGGCAACGGTGCGACACATGGAGGAATGAAGGCCCCAAGGGAAGGAGAGGCTGTGGTCGTGAGCTGTTTTATACCTTCAACACAATGATTCTCAACAAATGTGAAACAAGAAAAGGACAAAAGCAACGACTATTTTAAGAGCTGTAATTCACCTTCGCCAAAGCGGGGTGGGCAGGGCTGGGAATGGGCAAGGCCGAAAGGGAGCTCCATCACAGGGGAGAGAGGACATTTATACTCCTCTTCCTAAACGTGGAGGCCAACGGCCCCTCGCAGGCAACTGGGCCCTGTGCCTGTGGGGTGCACACTTGCCATCTTTCAAAATTCCCAAAGACTTTTTATCTAAATCAGATTTCAATGCAATCATCGCTGCACCTAATTAACATTTCTCAGATAAAATCATGGCCCTAATTTGTTGAAGTTCTCTTTTTTTTATGTTGACCAAATGGTAGAGCTCTATTTTTTCCCCAGCTTTACCGAGATATTTACTGACTCCGCTTTGAGGAGAGTTTAACAATCACTTAAATGTCTAACTTGAGGCAGTAACGGAGCGAGAAAAGTTAAAGACTTATTGTAAAATATCACAGGCACTGGAGAACAGAAAACGTACTTCAGCTTCTCTGGTTCTTTTCTACTGTCTCTGCTGCCTCTGGAAGGTCTGTCCTTTTCAGAATCAGTGTCTGACTGAGACCCACTGCTGCTTGACTGCCCACGTCTTCTCTTGGTTTTCTTGCGATGCTGATGCTTCCTTTTCTTCTTTTTCTCTTTCTTCTTTTTTCTGCTTGTTTGTCTGAGCTTTTTGCTCGTGTCACTTTCATCTGAAGGCTCTGATTTCAGGGGGCTCCTGTTTGAGAAAACCAACATTAGAATTTTTCACAAGAGAATTGGGGAAAATAATATGTAAATAAGTAATCAAACAAACATACAAGAACATAAAAGGAGATTCTAAAAACGCCCACACAGACTTTAGCTTCTAAACCTATACTTCCATATCCACACATTTTTAAATGACAGCAATCTCCAGTTATTTTATCAACTACAGTATTTTTAAAAGCAACGTTATAACAGGTTTATTTTCAGTCCTACATATTACACCAGCATGTTCTTAATGCCAAAAAAAAAAAAAGCCCATCAAAAAACAAGCTTTAATTGTAGTTCTTGTTTTTAAAGGTTACATGAGCTCGTCATCATTACCGAAATGCCTGCAACAACTCCCTCTCCTGCAGTAACTGTCCTCAACTTCTAAACGCTTCTCCTGCTTTTGGAGCGCACGGCTTCCTGGGGTTCATCATGTTAACAGTCCATCTAGTCTATACTGGCGATACAGCGCATTTCTCCGTTCCACGATCTACCACGGAATTTTTTCAAAGCTGGGCAGAAATGCGTACCATTTTGCTTCCCCAAAAATTTTCATAAGATTTTATCACATGTTATGGTCGGGCCCAGAACAAGCTACCCCAGGATGGGCCTCAGTGGTAAGCAGATCACTTTGAGCTAAAGGCGATTTTAGCTTCCGGCTCAAGAGAAAGTTCTCTCTTCTCCCTTAACTACCTAGAAGAATTTGAAGTAGAGGCCTTGCCCTAGAGAGATTATCAGAGACAACTTCCTCTGACCTATTCATAGGGCAGGGCACACTTCTGTTTACTAAAGTTCTGCTCCCCTTTGAAGCCCCCCAGGAGCCTGACCTCACCCTTCGCTCACCTCGATTCCCCTTTCTGCCTCCGAACCTCTCCTGTACCCAGGCCTCCGGCTCCCTCCTGTGCGTGGGGTTCCCATGCACAGGATATTAAGCTTGATTTTCTCTTGTCAGTCGGCCTCCTATTATTATCTGGCCAGCCAAATAGAACCAGAGGAAGGAAAGGGAAATTTTTCTCCTTCCCCACATTCTATTACACAAGCTCCTTTCATTCTTACAAACTTGTTGGAAACGTAACTAAAGAACTATCTGAATTCCGTGTTTATCAGTATTCTAAAGGTTACTAATGAGGTCAGTAAAGTTACTTAAGAATCACAACAATGTCATTTCCCTTATGGCCTAATTACTGGCAGTAACTGTGTCGTGCAGTTGCCACTGCAATGCAAAGGGGAAAAAAAGACTAATCTGGAAGAGTGAGGTAAGGGAAAACAGTCAAAGATCGCCTCATTACTTTAAGAGTTTTCCTTAGCTCTTCTACCACAGGGTTTTCCGAGGAGCATCATTCAAGCTAAGTCACAGATGGTGCGCTGACAAAGACCAAAACCCCATCTATCAGAAATTCTACCTGGGCAGTGGTGACCCTTCAGAAACAAGCGCTGTGGCCTCTTCAGTCTGCTGGCTCAGAGCTGTCACGGTTCCAACAGAAAAGCTTGGGTTGCTCAGCCAATCTAACTCTGCATGTGCGAGAGAGACAAGGTCGATGAAATGGGCACAATACGACTTCTGAAGCAGGAAATCCATCTTGCCAGCTGGCATCTGAACTCACGGCCAGTGTCAGCCGAACATTCACAATGGCCCACAGGAGCTGAAGAGGATCCATGAAATTTTTATTTCACAGGGCACGGGGCTTTAAGATGCTCTGAAATATTTAAGACTGAAATCCTCTGATGTCGGGCTGGGGCTTAAGCAAAAGCCATGTAACGAGTGTGGTCTAAAAGGCGACATGGCTCTCGGCAGTCCGTCTGCACCCTAGCAAGCATGAAGGTTTCAAGGCACCAGGTTTTAATGACCTCAGATTTGATGTAGGCCATTCCGAAAAGTCAAAAATCAAACCATGCATAAAAGGCCACCATGCTTAAAATTACTACAGAAGATTATGATACTTTTCTTTAAAAGGATATTCCAACGTTCTACCTTAGGTAGCCTAACATAAACCATTCCTTATAACAAAGAGTACTCCTCTTTGAAAATAAAACAAGGTGTCAACTTTTCTAGCTAATGCTAAAATTACACAAGATGTTAACAATGACTATCTCTGGGTAGTGAGATTAAATGTCTGAATTTTTTTTGCTGCTTATCCATTAATTTCTAACTCTTCTACGATGAACGATTTCTAAATTATTTGTTTTCTAACTTTTAGGGGTCTTCGAAATGAAGGAAAGGAAAAAAGCATGGGACCATAGCAGCAAGGGGGATTCCAAGCAGGGGTTTATTTGTCCTGTTTTATTTTAGGATGGGTGGCCAGAGTATATTCATATGCTGAGGAGAAAGAACCTATGAAATGGTTGCCCATGAAGAGAGAAGGGCCCTGGCTGGTGTGGTTCAGTGGATTGAGCACCAGCCTGTGAACCAAAAGGTCCCCAGTTCAATTCCCAGTCAGGGCACATGCCTGGGTTACAGGCCAGGTCCCCAGTTGCGGGCTTGTGAGCTGCAACCGATTGATGTTTCTCTCCCTCTCTCCCTCCCTTCCCCTCTCTCTAAAAGTAAATAAATAAAATCAGAGAGAGAGAGAGAGAGAGAGAAAGGTAATTAGATTTTTTAACAGTTGTACTGGGACATAATTTATATACCATAAGGTTCCACCATATAAAGTGTATAATTCAAAAGTTTTTAGAACATTTAGAATACAGTACAATATCACCTTAAAATAATTTTAGAACATTCTCATCATTCCCAAAAAACCCACACCTATTAGTAGTCTCTCTCCGACACCCACCTCCTACTCTCCCACCTCAACTCCCAGCCCTAGGCAACCTTAATATTTTTTTCTCTATAGATTTGCCTATTTTGGACATTTAATAGAAACAAGATCATACAATATATGCTTCTTTCACTTGACAGGTTTTCAACATTCACCCATGCTATAGCATATGTCATTACTTTATTCTTTTTTATTGCGGAATAGTATTTCATGGATTATACCACATTTTATCCACCCATCGGTTAAGGGAAACTTAGGTAGTTTCCACTTTGAGGCTATTGTAAGTAACACGGCTATGAACATTCATGTGTTAGTTTTTATATGAACATATGTCTTCATTTCTCTTGGGCAGATATCTAGGAGCAGAATTGCTGGGTAACTGTAGTATTCTGAGGAACTGCCAGGCTGTTTTGCCAACTGACGGCACCATGCTACATTCCCATTAACACTGTATGAGGGTTCCAATTCCTCCACATCCTTGCCAACATGTTCGTGTCTGTCTTTTATGTTATAGTCTCGGAGTGGGAGAGATGCGTTTGTTTCGTTGTAGCTTGATATCCATTTCCCTGGTGACTACTGATGCTGAACAACTTTTCATGTGTTTATTGGCCATTCATATTGGAACAGAAATAACTATTCAAATCCTTTGTCTATTTCTTAACTGCATTGTCTTTTTATCATCAAGTTGGAAGAGTTCTTTATACGTTCTGTATGCTAGTCCCTGATGACAGATACTTGATTTTATTCGCTGCTGCAAACCCAGGAGTGGAATCAATGTCTGGCATATATTATTAGGACTTTAATAAATATTTGTGGAAAAGAGAGGAAGAAGGAAAATTCCCGAAAAAAGTACATTAAAAAGCACAGGAAATAGGGAATGAAGAGAGGGATTCTAATTTATTAGGTGCCTACAGTAGGCCAAGCACCAGGTTAAGCACCTTACATCCTTTTATCTTTTGATTCTCACAGCAACCCTCTATGGGAGGTATTATGATCTCTACTGTTTAGAAGAGGAAATTAAGGCTCAAAGGGATTAAGTAATTTGTAAGGTCATACCCAGTAAGGGCTAAACAACTCTTCACACCATCCTTCTTCTACTGTTTCTTTTTTCCTTCTGAGGTTGGCTCCCTTCCCTTGGGCTTAATTCCTGGCAAGAGGCATGTGAAAATAGTTCCTGTTGCTCTCTGAGATCACAATTATTTCCACAATAATTGGATTCTATAATGAACAAAGAAAAGTGGGGAAGGATAAAACAATATGCAAGGAGAGATGCTCTCAAATAATTCCAGTACATTTTTACATAAAGATTCTTGATGGTGATGACAGCTTGAAGGAAAGATAAAGTACTGCAAATGTCAAAATAAAATAAAATAAAATAAAGTGTGTGACTCTCCAAAGTCTTTCAGAAGGTACAAGAAAGGGTTTTTAAGGATGCAATTAAGGCTTTGCCATAAGGGATGGGGGGGCGGGTAGTACTTTATAAAAAACTAAAACTGATGGATCTTAACATCACTAAGGGAGAGAAACCAAGACAGCATATCCTCCTGACTCAATTCAACACCAAGTGCAGAGCACACCCAATGAAGTATTTTCAACTAAAAAAAAAATTATGCCTGAATCTTTTCAACTCTCTAAATCTAATTACTAGTTTACAGGAAATACTGGGATAGAGAAGCATATTAAATGACACCATGAGGAATTGGTGGGAAGTGTGTATAGAACAAATGACCCAGTTTCCACAACAAATAAATCCCAGGGGTAAATGGAGGGAAGAAACTTTTATATTTAAAAGAGACCTGACAATGCTAAAATGAAAAAAAAATTAAAACATAAAAGAGACCTGACAGACATATCCACAAAATACAACGCTGGATCTTTTTTGGATCCTGACTTGAACAAACCAACTGTAAAAGCCATTTTTGAGACACGTTGGGAAATCTGAACACTGACAATTAGATGATATGAAAGAATTACAGTTAATTTCATTATAAGTAACAATGTTGTGTTTAAATTTTTAAAAATACAGTACTTTACAAACAGCACTTTCACAAACATTACCCTGATGCTGGGTACCCAGAAGATGTCCAATAAATACTGGTTAAGATAAATGACAAGAGCGGCACTCCATTATAAACCTTCCACTTCACCCTTCCAAAATAAAAGGATAAACCCTTACCTGTTATTCCAGTCACTACCCTCCCACACCGCGAGTCCCAACCATATTTCCCAAGGTTCCTCTTTATAACTCTCGATTCCCAGACACACTGGACTATTAGCAGTCCTCTGCATTAGTCTCACGCCTCCCTTCCTGCATGCCGTTGAAGGCCCTGGAATGCCCTTCCACTGTCTCTACTTGACCAGCTCCTACCCTGTTGAAGACCCGCCCCTAAAGTCAGTCAAGCCTATAGAAAGCCTTTCAGGGGTGTCCAACTCGCAGCCTGTGGGCCGCATGCAGCCCAGGATGGCTGTGAATGCGGTCCAACACAAAATTGTAAATTTACTTAAAATATTATGAAATGTTTTTGTGATTACGTGTTGCAATGTATTGAATGTGTGGCCCAGCAACACCAAAAGGTTGGACACCCCTGCCTTATATGAACTTCCCATCGAAGTCATAATTCCTGTAGTTCACCTATGAAGTCTCTAACATCCTACCTTGTACTGTTATTTCTATGGTAAGTACCTACTATTGGTGGGTACATTCAGCAAATATTTATCGCACAGCTATATTTTGGGCCTGTGCAAGCGGCTAAGTATGCTGCAGTGAATAGACCCACAGTCTCTGACCGCATGGAGGGTGCAGTCACTAAGGGATGACCAAAATCACACTATATAAGAAATTAATCACAATTATGGTAACTGTTACCAAAAAAAGTGTAGGAACTATATGAAAGGATATAAGAGAGGTGTCCGACAAAATTGGGCTCTGTGACCTAAGTGCCTAACTTAGAATCACTTTAAACTGCAATTCACTACAGGCATGCCTCCTTCGATTGCAATTCTCTTTATTGTGCTTCACAGGTTTTGGTTTTTGTTTTTTTTTAACAAATGCAAGACCCTCCACCAGCAACAAGATTACAACTCGCTTAATTAATTGTATTGGTCTGGAACCATGCCCTCAACGTCTACGAGATATGCCTGTCTGTGCCTTGATATTTAACAATATAAACCGGGGGATTTTAAGGTTTAAGTAAAATATATAATGCCAACACCTGGCACACAGTATAGGGTCTCAACAAATAAATGTTCGTTTTTATTCCCAGCAGCTGCTCCTGTCTGGAGAGAAACTGAATAGGCTTTGGGTCCCTAGTTCCCCTAGCTCTAGGCCTGCCGAAAGATTTGAACCCAATAAACATTTGGGAAATAAGTAACAGAGGAAAGAGGGCATTAAGAACACCCAGCATTTGTGTAAGCGGTCTACTTGAGGTGAAGTAACTAAGGCTCATAGAAAGAATGATCTCGGGCATCTTCTGGGTCTCCCTCCTTCCGCAACTCTACAACTCTCGTCCCAAAAAAGCCGGGAGCAGGACAGGGGCCCTTCCCAGAAGGCTTTGCAGCGCCGCGGAGAACTCTGGGACACAAGTGGATAAACATCCAAAGCAAGGGCCGAGACCTGGGACTGAGAAACTACGTCTTAAGCCCGCCGAGTGCCTTCTTCATCCCTTTTGTGCGCTTACCTTTCCTGGCGCTCCCGCTATCGGGAGCCTCACTAACCCCCGCAAAGGCCGGGAACAGCGCCATGATCACAGGCCGCACCGCCTTGCCCCGCTACATATATGGCGCGGACGAACGGACGCCGGTAGCGCGACCTTCGTGGTCGCGGTGCACTCTGGGAAGTGTGGTTTTCCTGGCGCTCCCACGGGTTGACCGGACCCCGGGCGGGGCGGGGCAGGACCGCTTCCTAGTAATTGACACCTGCAGACGTCTGTGAGAACCGGAAAAGACGGAGACTGAAGAATGGACTTGTTCAGAGCAGGAAGTGCTAGGAAGCTGGGATTCCAGTTCCACCGCTGAAGTCACACCATCACGTACTGCGTAAATTTAATCAAACTCTCTAAGCTCTAGTTTTCTCGTCTGCAAAATGGTTAAAAATTGAATGAGCTTATAGATTAGATGCTTAGTTAGCATTGCGCCTGGCCCACGGAAAGCACTTAATAAAAGTTATCTGTTATGTGAGTTGTGACTGCCATGTAGGATATCCAAATTTCAATCAGTTTACCATTTTAAATATAGGAACAACAAAAAAGATTGCGAGGTCCTGTCAAGTTCAAACCTTTGCTAGTTAGAAAATATATTTACCGGCCTATGAAGGATTCTTAACTAAAAGTAAAAAATAAAAATAAAAAACAACAATAATAATCAAGCCTGCTAGAAATATAGGGGATAAAAAAACAATATAAAGACTTCATACCACGTAGAAGCAATGAGCCAAATCCAGAATATGGGAAATTATAAAAAACAACCCAGTTTCTTCAACAAATCCATGGCATAATGGGGTGGAAGATTGCAACAGATGAAAAGACTTTGGAGACCAAATGCAATACAGTATATGGCTTCATTATGATTCTGATTGGACAAATTGTAAAAAGACCTTTTTGGGACAAATGGAGAAATAAGAAGTGAACAGAGTATTAGATGACATCAAGTAATTCTTAATTCTGTTAGATGAACTAATGGCAATAAAGTTACTTTTTAAAGTCCTTTTATATTAGGCATACTTACTGTAGTATTTGCAGGTGAAAATAAATAAATGAAGATATATTTTTTGAATCCCTAGGAATTCAAAGATCTTTAGAGTTAGGGATTTCTTAGAATAAACTAAAAATGGTTTCAAATTATGATCTGGCTTTGTATGTGGCTTGACTAAAGGAAGAGAATGCACTACTCAACCACTTTTAAGTATTTCTATTCTTTGTGGCAGAGATTACTCATCTAAACTGGTAAATTGCTGTTCTGGCATCTATCTCATGTCTAGTGTGGTCTCATTTAGCCTGCATCTCTCTCACAGACCTCAATCACCTCTGAACACTGACAAGAGTGAATATTTTCTCTGCGACTGGAGGAAGAAAAGCTATGTGAAGGAAAAGGGGGAAAGGAAACAATGTGCAGGAGAGATGTGTGCAAAGAGGCTTTATTTTAGTAGCAGAGGCGTTGGATGAGAGGTGATGTACAGTCTTGATCTCAGTAAACTAAGCAGCCAGGCTGGCCATGAAGAATGAAAAAGAGGTAGACATGAGGAGGGGCTGAAAACTATAGGAAAAAAGTCCTTTAAGCAATGTCATAGAGGACATAATATGTACAAAAGGATTGCCAAGACACAGACACAAGATAAGTTAGGTGCTCAGCACTTGTTTATTGGCAAAATAGCACCTACATAATTCCCATTTACTTTTGCAGAAGGATATTATAGAAAAAAAAGAAAGGTTGTGAACACCTTTTGTTTTGTTTAATCAGCACCCTGTTTTGTGAGTTTACAAGGTGGTCATGTCAGCACAATGTGGCCTCCCTGTCCTGGCCCCATCTGGTTGGTTAGTCAGAGTAAGTATGTGACTCGACTTGGCCAAGTTTTCAGGGGGTAGGTGCTCAACCTCGCTTTGACTCAAGCCAGACCAAGAAACCTTCTCTTCTAGGAATTTCGGAGCTATGACTGAGAAAGAGAAGCTACTATCTGTGTGTGTCTGGACTGCAAGATATAATAGCCCAGGAGCTAGTGGAGGGGCAGAGGAAACCTCCCGTGGAGAGAGAAGGATGAAAGCATATGTCAGTTGGAGAAGAGAGTCCCAGAGATTTTGGAACTTTCGTTGTCCCTGAATCCTCATTCCTATGCTTGGATTCTGGGAAACAGCCCGGTGTCCTTACATTACATTCCCCATTTCAGTTAAACAGATTCAAGTTGACTTTCTGTCATTTACAACCAAGGGACCCAAATAATACAGAATGACAAAGTGAATGAATGGGTAAATTACACCATTTCGACACTCAAGGTCTTATTCCCAGAGCCTGGAGGTGTTCCAGTTTCAGTGATGAGTGAGACTTTTAAACTGGTCTACCCGGAACATGTAAAAGCAAACTCCTTTCATCTTAAGAAGGAAAGAATCCTCACCAGCTCAGGCAAACTGGAGAAACTGGTCTATCAATGCATTCAATCTCACGGAATTTTCTGGTAATTCCTCTGAAGTAATAGAAAGAAAATGTGCCTTTGGAAACCAGAGATATAGCAAGAAAATAAAAGAACCCAAACCACTTCATTGGTGTGATCTGCATTCCTCTCCCTGCAACATATTTTTTTTTTTTTGAGTTGGGTAATGAATGTAGGAATGTCTTAGGTTGGAATTGCCTTAGTATGAATACTAAGTATTTTCATACTAAGTATTTTCAGCTTTTGTGGTGATTAGATCTCTTCCAGAAAGGGATATATGTTTTATGTTATGTTGCTAATGAAAGAGACCAATGAAACAACATAAATCTTTCATATTTTTATAACTTTTTAATAAGCAAATGATTGAATCCCCACTATTCAGGGTACCTTTCTCTGACTAGGAAAGCGACATTTTAAGAGCTGATTTGATCTGTCTCCATGCAAAAACTCCTTTATTTGGTTGACTTTTGTTTTTCTGGCGATTCTCCTGGCTTGTGGTCATGTGTCTTTTTAAGTGTAGGGCAGGAGTGACTGGTTTATTTCCTCCCCCTTCATTCCCATCTGCACCTATCTTTTCACTGCCTCCTCTCATAGCCCCCAAAAGCAAAAGTGTGAATTTTTTTCACCTATAAATTTCCTGTTTCAGGTGCAAGTATCTAAGTAATTGATTTCACCTTTTGCCTACCTATTCAAAAACGCAGAGAGGAACTATCCTCTCCTTTCATTTTAAACATGCAATACAGGCTTGATACAGAAAAAGTTCCAAAAACAGGAAAGTATAAAAAGATGGGCAATAATCACCGAATTTCCACTACACACAGACAAATACTATTTTGAGTGTCTCCACACAGGCCTTTTCTTTCGTTTATGCGTTTCGGGTGTCTTAGTTTACGTACATTTTTTTCATTATAGTTCTGATGACTTTTCTTCTTCATATAATACATAAGCATCTCTCTGTTTTAGTACTCATCTCATAAACATGTATTGGACTTATACTGCTTCATCTAATGGATGGAGTGACGATATTCTTAACCATTCTCTATTTCTATATACTTAGCAAACCTTACTTGTGTCATCTCATCAGTGTTATCCATGAGTCCTCCGAAGTACAATTGGCCAGGCAGGACCGCCAGCCGCAAGGTCTTCCATGGTCATTTCGCTCATTCACCGGTAGCCAAGAGGGATGCTTATAATGATGAGCTGCCACTAGAGCGTGAGGCGTGAGGTGCTGAAAAGGACAGCCAAGGAGGGCAAGGGAACACTTTCTAAAAAGACAAATATAACTTCAAATAATAAAGGCAAAGCTCCATAAAATGCTTATTCAGTAAAGTAAGTCACTCTACCATGTGCCAATGGCACATACAGACATCTCAGCAAACAATTCTGGCCCGAAGATGTAAGTGCAAAGATAATCTATAGATGAACAAGGAGTACTGCCAGCACTGGGGAGGTGGGGGTTAAGTGCCTGGGAGGGTGTCACAGAGGTGGAGCTGCTTACCTATGTCTTGACAAATGAGGAGGAATTGGACAGGCCACGAAGAAAGCATATGGAGGCAGAGGAAAGAGCATGTCCAGGATCTACAATGGCCCGGTATGTTCAAGGACCCTCAGCCAGGGCACGGAGGTGGAAGAGACTGGGGTGAGCCTGGGAGGAATGGCTGGGGTAGGGCCGGAAGAACCCTGAAACCATGTGTTATACAATGAAGAATTTGTCTGCTCCTTGTCCCTGATTCTTCCTCAGAGGTTAACACTAAATCCTTGGAATTTCCCGAGTGATTCTTTGTTATTCATGGTGGGTCCCTAACCACACCTGAGTTTGCACTAACAGTGTGACTCAGGATGTAGACTACCCAAGGACCATGTGATTAGAAGATTGGGGCTTTGAGCCAGCTGACCTCTAAGTAAGGGGGAGGGATGGAAATTGAGTTCAATCATACCTGCATGATGAAACTCCAATAAAACTGGGGACTCCAAGGCTCCGGTGAGCTTCCTTGGCTGGTGACTACATTAATGTGGGGGAGGGTGTTATACCCTGATTCCATGAGGAAAGTGCACAGAAGCTCCACATTCAGGATGCTCGCAGACCTCGCCCTACGTGTCTCTTCATTTGGCTGGTCCTGATTTGTATCCTATATAATCAAACTGTAATTGTTAAGTATACCATTTTCCTGAGAGTTCATACCTTAGTTGGTCGAAGGAATCCCTGAATTTGCAGCCAGTTGGTCAGAAGTGTGGGTAGCCTTGGGACCCCTGAACTTGTGGCTAGCATCTGAAGTGAGAACAGTCTTATTAGGAATAGTTGCCCTTGACCTTCAAGTCTGTGCTAACTAACTCCAGGTGATTTTCGTGGGAATCATATTGTGATTATTGCACCATTCTAAGGAGTCTGGATCTTATTTTGAAGGATGTTTAAGTATGGGAATATCAGCTATTTGTGAGTTAGAAAAATCACTCTGTGGTCCCATAAAGAATGGACTAAACAAAAAGAATATGAAGGAGGATGTGTTATGGATTGCTGAAAATCAAGCAGGAGCAATGAACTGGGCCAACGTTCAGCATCAGGAATGGGGATGAACTGCCAACAACCTCTGAAATAAGTGTGTGAAGTGTCAGATCAAAGAGCAATATCCCCAGGGGTTGGTTCTGTGAGGGTGTGCCCAGCCTGTGGTGGGGCGAAGACTGCAGTTTATTGGAAATGTCACTTTTAATTATGTGAAAGCTAAAGATTTAGATCTAAAAAGAGGACTAACAAGACACATTTTCCTTTTGAGTCTTTGGGAAGAGTTTACGGATATAGAATAACACATCACTCGTGTCCCCAGTTTAACATGTATTAACATTTTCTACTTTTTCCTTAGTTTATTCTGTTCATGCTTATTTGTTTTTTATTATAAATCAATTGCTCTTGTGGGAGAGTGGCAATTTTTTTCCTCCAGGGGACATTTGGCAATGTGTGGGAAAATGTTTGGTTGTCATAACTGGAGAGTGGTACTGAATCTAGTGGACGGAGGCCAGGGATGCTGCTAAACATCCTACAATGTAGGGGACAACCCAACAAAGAATTATCTGGCCCAAAATGTCAAGAGTACTAAGGCTGAAAAACCCTGAGCTAAATAAAAGAAATATAATATAGATAAAATTGAAGTCCCTGTGTACCCCTCCCCAAACCCTAACCCACCTCCCCTCTCCCCAAAGGCAATCACTACCAGAAATTCAGTATAAGGACAGATTTTGCGGGGGGGGGATGGATTTTTTCCAATTTCTTTTTTTGCTGAGTTCTTAGGGTTCAACCCTTTGAAATTTTTAGTTAATTCTCAGTGTCTCTTATAGGAGTGAAAGTACCCAAAACAGACACCACTATTGCCATGAAAAAAAGTACAATCGTTAAGATACTGCCTATTAAGTCCTCCACTCACATACATGTGCTTACACACACACACACACGTGCGCGCCTTGATCCATCCCCTTACAACTGTTAGTCGGAGATGCTCCCTTTCTCAAGCTAGGCCGGGTTCCCACCCAAAAAAGGGAGAGGAGATTCAACTCTACTTTACTGACTCTCCTTCATTCACTGTGGTAGAAAATGAAACCATGAAACCATTTATTCCAGAAATAAGGTTAGACACAGGGCTAGACATATTCAGCCCTGACCAAAACATGATGCAACCGACACCCCCTCCTTCATTCAATCTCCTTAGACGCTGCCACCGAGAGTCCATCCTACAAGATCCTGTAGTTGAGTCTTCTACAGAATAGGATGAGTTTTATAATATCTACTGGAATAGGGTCACCAAATGTAGGTTTATTAAGCAAAGACAACCTAATTCAAATCATAGTTTTACAAACAGATGTTTGTGTTACAAACAACGAATAAGAATTTGGAGTTAATATTGAAATGAGGCTTCAATGCAAAAAAAAAAAATTAATCTACTGAAATAAGTGAAAGTAACCAAAAAAGATGGAGAAGAAAAAATAGCTCTCCATGTTTTTTATTTAAAAAATAAAACCCACAAATATCTTTCAACTGCATGCTAAGTACTGTCTTCCACACTGGTGATAAAATGTCATCTCAGGTGAGGGAAATACCATTTAAGACGCCTTCAAGGATCTCATAATCCAGAATGGGAAATACACACATTAGCAGATAATGTGCATAAGATGACGTGGTGGGACCATGGAAAAGATATTTTTCAGCATAATTGCAGCAGAGATGAAATGAAAGACTCAACTGGTAATAGCAATGCCGTTTTTTATCATACCCGAAATACAGTTTTTAACTGTGCAATAAGAGCTGAGAATACCATTTAAACAGTCAAGTAAACTTGCCCTCCCAAATTTAACGTATATTGCTGTAATAATCCATAATAATTTGAATGGTATGGCACTGGTTTAAAACAAGGTAGACGTAATAATACAGAACGGAGAGTACAGCAGCAGGATGCAGTCCACCATAAGGATGGTACTTCAGATCAGTAAAGAGGCAATAATGACCTTGAAATAAATTTTAATTCAGAAGAAAAATTGCACCTCTGGTTCTCCTTAATATCAGGTAAATTTTAGTTGGATCGAAGATGAGATATTTTTTAAAAACACATGCAAAAACTAGAAGAAATATAGGCAAGTAAAATCTTTCTAAATGTGACACCAAAGCTAGAAATTCTAAAGAGAAAATGTTGATAGATTTTACTAGATTATAATTTAAAACTTCCAAACTTAAAAAACTGTCAGAGGCAAATATAAAAAGTGAAGCAACAATTTTTTTTTAAAACTACATCTGAACTAATATCCTTAAAACATATAAAGAGCTCTTATAAATGAATAAGAAAAATATGACTCTCCCCCATAAAACTGGGAACATGAAATGAAAATGCAGCCCACAAACCAAGATATGCAAATAATAATGTGGAAAGAGATTGTTCTTGTTAATAGTCAAAGAAATGAAAATTTTATCACAATAAATGATAGTGAAGTTTTAAAAGACTGAAAATTCCAGTATGTACAGAAAGCAGACATTATACGCTGATGGTGGTAAGATACCTAGGTAGAAATCTTCTGAATGGGAATTTAGTAATATGTGTAAAAAAAGTCAAAGGAGAAAAAAAAAAAGGTAAGTGAAGGGAAAGAGACGATACAGGAACACTTCTGAACTAACAAGTCCTTTTCTAAGAATTTACTTTAAATATGCATCTATTGTGTTTATAATGGTGTGTTAGTCTACTAGGGATGACATAACAAAAAAACTACAGCTGGGTGACTTAAACATCAGACATTTATTTTTCCACAGTTCTGGAGGCTGGAAGTCCAAGATCAAGGTGCCGGCAGGGTTAGTTTCTGGTGAGACCTTTCTTCCTGGCTTGCAGGCAGCTGTGTTCTCCCCGTGCCCTCACTTGGCCTTTGCTCTGATGCCTCATTCTCTTCATATGGAGATACCAGTCAGACTGGATTAAAGTCTCACCCTCATGACCTCATTTAACCTTAATTACCTCTTTAAAGGCCCTATCTCCAAATACAGTCACACTGAGGGTTTTAACTTATGAATTTGGAGGAACACAATTGAGTCCACAACAAATAGTGAAAAATTAGACACAAACTAAAGGTCCATCCAGTAAAATATTATGCAGCCTTAAAAGTAATGAAATTGATTTCTATTTATTAATATGGAAAGCTGCCATGATATGTGACATGTTTCTTAAAAGTTTTAAAACAATAGGCTTAGTAGGACCACGCCTTTGGGAAAAATATATATGTATATTTGAAAAATAAAGTTTTTGCATCCCAAAGTAAACAAGGTAATATCTGGGCAGTGGAGCTGTGGGAAAGGTACACGTTCAATTTTATGTTATAATGCATAATATATAATGAATACTATGACCATTATAATAAAGGAGAAAGAAGTTATTTACAAAAGGAAAGTTCAGTCCTAAATTTATTTCTTCCAGGATTATTTAAATAAAGTTCAATTTCCGGTCACTAATTTTTTGCATAAATAATTGCAAGCTATGAGCCAAAGTGGTTCTACGGGGTTCGCCAGCAAAGAGGTCACTGAGGTGCTGCAGGTTACACTTGAGTGGAAGTGATTCATTTGGCGAAATTATAAGCTATATAAATATTAATTATCCAATAGAATTTATGGGTGTGCTTCGTGGACACTTGGCAATCATTTTGTTAATTTGATCATTCTAGCCTGTTGAACTAGATAATTTAAGCCAAAAGGCCCTGTTAGAGCAGACAAACACAAAAATATACACTGACAAATTTCAGGGACAATGAATTCTGTTTTTTGGCAGCTCAGAATCCCATGCTCAATTCCGACACCAACCAAATGGAACTCTGTGGATAAATCCATTTTACAACGAGGGAAAAAACCGACGCAACGGCGTGTGTTGGTTTAGCACCTGATTGGTTTACCAACTAATTCAGTCCCCAGAGTGGCAACTCTTTTCTTTTAGTGAAAAATCATCTCAATTTGCTTTACAAAGTTAAAATTCAAGTCAGGTCCCTCAAATTCAAAGACCTCAGCAATGAAATGTCACACAGCGGTGACAGTCATTCAGACGAAGAAGCAGCACTCCTTCTGCATCATTAGTGATGCTTATGTCGTAGGCAAAACTCCATAATGCAGCTTGATTTGCCTGGAATGAGAATCACATCTCTCCCTGTGAGATGGAAAGGTGGCATCAAGAATGGAATTCATCTCCTGATTTGTCACTGTCTTCCAATGTTTGGCTCACTGATTCATCAGAACAAGAAAAAGCATGGTGTCTTTCAACCTCTGGAGATTATCAGGCAGCAGATTGCAACTTTTCACAATCCTTCAGCAAGGGGTTTGCATAATCTATGAGGGATCCTGCAGAATATGTTGATAATGGCTTCCTCTGATAGTCTGGTTAATTACCACTATTGACTCTTCAATACTTAAAAAATACATGATGCTTAATTTGTTCATGAATCAGTGGTTTAATAAATGCCAGTGTATATATTAAATTATGTTAAAGTTTAATATCTTTTGAGCACTCAAAAGTGCATTAAAAATTAAAATAAAATTAATTCCCACTTTCCCATTCTTACCCTGTAGGTAATGTTATTTTATATTGTGCTATAGTGTTCTACAAATTGATGTTCAGTACTTTGAATTAATGAACTTTGTGATTTGTTTACTGCCTGGGGTGTTATTCATTACTTTTTTAATTACTGTAAAACTGTATACATCATGGCATGAGACCCTAAGCAATCAAATGAACAGTGCTAGGGAGTTTTTCTTTTAAATGGGATCATGTAATAAAGACAGAAGACTAAATTAGCATCTCTAATATGCCCACCAGAGACACTGGGCTTCGTGTTGGTGGGCTTGCAAAGCACCTTCTGGAAGCGAACCTATCAGAAGCAGAATGCTCGGAAGACCTGGTCTCCTGCCCTTGAGGAACTGAGGAGTCATGGCGAACCACTACCCACCACACTCAAAAGCAACAGTCTCTAGGATCCAGGGGAATAGACCGCTGAGATTTTGAAAGTACTGGCATGTTGCTTTGTTACGCTTTTCACTAAGCCACGTTTATGTGTTCCCGTGTTTGATTTCTTTTCGGTGAGCACTGATAGGATTCCCATCACCGACCTGGCCTCTAAGGGCTAGGGGAAGAGAACACAGAGATGACATCCCCCCAGGGTTGTTTCTTTTACTCTCCTGGAAACCCTGTGTCATTCCCAGCAGGAGCATCCCATGTAGAACATCATCCCCGCTGGAAAAGTCACAGGGAGGTGAGGCCCAGGCAAGGAAAGGTTAGAGGGGGCCTCACTGAACTGCTCCCACAATCGCAGGAGAGTGAGGAGAGCGGTGGGGAGTGAGGAGAAGCTGTTGGCAACGTGACAGAGGCAGCGATGGACTCAGTGGCAGTCCAGGTTCCACACCAGCCAGCGAGCTGGGGGAGCTAAACACACTTGGTCTTGAAGCCGCCCAAGCTTTCTCCAGCCAGCTCGCCTCACGCTGCCCTGTACCCCTGCATCTACAGGTACTTCAGATATGCAGATAGAAAGGGAAGCTTTCCACTTGGCTCCAGGGATTTACTAATCAATAGTAAAGATGAAGGCAGGAAGCATAGACCTCTTGCCTCCACAAACGAAATTAGGTCTGAAGACAGCATGTTGCATTACTAATGCCCCAGAGGCTGGGGAGCCGGTTGGCTTCTCAGGCTGGGACCAGACCACACAAAACACCAGGAGGAAGCTGTGCTTGAGACAAAGGGGTAGCTGTGTAACTAATAAGCATTTACTAGTCCTTTGCGAAGTCATAGAAAATACCATCACCCAAGGAAACTTCGAACTCTAATTTCAGGCACTGTGTTTCTTCATCAAAAATATAATAGAACCTCAGGTTTGTGGAATTTTCCTAATTAGTCTTTTCTGGCATATCGTAGTTGGCCAATTTGCGCTCACCCTTTTGGTCATCCTCAGTCAGAAAGCGTCTCCCAGTGCCATGGCCTCCTCAGTCACAGAGATGGTCCCAATCCACTCGTCGGTCATACTGGTATCTGTCGGGACCGACCCCTCACTTCTTGTTTTCCAACCTGTTCTGAGCCCCTTGGATGTGATGCTCAGGATGGTTTCTCTGGGTCTTACCCCTGTCTTCCTGCTTCCTTCTTGATCTAAACCCATGCTTTTTATGAGACCCGTATAAGCCCCTTCCGCAGGACGGTCCCCACAAGCCGGCCTCAGTTCCTGCAGCTGAGCAGACCAAGGCATTTCTGGATAATTTGCTTTTTTAGAGCCAAGGAGAAAAAAATCTTCTTTTGCTTCAGCACTTCAAAAGACCTCACGGGTCCTTGTCTGGTCCTTCCTCGGGGAAGAGGGAAGGTGTGGACCTCGGGCCCCTCATTCTGAACATTGACCAAGGCAACACCGAGTTGTGGTTCACCCAGCAGTGTGGCTTATCAGCTGATAGGACCAGACTCTGGAATCCTTGGCTTGAGTCCCCTTTTGTC
Source organism: Mormoops blainvillei (assembly GCA_004026545.1). Lineage (NCBI taxonomy): Eukaryota > Metazoa > Chordata > Mammalia > Chiroptera > Mormoopidae > Mormoops > Mormoops blainvillei. The sequence goes on along the minus strand of PVJD01002843.1, from coordinate 72,314 downwards.
ATTTGATGTTTTCTGATAAAGGACAAGTACTATCAAAATAAAGAAGCAACAGTGTTCCAGTAGCTGCAAGTTCTAGGGAGTGGAGGCCTTTGGGGCCTGCTCTGCTGCAACTATTTGAATGGGCCCCAAAAGCTATGTAGCCCTGGGAAGTAAAGATTACTTAGGGCCTCGGAAACTGCCACAATTATTGTGTTCAATAAATCACACTGCCCAGAAATACACTGATAATTCAGGGATGTTCTCCGCTTTCAGATTATCTTTTTTTTTTTTAATTGTAGTTTTTCCATTACCACTTAGTCCCTTTATACCCTCCGCCCCCCACAATTACACACTGTTGTTCATATCCATGAGTCCTTCTTCCTTTTTGCTCATTCCCTCCACCCCCTAACCTCCCCCACCGTTAGCTGTCATCCTGCTCTCTGTCTCAGGCTATCTTTGGAACCTGGCTATAGAGACCTGATTGTAAGTGAATAGGATGTGGGTTCTGAGAGAGTCAGGGCCAGCACTCAGTTTCGAGGAGGTTTATGGCTCTCGTGTCTTCAGTCCCAGCCCGGACCTACACAGGGCCCTTCATGGCCTATCCAGGGACCACCAGACCCATTGGGAAGGTGATGACAGCCCAGGAGGGAGGATTCATGAATAGAGCCCATCTCAGTCTCCGGAACAGGTGTGTCGCTTTGGCCCCAGTTGGAAGAACTAGTGAATTGCCAAAGCTGAATGTCAGAGTGGTGATTTCTTGTATACAGTGGGCAGCAGCCTGGGTATTTTAGGGACTAACCATATCACTTCCCCTCTCTCTTCTGAGAGGGCAGTCCATTTCTACACACTGGCTTCTAGGAGATCGATCTCCAAAAAGCCCCCACTGAGCACAGGTCACAGGGTGAGAGAAGTTGCTGCTTCAGCTGCCAGCTCAGGGGGATGCGGGCAGAGCACCTGGACCCACAGAGGCAGGGCATTTCCACTTACATTGTTTCCACTGCAACACAGACGCCATGAAAACGATGCTGAAAAGCTTAACCATCTCAATCTCTGTGTTCCTCTTAAGTTTATTTCAATAACTATCATTTGAACTGGTCAGCTTCTATCCTGATCTTGATTCTTACAACTTGTGTTTAATTTTTTACGCTTTATAATAGATATTAATGAATACTTTACTTAGGAATTCACCTAGTGTCTATTTTTTTTATGTATGGTTTTTGCAACGGCAATCCCAAACTCTTGTAGGAATATCACCTGCATAGTTGTGCCTCCATTATCTATATTAAGAAATACTTGATTGCTTTCCACTCTTTTTGTTAACCCAGGGAGCTCATTCATTCTCAAAATGTAAACTCTTGCAGTGGAATCAATTGAGTCAGATCCCCCGCTCCGGTCATTCTTCCAGGTCTCTCCTCACACCTGACCAGCTGCTGAAAGCACATCTCTATGTGTCCACATAACCTGTTCTATGAAACTAAACCTGTTCCCTTCTTTCCCAAACGACTTCCTTTTCCAAGTCTCCTACTGATGCCTATCAGTTACACTGTGTGAATATTTTTATTTCCTTTGGGGATCCCAAATCCATTTATTTCATCACCCACCGGGACCCACACCGCCCTCCTTCCAATTATATGTAATACTGGGTACATGTGTGCATATTTTTCTAGGGAGAAGACCCTGAAGCTTTTGTTCTGTTCCCTCCATGACCCTCTCCTCCTCCAAAAGGATCAAAAGGGTCTGTCATTTTAATCGATACCATCATTATGCTCTACTTGCAACATTCAACAGCCCCTTGGTTGATCTCATTGCCTCCAATCTCCTTCCAATCCGTGCTGTACACACTGACCCCCTGCCACGGTTTCAGCAACCAAACCCAAGTTCTAATGGCTTTGGCTCCTTCCCACACTTCCCAGTCTGAACTGTCCCCAGGAGCCTGACAGTGGCTCTCTGTTGGCTGCTCTCCTACTTAGAACACATCCCCTGCTACTCTCCCCACACCCATCCACACCCCATATTTCAAGGCCCAGCAAAAGAAGCCTTCCAGACTAAGATGGACCCAGAGACGGAGTTTGGTTTTAGGTGACAGAGTATCTGCCTGAGTGGGGATGTGGGCTTGAAGGGCTACAGGGCAGAAAAGGTGGACTCGAAAGCTGTCTGCATAGCTTAAAACCCTGGGAAAAAAGGCGAGCTCTCCAAAGTTACAATCTTGAGAATGAAGGGACCTTTCCAAGGGAAATAAAAGCAAAAAGCAGTCAAGTGCTTATTCTCAATTCTACAGCACTCTGGTGTCCGCCCCAGTGCTCAGCAAAGAGCACTCCAAGGCTTTCAGAGTGAATGTGGATGTTATTGTACATTGAAAACAAAACATGTCTGCCGGACAGTGCAGGGAGTTTCATAGCGTCGAATTGGCCCACAAAATATTTTGAACAAAGTGCTTTGTAAAAAATAAGTGAATTATTTCCCTAGTCTTTGCATCAAAAACTGCTTTTTATAAAAGCATTATAGTTGATAAGCAGCTTAAAGTAGTACACCAAAAGTCAAATAAGATCCTTAATAGGTGCTCATTAAATATACATCTCTCTGTTAACATTTTTCATAGATATGATAATACAGTAAATCTAAAGTGGAGAGAAAGAAAATACACTTTGAATGAATAATTTGTAAATAATCATCTCAGGCATTTGCTTAATTGCTGTTACTTATGCAACGACCCCAGGCCTAATTATTTAGGAAAGAATTCATATCTTCTCAGCAACACATTCAAACCCACGTTGCTGGTCTCTAAGTAGTAAATGTGTCCACAGTCAAGTTCAAGTTAGGTGTTTAATATTATGAGTCAATGCTAATATTAAACTTGGAGTTAAAGAGAGAACAAAAAACAGGGGCCGGTGCAGAGAGACATAACCACGCCATGGTCTGTTATTTTTGTAGGCAACTGAGCTGCCAAATTAGCTGTTACTGGGATAGAAGACCAAGCAGGAAGCTTGTGGCTCAGCAGTAGCAGTGCTCACCAACAGAGCATTCCTGCAATGCTTCGTCTTCCTCGTTTGCAGAGGGTAATGGATAATAGCAAGACCCAGGAAGGTCGGTCGCTTGCACCGGGTCCCAGCCTCTAGGCACACAGTGACCCTGTCTCCAAGCCTCTAAATGTCAAGCCTCTACTGCCTTCCAAATCTGCAGCCATTTTTGTGTAAATTGTCCCCAGGGCTTAACCACGCCCTTTGGACCTCCACACACAGGAGCCCTTGAAAAACTTTTCAATTAAGCTTCCGAGAGCTCCGGAAACCCTCATCCCCTGGCCGGCCGCCCGCAGCATCTCGCCACCATTTGGACCGTACAGCCCAACTGTGTCCCAGATCTAGCAGAGAATTTCCAAGTTGGAGAGCCCTCAACAATAACTGCTCCTCTCATTTTACACGTGACAAAACAGCAGCCTGGAAAATCCAAGAGCTGGCCCAAAACAGTGCAGGTGGTTATGGCGTGGCTTGGCCGAAACCCTGACCTCCTCCCCCCAAAGTAGGCTCCCCCCTACCCCCGCTCCAGCTGTTAGAGACACAAGGATCCCAACCAACACAGAGCTGGCTTTTCAGGCGGTAAAAGCGGCGTCCTGCAGGAGTCCTGAGCAGCATCCGGGGCTTTTGAGTATCATTAGAAAGGCATTGCTTCGATTTACTGAGTTTTTTTCCTTTTACAAATTAACTTCTGTCCTTGCCAAGCCCTTCCCATTGATTTCCTTCGGAAAGGATCTGCTTTGACACCCTTGACCTCGTTACCCAGCTGTGGGCATAGGGATTCCTGTGCTCTAGGCTCCCTTGTAAATGTAGTGAGCGCTGGCAAAGAATGGGAGGAAAAGGCTAGAGATTCACAGGTGTCATGACGCCACCAGCGGCCAAGCCCTTGGCCTGACACCAGCCCAGGGTGCCCGTGCTTTCTTCAGCAAAGGCTTGAGGGCGGCTCATTCCTACCGTGGCTCAAAACAGCCCTTCGAAGAAAAAGAAAAGGAAAAAAAAAAAGCCCTTCAGCTGACAAACTTTTGGTAATCCCTGTCCTGCCTTATTTCCACCAATTACAGTTCCCCCAGCCCTTTCACCCGTCCTCACTGGTTGAGGCAGCTGGCCCACAATTTGTCAGCCACCAAGGCAGAGATGATGGGCTGAGCTGACTCGTCGAGGGAACTGTAATTCATTCCAGAGAAGATTCCCCATTCGTTTAGACACCAGAGCAATTATTTGCTGGCTGACAGCTGTAATTACTTTGTACTGCAGGTAGGTAACTGTTCCAGAAGCCAAGCTAATAGGATTACTGGTTTCTGAAGGGCTTTCGGAACAAGTAATTTTCAAATAGCGCAGCATGTTCAATGAACTTTCCACCCAGAGTACATTCCTTCCACTGCGGCACCTCACGGCAGAAAAGGTGTGGGTTCTTGGTGGGGGGCACTGTGGAATGGCAGGGGCATTTTTCCTCCATGCTCCTTTGTGTGAAAGGGGGACCTGAGCAAATCATGCTTGGAGATTTTTTCATGAGCATAAGCTCATGAAATCACCGTCCTAATTTTCACCTGCTCTGGCAGTTGGTATTAAATTATACCAGCCAATCAACCAACCTTTTTAGCAATAGCAGGGTAAATCACTTTCCCAGTCATGGTATTCCATGGTAACAACTCCCTCCATGCTACCCACTTCTGAAGGGAAGTTAAGGAAAAAGTAAACTTTGAAGACCTTTTTGTTGAAGTTCCTAACAAGATTACCAACTGTATTAGATTGTAGGTAATGATTTTGCAACAACATTCTCTATTTGAAAAGAAAAAGTCCTTTTGAATGCTTATCAACATTTGACCCCTATCCGTTGCTTTGACATTTACCAGAGTTTAAAAAGCACATCGATGGCCTGTTGGGACAACAGTGTCTTTTATCGAGAAGTCATTTGAGGTTTTTTTGCCGTTGTTGTTATTGTTGTTATGACTACTTAAACATTCCCACCCCCTGCATTGCCATCCCCTAGTTAGCTGAACTCTGATTTTGGATGGGTCATAATTGTTCTCTTTGTGTCCCTGAGTTGGCCTGCCCTGGCACCTGGCCAGGAGAAGCAGAAAATGCAAAATTATGTGGTTGGGAGAAGACTGGGCCTAATCTGAGTCTTAACATCTCAAGAAGATACAGTTCTGCTTTTACGTAGACCAGGGCACTGAGTTACCGAGAACCAAGGGAGGATGAACTAACTACACAGACTGTTGCTTAGGAGACTGTTTCTTTTTCTGCTGTATTGAAAGATAACTGACATGTAACAGTGTCAGTTTAAGGCATACCATGTGATGATTCGATATTGCGAAACGTTTACCACAGCAAGGTTGACATCTCCAGTAACTCACATAATTCCCACTTGTGTGTGTGTGTGTGTGTGTGTGGGCGAGCAATTTACAAGTACACAATAGAGTGTAATCACCACACTGTACATTAGCTCCAGAAATATTATACTAATTCATACTTAAATATTTGTAGTCCTTTGTATTTCCTTTTCATGACTTGCTTAATCAAGACCTTTGCCCATTTTCCTATTGGAGAGTTTGTCTTTTTCTTATTTACTGGTAAGAATTCTTCGTACATATGTATATACAATGTTATACGGGCCTATCATACATTTTAAAATATATTAAATACATTTTCTCAGGTGATCGTTGACCTTAAATTTTTGCTTATATGGGACTTGCTTGTCATGGGAAGGTTTTTATAATTTCCTTTTAGTCAAATTAATTTATTCTGTTTTGTGGTTTCTGACTTTGGTGTTGTGCTTTGAAAAATCGAGGCCACTCCTAGAATACAGGGTGGGACAAAAGTAGATTTACAGTCATGAGTACACAAATCAGAGTTTATTCTTGCATTATTATTTATTAATGATTGCATTATTTTCCATATGTACAACTGTAACCCTACTTTTGCCCCACCTTGTATATAAATATTCACCAAAACTTTCTTCTAGTACATTCCAGTTTCATTTTTTACAGCTAAATTTTTCCTTTATCTGAAAACTCATGTTGCTATATGATGTAGGGTAGAAATCAAACTTTCCTTCGCTCACTGTGGTATGCTCTGTGCCTAGTGTAGTGCATGACAAAGATTGGAGCTCTCTAAATATTTGCCGACTGAATGAGAGAAAGTGGTGTGGGAGTGAATGTTGGAGACGAGGCTAGAGGTGAAGACCTTCAAAAAAAGTAGGCTGGGAGATAGTTGTATGTGATATAATCTCCAGAATGGCCCCCTAATACCTCTGCTGTCTGCTGACTCTATCATTCCATAAGAAAGATTTGAAATGCATGTATCCCTGAGAGAGATAAGACATTAACCTAAATTTTCATTAGCATATTAATAACTCAGCCTTTCCAGAAAGTAAGCTTTAGGATAGGGTGTGTTGTGGAGAAGATTAAATCAAGACTTCTGAGAATGGAAGCTATGACTTGAAGACCAGGGAGGAGAAAGTGGGAACCAGGGTGAATGGTTCCCTAAATTATATCATAGTCTTATTAAGGGTCAGTTTACCATTGGTCAGAAACAAACCTCCAGGGTACTGCTGTCCTGGGTGGGGAAGGCCCCTCCTAGGGAATTTTAACACAGTGCTTCACATGACAGGCACTGGCAGCCAGGGAATTATAATATTTCCCCTTCAACTAGATGTACATTGGGAAATAGAGGATGTGCAGCTGGTAACCACCCAACAGGGAAGAATCTCACCCTTGGTCACAAGGTTCTTCTGCTGGAATTAAAATGGAAAAATCTTCCCCATTGATCAACACCCAGATGCTACAAGGTACACGATGCCACACATGGCCAGTATTCAAAGGATAGTCATATTTTGGCCCTGGCTGGTGTGGCTCAGTGGATCAAGCATTGGCTTGTGAACCAAAGGGTTGCTGGTTCGATTCCCAGTCAGGACACATGCCTGGGTTGTGGGCCAGGCCCCCAGTGGGGCGCACGTGAGAGGCAACCACACACTGATGTTTCTCTCCCTCTCTTTTTCCCTCCCTTCCCCTCTCTCTAAAAATAAATAAATAAAAAAAATTTTTTTAAAGGATAGTCATCTTTTGGAGGGGATCAAACTTCAGAACTCAGTAATGACAGGAAATGTTCCACACATTCTATTAAAAAGGACTTGCTGAAGATCAGCAGAAATAGAAGAGAAACTTAAAATGGGTAATTGCTTTTATAAAGCACGTTTAGAACTGCAGGAGTTCAACTCTTTAAAAATCTTCTACTGTCAACATGCCTTTAATGATGACAAAAAGGGAAACAGATTTTTCCCATGGCCCCAAATCAGGACGTATTTCTAGAATAATTATTAAACACTACCCAAAATACCTCCCATTCATACTCTCCAAAATTGCTAAGGTTGATTGCATAAAGGATGAGTTGAAACTTGTAAAATCTTAGACTTTTGAATCAGAAGGGATCTCTGAGTACATGTCTGGTCCAACCTCCCTTCCAGTGAAAAAATATATTCTACCAAATCCCCAACAGTGGCCTCAACTCATGCTTGAGTTTTCACAGAAAAAAACTATCCAGTCTGCTTTTTTTTTTTATCCAACTTATTCCATTATTAGGCAAAGCTGCTTGACAAGCTTTTGAAATCTCTTTTGCGGTGCTGTTTCACGTTGGCTCTGTGTTTGCTTCGCCCTCATCATGACTGATGAGATGGTGGACACCATCGCGCCTGTTTTACAGACAAGGAAAAGCAGGCCAGAGGGTTAAGTGACTTGCTCAAATTCACGTGGGTTACGAGTGACAGTATCAGAATTTGAACTCAGATCTTTGAGACTTTAAAGGTTTGCAGTTTCTTACCATGCTTTGAACAATAAATGTTGAATTTGCTTTTAATAGAAACCAGTTGCCTCATTTAAATTGTCACTGGTACCTTATTTTTCCAAAAGTAATTGCCTAAAGGAAAATATTGTGATTACGTATTTAAGTGAAAGGCACAGAATGGGCATTGATTTTGTTTTTGGATTTATGGCTGCTGGAATATTCCAGTGGCAGAACTGAAAGTAAACTAAATGTTGACATTTAATAGATAGCTATACACTAATGTGTCAACATGTATTAGTTTGACCAAAAAAGTCTGTTTCATTTTTTCCTTAAAAGACACGGTTTTCATTTTCACCAATAACTTTATCGATTTGGATATTTTGAGTATGTTGGCTATCTCCCTGTGGTAGAACATTGATTGTTATCAATGTCTCAGTTTGATCACTATCAACTTCAACTGATCTACCCAACTGTGGAGCATCTCCGGAGAGAAATGTCCAGTGTGAAACTTCACAAGCCACATTTGAACATTTGATCAGTGACGGTACATTCTCCATACACTGCACAAGTCCTTTTTTGTGTTTCAGTTGCATTTTTACCTTTCTTGAAATAATAAAGCATAATATGCCAAAAATGTTGCATATTTTCTTCCATCTTCAGCATTCAAACAACTACACAAAAATTCACCAATGTTGATAAGTTTTTTATTTTTAATTCATGCCAATATGACAGCTATCACAATACAATCTAACAAAATTGTTTCAAATTAAGTTAAAGACAACTAAGCACTACTAGAGCCATCTTATGGAAAAAAATAAATGAACTTTTTGGACAACCCAATAAATTACACATTTGCATTCCTTCCTTCAAACCAGGCTTCAGCATTAGAATTATCTCAAACTTTACTTTTTTCAGTGAAATTTGAACCTCACGAGACACTTGTGAGGTATCTTTCCTACAGTGGTTTATTTTTGTGAACAATTTCATTTCTATAAAATATATTGTTAATACTTGGAATAGTCATTTAATTTTATAATGACAGCATACTTTAAAAGTAAAAGCAAGTGTAGATGAGTTAGAAATTTTGAAACATGAATTGAGCAAACTGGAAGCAAAGGCCAAAAGCTTTCTTCAAATATGTTTTGAGTAAACTATTAGAGCCAGGCTATAACAGAATACTTTTAATTTTGACCAGAATTTTAAAGCATATTAAATATTTGTAAAAATCTTAAAATTCAGGGTCTGGCACAAGTAACATCCCTCTTTTATTATAAAATCATAAGCAGGTAATATTTGTAACATAACAATATCACTCCCAAGCATACCATATGACATTTTAGGTAAAATGTTCAAACTGCTGTCCATCTTGTGGGAGACATTTGCGTACCCTACCGACCACACTCAAGCAGGCCTTATTTCTGCCAGACTGTTTATATGACCACAATAAACAGGAAAATATGGAGGTCACAGTCTTCTAAATGGGTTCGATGTGGAAAAAACACTTCACACTGTTTCCTCAAGTCAATAATAATAACTTAGTTAAACTGAGATAAAATTCTAAAGAGAGAGGGTCTAATATTTAAATCATGAGATGATCAAAAAAGCCTTAACTTTCTAAGAGGAAGCAGGAAGAAGGTAATCTCATCCGACACCTCTATTAAACAAAAAAGGGAGCCCTGAGAAGCTGAAATGGTTTGAAAAGAAGAACCCTACACACCTGACTGGTGTGGCTCAGTGGACTGAGCACTGGCCAGTTAACCAAAGGGTTGCTGGTTCAATTCCCAGTCAGGGCACATGCTGGGTTGTGGGCCAGGTCCCCAATAAGGGGTGTGGGAGAAGCAACCACACATTGCTATTTCACTCCCTCTCTTTCTCCCTCCCTTCCCCTCTGTCTAAAAATAAAATAATTAAAATCTTTAAATAAATAAAAAAAAGAGAGAGAAGCAGCGTAAATCCCTAGGATTGATAAGGTGATGTTTTCCATTTGGTTGTAAAGATCCATACTGATGAAAATTAGTAGTTACAGTAAGTGCTTGCACTGTCAGCCATGCCCCAATGCAAATACTAAAGCAAATTGAAACCTAGTGGGAAATAAATTTTAAAAAGCTTCGTGAAATCAACAATGTTAAACATAATTACCATTTTTGCCCTAAATAAAATTTCAGTCTGCTCATCAAAAGCAATCCTTAGAATATTTCAGTGTCTCAAATTATATTAGTGGGAAGAGAGGCAAAATAATGCTACCTGGATGTGTTTTGTACAAAACAGGGTTTAATTAGAGACAAATTCCATAATTCACTTTAGAATCAGAGTCTGTTTCCCTTCATCTTTTATTTGCAATATTTTAAAGTTATAATTTTGAAAGAGTTGAACAATGTTTCCTACTGTCTAACCTCCCCCATGATCATTGTGAACAAAAGTTCTACATTTTGGATCCTTTATGTAACAAAAGATAAATGAGAAGGTGCATCAGCAGGGGATGGAAGGAGTGAATTCCACACTTTCTAGTTGCAAAGGAAAACCATTTATCCTCATCATTTTCCAGCGATATAAAAAGAAAAAAGGAAGACTGTTATATTTCGCAATCATGTATGAGTAGCTGATCACAGCTTTTATAAAATATGCATGCCAGCACTTACACACACTCGCTTCAAAGAACCACTCTCTTGTTCCAAATAATTTTAAAAGCAAAAAATGAAATGGTGCCTAGAAAATGTTTATTGGGATCAATAAATGATTAAAATTGGTGTGATTTGCTTGCATTTTTTTCTAGAGGGTTAAAATTAAGAATTATCAAAGAAAATACATTTCAAAATGCTGCATAAACTCCTTCGGAAATAAGGTACAGATTCATAAGCAGGCATTCTCTTAATGTGTGCAAAAATCATCTCCTGACACTGACAGATACACTACCCTGTCTTTTGGTAGTACCATTCAGGGTCCATAAGATGGCAGACCTAGATTGACAGTGGGAAGTACACAAGTATTTTCCACAAAATTGGTAATTTTCTAGTGATTTGAATAGGCAATGGGTTCACTGTGGCTCATTTTAATATTTTGCTTAATAATTTACATTTACTATATTATTTTGTAGGTATCAAAGTCACATAATGTGTTCTAAAAGAACATAATACAGGTTTCCTTTTTAAAAGCTACATTATAAAATAGAAGCTTCTCTTCTTTCATTGAACTCCTTTTTCTCTCCAACAATTTTAATGGTTGTTGATTCAAGTGGTCAACATATATTTGACAACTGTTATATGTCAAACATGGTTGCAAGTATTGAGGGCATGAGCAAATATAAAAGTAACAAAAACCAACATAAAAACACAGCCCCTGTCCTCATGCCGGTTACAGTTCAGTTAGTCGTGAGCACGGAGCTAAGCATAATTCTTTGCAAGACTGTTGCCTCTGAGAGTGCCTTGCCCATGCAAGAACCTCAGTAATGCTCCCTAAGGATTCTGATAAGGTTTGTACTGACTATAGATCCTTTTATATGGGTTAGAAGAGGGGTTCTTTATGTTGTAATCAGCTCATTTTAGCACTTAAAATAGACTTCGCCCAGCAATAAAGAAATCCGTCATACTCGCTTCCTCAAAGCCACTTAGAATTTCACCTTTTTGGGAATCTCAACCTTGTTTTACTGAAATAATCATTGCAATAAGTTTCCAGGTAGAGGTAAGGAGCTGCAGCTGTCTATAAATTTTGTTTTGTGTTCCGTTATCCCATCATTAATTATTCACATATAGAGGAAATTCTCGAATGACAGCCCCCATGCCCTTTAACATACAAGTTTTACACAAATTCAGAGATCTCAAGTTCCAGATGAGAGGTTTCCATCTTAATCAGTCTTTCTGCAATATAATTTAGCAAACTATTAATTAGGAAGAGCAGCACAAGGGAAGGAATACAAAGAAACCTATGATAAACTGCTATGAAAATTACGCAATCACTACTCATTCTCTTTAATGAAAATGTTTTCAAGATAAATACTGATCGAAACATCAATTGTACTAAATCTCATGGAAAAAATGTTCTATGAAAAATCCCATTTATGTACTCCAGTTCAGAGTTGAACTTAATTTTATGTTTCACAAATGTTTTAGGTAGCACAAAAAATTATGTTTTGGGTAGCACAAAATTTTAAAAAACAGACTAGCACTTTCCAAGTCGAGGTTTACCACTATGGTATATTATGATTTGAAAAATACTTTTATCAGTGATTAATCAGAACTCTTACCTTAAAGAAAAAACAATGCTGGAATGTGTTTTGCCTTCCAAATTCTAGTGGCAGGAAGATGGGAAGTTTTGCTTTAGAGTCTTATGATTAAATTAAAGAAAAATCACAACAAACAGTTCAAGTATTGAAATGGTTTCCTTCGTGCTAGATGGTTGATCAGCTACATACAAATGCCTATATATATACTTATCTATGTAGCGATCATATATGATCATTCAGTGGTAAACATTAAATACGTCACACTAAAGAGGATCTTTTGGATTAAAAAAAATTGTTTTGGTTTTGAGGGAATCAGAAAGTCTAGACTCTATGACAGCAGTTCCGTAATTATTCTACGTATGTATATTTTTGGGGAGGTTTCTATGGCTTTTCTCAGACTCTCAAAGGTGTTGATTATTCCCCCCAAATCACTAAGAACCACGACTCCAAGAGAGAGTAATCAGTACTCACATTCTAAGGTCCCTGCTATACAGAATTAATTCAGTAAATATTGTTGAGTGAATGTTTTTTTCAGAATATCACTGAACTGCTGATGCTGTCATCAGAAATGTGTTGAGTAGAAAAGATAAATCAGAAAAAAAAGAGGAAAAAAATGACAAATCAAGACTGACTACTGTTTGCAAGACAATGGTACAGGCGGTAGGAGGTCTTTATTACAGCAACTGGTTTTTAAGGAACTTATGACCTAATCAGAATGATAAAAGATACACAGAATGACGTAAGAATATTAGAAAAGGGGAAAAGGCTAGTCAATGTATTATAAAGTGTACACTAGAATTTTTGAAGGTGAAAGCCCTTCCTAGGCTCAAGAGTTTTGACATGCAGTTTTTAATTTTTCTGTCTACGATCAGGAAAAGACCAAAAGTATAAAAAGTAGGGGGCGATGGAATGGAAGGAAGTGGAATAAGCGAGCTCCCTGCTCCTACTTTACGGTCTTCAGTTATGGGGAGGAGAGCACCAAGCAGAATGCCAAGCAATCCAGTAGTTCCTGAACAGCACACTCACTGGTCCTTCCTCCTTATGCTTACTTTTTTTGGGCAGGGATGGCGAGAGGGGGGCAGGGGGTGGAGGAAGGGAGAATGTAGAGGTTGCTGATTTTGACCACGGCATAAGCAAATCACTCCTCCGGTGCCCTGAAACCCATTAAACATCTTTAAGCAGGTACTAGGCCAAGGAAGGTCTTTCACTAGGAGCAAATGCCTTGAAAATTCTAGTCCACATCTGGGAAGCACCCCCAGTAGGAATACTTGGAAGCATTCACTTGGAACACCTCCAAACCAGAGCTGTTGCCACTTCCTTCTGTGAGGTTTCTGAGGAGTCCTAGTAGAAGGTCAAGTCCAACTGGTACCCTTTCCTCATTTTGGTATTACCGGTTTTCTTAAAGTGAGGTAGAATTGGTTGCTTACTGGTGTCTTATTTACTATAGAAAAATATGTAGGGGGTACATGATGAGGTCATTATTAAAGGATATCATCCAGAAATTGAGCCCAACCATGGTGAAACTTGTAGTTTTTTCCTTCTTCACCTCTTGGTGAAGTACAGTTTCTTGGAGCTTCTCAAATTCCATTGCTAACACTTTCAGATTTTAGCTAATTTGTGGACCAACTCCTCCAGACCGTAAATGGGTTCAACTTCCAGTTCTGTCTCCTTTGGTAAACCCACTGTTATTTATCTACCTGAAGCTAAACTTTCCTTAATTGTGAAATAACAGAGTTTTTGTGTGCAATGAATGAGATACCATAAGTAAAGATACTGTATAGCACCCTGTAAGTACTCAGTAAATATTAACCATTATTCTTATTGTTGTTGCCTTCATCAGTTTTCCTGTCTACAATCTCTCTCTCTGTAATTCACTTCCCACTTTGCTGTTACATAATTATTCTTAAATCGCCTTTGTCAGTCTCTTCTCAAAACTCTTCAGTGGATTCCATGCATACAGGATAGTCTTATCTTCTTGCCTGACATGTGTGGACATTCTCTATCTAGCCTTAACCAACCTGACACCAGCCTGGTCTCGCCCTTAATAACAGACTAAACTGCTCCTTTCCCAACACACCCTGCTCTTTGCAGCCTCGCTTTGTTCCTGTCACTCCATCTGCATGGAATGCCTTCCCTATGTGCATCCGTATAGGGTTGCTGACCCTCCAAGCCAGCTCGGATGCCACCAACTCCACAAAGCTTTCTCTTATCCCTCTAGCAGAGTGAGTTTTCCTCTCTGGATTCCTGAAATGCTTGTCGTTTCTTCTACCTTGAAAAATTGTTTCTTAGGTTCACATTATCTCCCAACCTAAAATATTAAGTTCTTCAAAAACCAAGGTCCAAATCTGTCTCATTTTATATCCCCATGGCCCATAATACAGGGCCACACTCACAACAGGTACTTGACAAATATTTATGAAATTGAGTGATTAAATATTCTTAATAAAAGTAGAATGTGGTAACAGAATGGGGTGAAATGAAGGGCAAAGGGAACCCAGTGGAGGAAGAGATAATTTTGGCTGACTTTGCATTTGAAGAAAGCCTTTAAGGATATCAGAACTTTCTGGACAGAGATCTAGGCCAAGAAAGCAATGTGAAGAAAGAATATAGGGGGGGAAAGCAAAGATTTAAGAACAATTTATATAGTTGAAATTTAGGAGATGGAGAGAGTACTAGGTTATTAGGAATAAAAATCCAGATGATGGAGGGGCCCTACAGGAGCTCCTAGAAATCTGGATTTATTTATTTTTAAAGATTTTATTTATTTTATTTTTAGACAGAGGGGAAGGGAGGGAGAAAAAGAGGGAGCGAAACATCAATGTGTGGTTGCCTCTTGCACGCCCCCTACTGGGGACCTGGCCCCTAACCCAGGCATGTGCCCTGACTGGGGAATTGAACTAGCAACCCTTTGGTTCACAGGCCGATGCTCAATCCAATAAGCTGCGCCAGCCAGGGCAGAAATCTGGATTTAACTGTAGAGGCCGGAGGAAGCCATGGGAAGTTTGAGCAGGGAAATAATATAGTCAGAAGTGTGCCTTAGAAAAACTACTCCATCGCTGGGCATAAGATGGAACTAAGTATGGGAGACCAATAAAGAGTTTCACAATAGTTAGGAAAGCAGTAACAAGGTTTTGAACTATGGCGGTAGCAGAGGGAATGTAAAAATGAAAGACTGTGAAAGGGGACACAGTGGGAAGAAAACTGAAATCGGGCAATGGAGGGCCAGGGATTCTCAATCTGGACACTACAGAAAATTCAGGGGGGTCCGTGAACTTGGATGGAAAAGTAGAACATCTTCATTTTCACTTTAAGTGGAATGTAGCGCACCTTCCATTATGAATACGGGCAACAAATCATGGCAGCATTAGGTTTCGTCAGACTGGCGAAGGGTTCCACGGCGCAGTAAAGAACTTCTGCACTCCCAAGTGATTAAAAGTTTGGTAAAGCCTTTACCAGAGATAAAGATTAGAATTTAAACAGAAAGTTTTGTAAATACACTCATAAATTTTTAAATAGAACTGTGTGTGGGGACTGAGAGAGAAGGAGGAACAATAAAGATGGATAGAATTATCACTTTGACTTTGTGCTGAGTTTCAGGTGTCAGCCACACTTACCTTAGGCAAGGACATCCATTTTCTTGTGTCCAGTAACCTCTAGCTGCAGGGAACCCTAATCACCTGTATACAGTAAGAATCTTCACTTCCCATTCTGTCATCCTCCCAGCTTGTAGCACTGAAAACAGTCCAAGGCTGACCAACTGTCCCAGTTTGCCTGGGAGAAAGAGGCTTTCTAGGACATGGGCCTTTGAGCATTAAAATCAGGAAAGTCCAAGGCAAACTGTGGTAACCTAGTGACCCCAAGAGCCCCCAAATCTGGTGATATAGCCCTGTCTGGGGTTGCTCAGTCCATTGGATTGTCATCCCATGGAAGTAAAGTTCGCGGGTTTGATCCCTGGTCAGGGCACATATACCCAGGTTGCAGGTTCACCCTCCCCACTACCAACCCCTTCCCCCCACCCGCGGTCCAGGAGGGAATGAGAAGGCAACCAATTGCTTTCTCTCTCACATTCATACTTCTCTCTCTCTCTCTCTGCCTTCCTCTCTCTGTAAAGGCAATGAAAAAATGTCCTCTGGTGGGGATAAAAAACAACAACAACTGGTAATATATGCTAATAAGGTTATGTTAATATGATGCCTTCAATTAAGACAAAAAACCCTATGCCACTAAGGTTTATTTTGGATCTGAGTTTGTCCATCTGTTCTTCCCACAAAGTAGAAAATCTTAAAGGAAAATCTTCCACTCACAAGGTCAGTTACGGGCACTCAGTATATGCTTCAGTAACCAAATATTATTATGTCAAAACTTTACAATTTACACAGTGCTGGCACATTCACCTCTCATGAAACCTTCACAAGAACTCTGTGTGATAGACTTGATTCTCTTCACTCGACAGAAGAAACCCAGGCTTTGGAAAACCCAGTCCTTCACTCTATCCACATCACACAGCAAGCAAAATGGCCAGTTCCTAGCAGCTGCCGAAGAACATGGAATTACTATGTGTTCCACAGACGCACGGATGGATGTTGCTATACGGAGATTATGCAAAACTGCAGTTTCCTTTCTTTTGCAATGTCCGTGAACTCAGTGCTCGGACATTGTGCTGATAAATAAAATGGGGTGTTAGTTTTAGAGGGCTAGTGATGGTTTACCTGTGGGAAAAGGCAAGAACTGAATATTCACAATGGGTAAGATTTGGTTAAGACTAGCAAAAACTTACAAATCAAAAAGGGGGGCAAATGGTACAAAGACTGTACTCCCATATCCAGCATCTAACCACAAAATCTACACAAGGCAGTGGATGCGACGGTATCAGTCGTACGGAAATCGGCAGCCCGTGTGTGCCTGGATTGATCCACCAGGAATCTTGGACAGGGATGGGAATGATGAAAGCCAGGGTGCGTAAACCAGGGTAGTCAATTACTACTAAGGCTTCATAAATCGGAGAGGTCTGGTCTTGCTGTGTTTATTGGCCCAGCAATTCACCAACTACTTCTCCCCGTAGCCATGGCAACACCCCTGACTACAAGGTGAATTCTGGTGCTCTCTGTAGCCAAGGTAGCGCCGGAACTCGCCTTTGGAGAGCCACAATCCCCCAAATTTGCACCCACGCAGCTCAAATAAAGCCAACAAGGACATCGCCTCCCCGCCAAAGCAAGGCAACCAGGGCTTTTCCGTTTCCCCATCTCTAACTCACCCAGGGAACATATTCTTTCATTCGTTTCACCCATGTCCCCTGAAGGGAGGATGAGTCCTGAACAATGGCCACTTTTGATACAGTAAAAGAGAAAAGGTTTTCTCTTTTGCGGGGGTGGACATCAGAGACGAATGAAAACCGGATGCACACACAAACAACAGTTGCCTAAAAAGGCAAATGAACCGATATGATCAAAAAATTTTTTTCAGCTAGCATCTCATTGCATGACTGTCAGGCAAGCTCAGTTTTGCCCCTGCAGGCCACTCTTTCTGGCGCGATAAACAAGTTTCCAAGACGGCTGTTTGATGTACAGATCTAAAAAAACAAAAACGCATTCCGTGCGGGTGGGACGGCGCACGGCTAGGGCAAGAACCATGACGTATTCGGGAGAGCGTTCCCTTAATTGCTTTCCAGCTCGAGCAAGATGCCCAGGGAGCAAATCTCATTTTTCGCTTCTAAAAATTAAGAGGAATCAAATCGCCCTCGCCCGTGCACGCCGAGAGATCGCAAACCAAGCGGTTTTCTCGAAGCGGCAACTAAAATTCTTGTTAGACCCCCTCCTCCCAGGATGGCCAAGCTGAGCTCCCAGCCGCCAGCCCCGGAATTCTATCCCCACCACACCCCTGGGACCTGAGCAAAAAAAAACAAAAAACAAAAACCCAACCCACCGCAAAGTAAACAGGGGAAAGAAATCCCAAACAAAACTTCCGTCGCACGGCCTTCATTCCACTGCTCAGAAAGCGCCGTGAAAATCCCCTCCGCGCCCGGGACAGTCCCGCCTGCCACTAGTAAAGATGGCTGCCATAGGCGGAGCCGCTCCCTCCCCGAAGGCCGCGGGCTGCCCCGCCAGCCACGACCGCTCACACGGAGCCCTCCACGCCCGCCGCGGTTTGACGCATTGCAGGTGCGGAGCGGCCAATCAGAAGGCGCAGCTCTTTCCGGCCAACCACTGCAGGGGCGCGCTGGCCTATCAGAGTGTCCTTGTCAAACTGAACGAGGAAAGCAGCCTCAGCAGCGCCAACTAAGCAATCGGTTGCACAGCGCGATTTGCAGCGTGTGTGGCGAGAACTGCCGTGTGCTCCTCCGCCGGGGGATATAGTACCCTCGCCCGCGCCCCGCCCAGCCTGCCCGCGCACGCTTGAAAAGCCTAGGCGCGAGGCTCGCTCCTTTTCTCCCGCTGAGTGACCCTAACCCTCGAGACAAATAGTTGCTTGAAAAACAACGCTAAATTCATTTGGCGTGGCCCTCCGAGGGGCAATCGCAAACAGCCCTCGCTCTGCCCTACAGCTCAATGAGGCCGCGCTGTTTGCCGTTCATTCGGCACGGTGTGGGAAAACAGTTGTCGCCGGAGATATAAGAAAACCCTCGCCTTATCTCGAAACCCCGACTCAAACTGCAACGGAGCCGACCCTTCCTGTTTACGAGCTCAGGCCCAGGCTCCGGAGAGCACCCTTGTGGTCACTTTTTGTTTGAGAGGGGCCCGTTTCCATCCCTTCCCCCGCCCCCGGCGGTTTTCTTATCTCCTCGCTGGGCTGGAGCGTTCAGCCCAGGGTGTGCCGGAGGACCGGCCAGGGGGCCACAGGACGGAGGAGCCTGAAAGCTGCCGTTCGCTCCTCGGTAGACAGAGGGGAAGCTGTCTGGTCCTCCCCCCATGGAAAGCTCCTTGTTACTTCTCTGCAAAACGCCCTGCTAGATAGAGATTTAGGGAAATAACTTTAACAATGGGTCAGACCCGGTACCCTCCTCTGTCTAGTGCTAGAAGATATCGCCGAGCCCCGACCGTACAGTGAAAAGCCCGAGACTCAGGAAGGTCAATCTGCACGCCTACAGGCACATAGCAATTTAGTTGCAGAGCACAGCGTGGAATCTAGGTTGTCTGTCTCCCAAGCCTGTGGGTTTCTACTATAGTAACGCTCCATCTTCTAAAGATGCCACTGTAATTGTGCTGTGGCTCAAACACATGGGGAACTTTATTGTATAACTGAAGGAAGGTATGGGAACGTAATTTTCAATCGTGTCCTACTAAATCGCAGAAAAGAAATGTTACTTGGTTATTCTTGCTGTTACAAGAATCCAGCTAAGAACCCTAAAGTTGTGGGTTTCTTAGAACTGCCATTTCATTTAACATCCTCTGTCTGTGATTTTGACGCACTAGGGCTTGGATAATCTAATGATTTTTGTCATTGAACTATATTCACGTCCTGTTTCTAAGATTATGCTGTTAATGTTCTTTCCTGAGGTTTTACAGCCAGTAGGAGACTGCTCTGTACCCATGTAAAAGTTGTTCTTTGATCTAAGGCCATAGTTGCTGGTTGCCATTTATTGCTGCTTCTTAGATTTTTACTAAAAGTCTCGTTCAAAAGCTGTGGTTTTCTCTCTGTAGGCGGCTAGTAGTCATCCCCAAAGATGTTTGCCAAGTGATCAAATACCTGAACTTCCAAATGAGCATCTCACCATAAAAATACCTGCCCAAAGAAACAATACATCATATTTCTTCTGCCACATATATGATATAGGAAATATGTACTGTGACTTCTTTGATCAATCAGATAATGACTGACTGTGCCACTAACAAATTGGGAATTCTTGGGTAAGTCCCCTCTGACTCAGAGCCTCAGTTTTCAATTGGGTAGAAAGAGAAGATTGGATTAGATGATTTCCATATTTTTTTCCAGCTCTAATATTTGGTTCTGCTGTGAAGTGTTTGGACTATAATCTAATCGTGTCATTCTGTTCAGGTTTACCTGCTTCTGCTTCAGGCTTTTAAAGTCACCTTCATATTTATTTTCATGTTCAGTCTTCACAATAATTCTAGAGTGCAAGTCTCCACTTACAAAGAAGTTAGGCTTGCTAAAAGTCTGCCCCAGGTTTATCGAAAATGTGAATCAGTGTGACACAAAATAATCCTCTAGGCTTATTACTTCAATCCTTGTACATACCAAATTTGTAGCTTTTTTCGTGGTCAGCAAATTAACTCACTAAATTGTGAGCTCCTCAAGGACAGGTCCTATCCAACTCAGCTGTATATTCTCAGTGTTTCGTGAATTTCATTTTACATTCCAAGAACTCAATAGAGGTTTATCGAAGAAATGAATGAACAATAATTAGGACAGTGGTAGAAGAATTGAATGGAAAAGGGTTTTTGTGTTCTAATCAATACTTACTGAGAGTCTACAATGTAGTTTTTTTCCCAACACCACAATTTTTTTCCTCTTTGAGTCGTCTCCACTTTTTATTTCAATTTCAGGAAATATCATCATTATGGGACATTAATAATGTCTTCTTAAATAGCAGGGCTTATCTCCAAGCTTTCCTTTGTATGCATTTTATTACATTCTTTGAAGAATACAAAGATTTAGAAGAAAATTATTTTTAAAAATCTGACAGGCAAAATTGCTCACTTTTCTCTTCTATTGTTGCTTTTCTGGTTTTTGTAAAGAGATAATGTCCTCTTCCTAGCTTTTGACCTTTCATTTTTTTTTTTTTTGTAGTTTTTTGGAAATAAATGTCAGGATTGATCAGCCAGTTTGAGTAGGCATGACCTAGTGTATTCTAAGTATTTTAATCAAGTATCATTCAACAAAGTAGGAGTTCTATAATGATCTTAATTTTTACCGTTTATAAAAAGATTTAACTCGTGAGTCAATTCTCCTATGACCATAGCACTATTTATATCCTCATCTCCAGGGGTCTCCTAGTTACTAGGGAATTCTGTACAAGTTCCTCACAAAATTTGCAAGCAAAATATTTAGCATCAGAAAATTCTGAACCTGGGAGGAAGCAGAGGGAGTCCATCTGGTCCACCTTTTTGATTTCTCAGAGAAGTTCTAAATGACTAGTTAAGAACAGAGCAGGCTTTAGAATTACATTAGACTGTACTTTCCTTTGACCTTTGAATACATTTCAATCAAAGATTAATCATAATAAAGGGAGAAGAGAGATACTATCATCCATAAGGCCTCCAAGCGACTGTGGAAAATCTTGGAATGACTTTGCTTTGGACTTTGTTATTTCATTTAGGGTTTGGCTGTCTTGAATTGTTCTCTGTGCTAGGTCTTATCTATACAGTTGTTTAAAATCTTTGACCTTCATTTAAATTGCTGACCCTTTCCTGTTGGTAAGCCTTATCATAGTTTCTTTACTTATGTCTTCTTAATTCTAGCAGTGTTTCCCTTTCTCATTCCCAAAAGCTCATGTTTTGAGATGGGTGACAAACAAATGAAAAGGGATGCAGCTACACAATTACAATTCTTTTATAAAATTCTGAAGTTTTTTTGCAAAGTGTTAATGAAGAAAAACCATGGTCATATCTTCATTTCTCATTATGCAACTTTTAGGCTAGTTCCTTAAAAAATTGGTTCTCTTCTTCGGCTGATTAAAACAAATATGGATTGGATTTGTTTAGAGATGGGTTTTGTTTTTTTTTTTCTCACAAAAAGAAAACCTTGTTGGCTGGCTTTAGCAGCACCTAACCCCCTAACCTAGCTGGCTGTCTAGCTAACGTCCACAAGCAAAATGCGTTTAGAAAATAAGAATGGTTTGCTGGGAACCTACGGTATCACCATACAAAATACAGGCTGAGATATATGCTCCAACCTCAAAGTATCACAAAGTATGAAGTTCACGCACGTAAAAAGTGCTGAACAGCTCTCATCAGTTCTCCACCTTTCTTTAGGATTTGAAAATAGAAATGTCTCTATTAGAAGCACTGTGTCAATAGGCCATTTAAAATATGGCTTCTATGTTTTTCTGCTATTCAGTTTTGAGATCATTTCCTAGGTTTCAAATTTTGCATGAAACAGGTGCACCTATGACACTTTGTGTGCCAGGGAAGAGCTAGAGCAGCGAGGTAGGAAACTACAAATCAGTTCTGTGCGCCACGCATCTCTTAGGCTGCTCTAGAAGAGGGCGATGCAGCGTTCCGTTGGAGCAGTGAACGGAATGAGGCTGCAGAAGGCCGGTGCCCGGGTGCCAGCCCGTTGGCAGCACCAGATGATGGATGGCTCTTTCCACTCCTCATAGGTTACCCTCCTGCCTCAGCTTCTGGCTGGTTCTGAATTGACTTCTGATTTGACTTTTGTCAATTTTGTTGACAAATTTTCAAATATTATAAGCAACCACACCTTATATTTGCCTAGGGTTTTATTGTTTACAAACTAATTCATCTTTTTTTCACTCCCACGTGACTCTCACACAAGTCGTTGAGGTATATTATTATTATAATGCAATATATCATTTTACAAATGAGATAGCTGAGTCTGCATGGCTAAGTGGCCAAGATGCAGCCATTTAACCTAGCAGATGGTATTCCACAATATTGCAAAAGAGGTTTCTTAGGAAATAACTGTTTTCAAAATACTAAAAATAAAAAAAAACCTTAAGTGACATTTCACTGAAATAAGACAAACTTTCTGTCTACTCTCTTGGTTTATGGAGGAGAATGTGAGAAGAGAGGGCGCATGCCAATACTCAGTTGTAGAACTTGAAAATTCTCCTGAAGGCAAATATTTTCAGTGACCCAAAGATTCCAATCATCCTGCTGTGAGGCCTAGAATCAGTTTGTTATCCAAGGACTCAGGCTCTTCGCTTAGAATGAATAAAACTCAAGAAGCATCTTCACTGGACTTAGAAAGAGACCCAGTTTTTCTGTTCAAGTACAACTTGCCCTTGGCCTTGGCCATATTTTCTCCATTACAGGAAGCAGGGAATGAACTCAGTTATGTAAACATAGGGAGAAGAGTGCCGGAGAAGAAAGGTTCACCAGGTGTAGGCTGGTTCAGGCTTGTATCGGGTATAGGTCAGGATCCCAGCAGGAGAAGTCCAGTGTGTTCCCGACCTTTGGCTTGCCGCCAAATCTAGGGAGACTGGCTTTAGGGGGTAGTTCAGCACTAGAGCAAAGAACTTCCTTTTCCTTTTTTCTCTACTTTGGAAAATCCACACCTAATATCTTCTCCAGTCCCAGGAGTAAATTGAGCTCAACACTAATCCATTAAACCATCTTTTAGTTATTTAGTGACTCAGCTACTATGCTGAGTTCGAAGACTAGAAGATGGTAGCTTCGCCTACTATGGATGGAGGAGGTAAGGTACGTGAAAAGATGTCAAGCAGAAATGGGTAAGAGATAGAGGAATTCAGAGCTGCGATAATCAAGAATGTTTGAAAGAGGTGGGATTTAAACTGGGCCTGAAGACCATAGGATTTACTTATTTATTCATTCATTCTAATAATAGGATTTTAAACACTTTTATTTATTGATTTTTAGAAAGACAGGGGAAGGGGGAGGAGAGAGAGAGAGAGAGAGAGCGCACACAAGGCCTCGATTTGTTGTTCCACGTACCTCTATATACATTGGTTGTTTCTTGTATGTGCCCTGACTCGAGATCAAACCTGCAACCTTAGCATATCGGCACAACACTGTAACTAACAGAACTACTAGCCCAGGGGAAAAACCATAGGATTTAGAGTGGCAGTGAAGATACAGACAGGCATCTGGGCACTGGAAATGGCATGGAAAAGTCAATGAGTTGGAAGGGCACGATGTGTATTCATGGTTCAGAGAGTAAACCAATTTGTAACAGAGTTCATATAGAATAATGGAAAAAATGCTGAAAAAGTAGATCAACAAACTGTGAAGAGCTTTGGATGCTAGGCCCAAGGACTTAGCATTTTATCTCCTGGGCATTGGGGAGCCAATGAAGAAGAGACATGATTAAACTAATCTGGTGGCTGTGTATTGAATGGATCAGAAGAGGACAAACTCACTGTGATGAATAAAGAATCGTTAATGTGGTATTAAAAAATTTAGGACCCTCAAGATTCTGGATATAGGCAAATATGGTTATGCTGTCCAATGGAACTTTGGGACGACAGAAATCTGGTGTGCTGTTTGATATGGTAATCACTGGCCATGTGGGCCTACTGAGGACTTGAAATGCGACCAGGGAAATTGAGGAATAGAATTTTTTATTTTAATTGTCATTGAAATAGCTGCACATAGCTAGTGGCTACTGTATTGGAGAGCATGGCTCCAGAAGGTAGGACGAAGGTTTTTCATTATGAATAAAAACCAAACCACACAGTTACCAAACTAAACCTTCCCTCTGTTGCAATTGGTGAGACCCACTCTTTGGTATAATCCACAATCAACATCAGTTTACCTGATTTGCCATTATGGTCCCGTTTTCTGCATGGTAAGACCTCAGTGAAAGTATCAATTTGTGCCAATAACTGGCTCTGCTCTTCACACAAAGTGAGTCATCCCTAAACCTGCCATTCCAGTTTCCCACTGTGGCCACGTATCTCTCACCAGAATAGTTGTTAAATCATTTGTAAGCTGCTAAATGTCTATTGTTGTGTGGATGTCTTAGACCTGCTCTCTGGTTTGTCCCCCACTCCAGCACATATAGTAGAAATTAGAAATTGCTGGTACTGTTCTTTATTGATTAAAGTTACTTTGCACTCGATTTTTTCCATTAATGGGAAAATGGTCGGTGACTCAAGGATTTCCAAAATAATGTAACTTAGTGAACACATTGCTTAGTAGATCAGCTGCATTATTTTAAAAATCAGCTTGAATTTAGCGTAAACAACTAAAGCACAAAAACTGTGATCTTATCACATCGGGTATTTAAAATCTGAATTCACGTACTTGGTCCCTAAGTCTGTATAACCATTGGCGGCTCGTGACTTAAGACTCAAAACACAGAGCTCAAGTCATAGGTCCAGTCTCATTAATGGCCCATTATTTTGCTCTGTTCTCTATCCCTGACCCCTTGCTGTGTTGCATATTCATGACCTTGGTCACAAGGGTGGACCAGGCCAGAGAGGGACTAGTGCAAATCCATCACCACAGCTACTAGCAAAACAAGCACAAGCTCTGTGCATGTAGGGCAGGAGGTGTCCTCTACTACACAAAGGAAAGTGTTTAAAAAAAAAAGAACTGGGCACACATTCAAGGGGAATGATGCTGTTTGAAAAGATCGCCCTTTCCCTATTAACTTTAGACCGTTAGCTAAATGTATTGATGAACAGTGCAAGCCGGAACACGTAGCAGGACACGTAGTCTGGTTATGATTCACTTAAAGTTATGGGACACGAACAGACATTCGATATGCTAAAATTGATAAGGATTTTTTCATGGTATGAAGTCATGGCCTAACACTTGCTTGTTATGTTCTGATGGTAACACATATTCAAATGTAATGTTAGAATTCTCACTCTATTCTTACCTATATGAGTCATTCATACATGATAATAGCAAAAAAGAAAAAAAGGTAGCAAAATTTTAAATGGAAAAATAATGAGGTATTTTGTTGGTTGATAGATATAGTAAAGCTTTTATAATAATCCTGTATAACATCGAAAGAAATATAAATCCACACACAAACTGCAAGAATCGGTTCTGGCTGTTGGAGGTTACTAGTGAGGTAGGGAATCCAAATGGTGTATAATTTTTAAGGAGGGAGTTGAGGATGGCGTAGGCCTTGTCTGCAACATTAAAAATGCCCTTCACCTAGAAAGCATCATAGAGGCAATGTTTTGCTTGAGTTTTCTTTCACAAATGCTCTACTCCTTGTGTGGAAGTTAGAGCTATACTTGCATTCCTATGATCTCATTTTAATTTTAAATCATTGGATAAGAAGTAGCTCTTCAAAATCAAATTTTAATCTTTCCACTCCCCAAAGAAAAAATTAAATTAAAAATAAATTATATTAAAGAATAGGAAATAGAGTGAGATTTTTATGTGCTTGGTCCTTTGAGCTAAATTTTTGGGTTTCACCACTTAAATTAGGCAAGTCACTGAATCTCTCAGTGCCTCAGTTTCCGTGTAAGGATAATTGTGATACCTGCCTCACAGGATAGGAAGGATGAAATAACACATTTAACACAGGGCCTGGCCATAGTCAGTGCTCAGCAAATGTTATTGTCATTTTTAAACTATTTCCATATCTCCTCTTCATCTTCAATGTATTTTACACATGTATATGACATAATGTGCCATATGTGTATTTTATAATCATATATGTCATAATCTTATGCACAGCGTTTTACAGCTGGAAGGAATTTATAGATTAAATCCCAACTCATGGTTCTATCCATGAGTACATATAATAATTGCATCTGTACTCTACCTGTCAGACTCAGAGGGTGGAGTGATCTGGTTAGTGACAGAAATGATATTCAAACCTGAGATTCCTAGTTTGGGGCTGCGGTCTTTCTACTCTGGTTCTATTTAACATTATTTTATTTAAATAACAATAATAACCATTTTCTCCCAATATCATGACATATTCTATAGACTTGGTTCTCAGTAAATTATGGTATCACAATGATGTGAATTATTTTCCTGATTGCTGATTCCTCCATAAATCAGGAAGTTTATTCCCTTACAGGAAGCTACAGTAGTGTCTCCCCGTATCTGTGGGCTTTATGTTCCAAGACCCCAGGTGGATGCGTGAAACTGCAGATAGTGCTGAACCTACATATGCTACATTTTTTCCTATGTATACATATCTTTTCACTTAAAGGATGCACTTCACAGCTTCCCTTCGTGCATATCGGAATTGCCAGCATCACTACTCTTGTACTTTGGGGCCATTATTCAGTGAAACAAGGGCTGCTTGAACACAGGCCCTGTGATAGCGCAATAGCCTATCTGATAACCCAAGACAGCTACTTAGTGACCGACCTACAGCATGGAGACACTGAACAAAGGCATGATTCACATCCCAGGCAGGACAGAGCAGGGCTCTGAAGATTTCATCATGCTATTCAAAGCGGTGGGCAATTTAAAACTTATAAATTGTTTATTTCATGAAATTTCTATTTCATATTTTTTGGTTGCAGTTAACTGTGACTAATTGAAACCTCAGAAAGTGAGAGTGTGAACAAGAGGGGCCTATTGCACAATTGGCCCTTGAACAACATGGGGATTCAGAGGGGGGTGGTGCCAGCCCCCTGGAGAATTGAAAATCTAAGTATAACTTTTCATGCACTGAAAACTTGAGCTGTCCCTTGGTATCTGTGGGGGATTGGTTCTAGGGCTTCCTGCGGCCCTGCAGACACCAAAATCCAAGGATGCCCCAGTCACCAATATAAAAATGGTGCAGATGGATGCATTTAGTTGGCCCTCTGCATCCATAGACTCCCAAAAGGACAGGTATTTATTGCAAAAATCCCACACGTTAAGTGGACCCATGCAGTTCAAACTGTGATCTGTGTTAGTCAAGGATCAACTGTATTTAACTTCAATGAAGACCCTGTGATCCTATAAGTAGTCATGAAGTAGGCAAATCCTTCATATTGTATGTTTAAAAATTTCAGGTATTCATTTCAGTAACATGTAATCTAAGATTAGAGCCCTGAAGAAGGGCTCATGTTCTATTTTATGCTCCATCCTGACTCAGGGTAAGATCTTGGGCAAGTCACTTGACATTCTTATATTTCAGTGTGTCAATGTAGCCATAAAACTGAATAAAGTATGACCTCATTAGAAACCCAATAGACTTGAAAGCTAAAAGGTGATTTTTAAAAATTTTTAATTTTTTTTAGAGAGGGAGAGGAAGGAGATGGAGAGACAGAAAGAGAGAGAGGGAGAAAGAGAGATTTGTTGTTCCCCCTGTTTATGCATTCATTGGTTGCTTCTTGTATGTGCCCTGACCAGGGCTCAAACTAGCAACCTTAATGTATGGGGACAATGCTCTAACCAACAGAGATACCCTGCCAGGGCCTAAGATGTGATTTGACACATTCAAATATTACCATATGATAACTCTAGGTGGTAAATATGAAGAATCAGAGTAACAAATTTTACTGTAACAAATAAAATGATTCAGAAATGAAGCTTTTAGCAAATAAAGTTATGGAAAGTGTTTTATTTGGGTGAGACAGGTTAAATGACAGAGGGAGAAATATTATTTTAGAGAATGCCTGGTTTTCAAAACCATGGATTGTAGCAATTTAACCAAAATAATGACAAGGAATGAAAGAATATTAGAAACGAATGAATCCTTAATAATTAAATACATTTCATTTCTAGGCTATTATTTCCTCCTACTTATACAATGTATTCGGTGCTTTAAAATGTATTTAATTAACTGCTATGTGCAGAACCTGACAAAAGAAACAAATGCCTTTAGGAACGAAGCCGTTTTTAACGATGTGTTTGGCCATTTACACTGTGACTCACTGGATTATTGAATATCCTTTAAATTGACTTTGTATTAGTCCCCTTTCTTGTATCTCCCTATTTCAACTCTCCCATTAATACATACACTCTAGTCCCATTTGGGTTTGCCTCCATGAGCACAGAGTGGTGGCGGTGATGATGATGATTTGCGAGTTGAACAACGTCTCTAATCTGCAGAGGGAAGAGTCACTGGCTTGCTGCTGCAGCCTCTACTGAACAGCAGGTTCACCCTTTCTGCGGCATTCTAGATGGAACACAACAGTAAGAACAACTCCAATGACAATTGTCTGAGGTTAACCCAGAAGTCCTGTGGCATCTGCAATGTGCCTGAATACTTCCCATTCTTTTCAAACATCTTTCTGCAGACTTGTCAAAGCCAGAAACAAACATAACCAAGCAAGGCCCTTTCTAGCAGAGCTTGTCAATCACACACTTTGCCACATTCTCTGAAAGAGTAGGCAAATGATAACTTGCAACCGTTGCCCAGGCCCTGTAAACAAAAGATGAAATTGTGTTCTGCCTTGGCAAGAAAAGAAACTGCAGTGTTTTCCTTTTGTCAAGGTTTCTTTTTCTTCTTCTTTTTTTTTTTTACAAGTTTGAGGCTTCAAATCAATAGCTGGAATTTTTGTTTTTTCTAGTTTACAGAAAAAATGGCAGACAGTAAATTTAAAGATTACAGTACTATATAAAAATAAATATAATCAAGATTGTAGGTTAAAATATGGTCTAGCTCCACAGTAGAGTCAGTTAGCTCTGTTGTTCCAACTGTAATCTTAGGGATTCTAAGCATTTGTTCTTTCTTTGTTTCCCTGGATGTGTGAAGAAAAATCTGATCCTTCTCAGAATCAGGAAAATTAAGAAAAATAAAGCATGGGTTTTAAGGCCTATAGAAGATGTACAGGTGCATTAATTTTAGTAAGATTGCAGTCAGGATGAAAAATAGTATTTTCCATAGGAAAAAGAGAACAAAACAGTAGGAGAGTGATATTATTAAGGAATTTAAAAAAAAGTGGAAACGTAACAACATTAAAATAAGGTGGCTAAGCATATGAACATGACAGTAATTGAGCATATTTGTCTCAGATATTATTTCAAATTTTGAGAAGAAAGCCGTCCAACTAATTTCTTGCACGAGGCAAACTGCTTTGCCCCTTCCAGACCCCTGTCCCCAGGTAGCTGAAGCTGTGAGGTCAATGCCTCTGTACAGTCCCCGGCTCCCCGCGGCTGCCCCAGCCCAGGACCCGGGCCCCGGCAGTGCGGTGGGAGATGTGAGCCGCAGGGGGGTGCTCACAGGTGGGGTGGGGCTGGGGTGAGGGGCGGGCAGCTTCTGGTGCCCAGGCCGCCTCAGGTCGGGACTATGCAGGCGCTCTGTCCTTGCCCCGGCTCGGATTAAGCCTGCCCGCGAAACTGCCCACTTCCCCCCGCAACGCTTGGCGTTGGGGTCCCGGGCTGGGGCCAGCGGTGGCGGGCGCGCAGGGGGCGGCGGGAGGCCGGGCGCGCCGGGGGGCGGGGCCAAGCGGGCAAGGCCCGGCTTTCGCAGCGCCGCTCTGAGCGAGACGGCCATTCTGCGAGAGCCGGCCGTGGTCGCGGCGGAGGGATACGGAGCGCCGTATATATTTCACAGAGCGCAGGGTCGCACTTCGGCATTTGTGCTGGGAGTCTCGCGGGCGCGGCGCCGTTACTCGCAGTTGGGCGGCGGCGCAGGCGGCGGCAGCAGCGGCAGCGGCACAGCGCTCAGCGCACACCGCGCCTTGGCAGCAGCAGCAGCAGCAGCGGCAGCGGAGGCACCCCGCCGTCACAGCCCCTAGGCTGGTGCAGCCACTCTCGATCCCTCTGCTCTTCCTTCGTTCGCACCATGGTAGGTCGGGAATGGCAAATGCCGGCGTAGCAGCTTGCCTACCCATTTCTTAACAAATTTTTAGTTCAGCCCGGTTTTTTTTTCTCTTTGCGGTTTTTTTTTTTTTTTTTTTGGTGGGAGTTTTTCCCCCAGTCTTTTCTGGGGCTTACGCAGTAGTTGCGGCTAAAAAGGATATATTTCAGATTTGCATCTGCCTTTCCTCGGCCAGGGCTCCTCTAAATTTTGATCTTCCAGGGGCTCCTGCTGCAGCGACACCGGGGCTTCCGCATCCACCCCCTCCCCCAGCTCCGCACCACTGCATGCAGCGCGCCGCACTCGGGCTGCCCGCAGCGCCGCGCCTCGGCTGGGGCCCCGGGGGGCGGGGGAGCCGGGCGGTGCCGGGCAGTAGCCCCCTCCACCCCGCTGCCTCTCCCTAGGGTCGCGACTGGCGGGTCCAGCGGGCTGGGGAGAATGAATGGGCCGGAGCGGGCGGGTGGCGCACATTGCTCCCGGCGGGGTGTGGGGGGCGAAGTCAATGTTGCCCCCCCAGTCGACCGCGCCGTCTCTCTGCCACTGTCCCCTCCTCCCTCCCGGGGGGCGCGGCGCGGGCGTGGGCTGGGAAGGAAGGAGCCGGGGAAGGGTGGGGTGGGGGCAGGAAGGCGAGGGGTGGGGGTCGGAGGGCGGAAGCAGCGGGCAGGCCGCTTTGCGCCCGGGCGGGGCCCTGCGGTGTGGCCGCGACTCGTGTCTCCCTGTTTCGCACCCCTGCAGCCCCCCACCCCCCACCCAGGGCGGCAGTAAAGGCGTGCGGGAGCCTCGGTACACCCGGAGGCCCCTTCCCGCGGGAGGCGCTGGGTTGGCGCTAATTGGGGCGGGGGGGGCAGCGGGGGAGGAGGGAGCTGGCGCGCGGCTCGGTTTCCATTAGAGACGCAAAGTTTCTGCTCCGGGAGGAGACGGCGGCGCGGCGGGCTCGCCGCCTGGGGGAGCTGAAGCGGGTGGGAGGCGCGGGGCGGGCTCGGCCCTCGCCGGCCGCGCGGTTCCGGAGTGGGAGTGGGAGGTCGCACTGCCTGGTGAGGGGCGGCTCCCCCACCCGGCGCTGGGGCTGTCCCCTTGCACCTCGTCTGCCCCTAAGGCCTCACCCCTGCGTGGCCCCTCGCTCCGCGTTTCCCCACTCGGCGCCACTTCCAGTCCGCAGGGAGATGCCCTCACGTTTCCGCTTTCTCTGCAGCTTCTAGATTGCCAGATGCGCCTGTGCGCCTCGCTGGGTGTGTTGCCCCCAGCCCCCTTCCTCCCTCGGCAGGGCTGACATCACCCACAGCGCTTTCTGGCTGGGATGGGTAGGGAGATGGCCCCCTGGAATGTTCAGAGCACCCCTGCTCCTAGGGCGAAAGCCATCAGGCGATTTTCCTTCCTTTTTTTTTTTCTTCTCGAGGAAGGCTGATGCTTTCAATAAATCCTCTAACACGATAGTTTTGCCGCGTGGTGGGACTCTTCTCCCCAGTAAGGGTGACAGCTTATCTTTCGAGGTGTGGCAGCGCTTCCTGTTGTACAAGACAGAGGTTGCTCTGGCGTTACATAAATCTTAGTGTCTCCTCATTTGATACAAAGAAAACCTACTTGGCAGTCACTGGGGTAGAAAGGGAGGAAGGCTCAGTTCTAATATTTAAAAAAAAAGTTTTTCAGTATATTGGAACACCATTCCTATTTGTGAAAGCTTTCATTTAAGAGTTAGAATAAATACTGTCAGCTTCCTATTAGGACTTATTTTGTAACTGGTTTCGTTAGGTGCCCTTCATTGAAATAAAAATACATACTAGCTCTCCTTGAGATCTCGAACTCCCCTGGCTGGAGGCACAGGTTCGGTGTCTCAGTGAGAACTACCTCCGTGGCCATTACCGCCCCCAGTAGAGTGTTATGAGCAGCTCTTATGTCATCTTAAGGTGGATACCCTCCAGCGAAGCCCCTCCTCTCCGGGAAAGAGAGGGCACAGTCTCACAGTTGTGTAGTTTTTAGTGGACTTAATCTTTGCAGTTTTCTTTACAGCTCATAGGAGGTTCCATTGTTTTCCTCTGCCTTCCGAATCAGGATAATTTGATAGAGGGCATCAGCCATTGTAAATGGTAGAGTTTTAACAAATAACTACCTAATTTAAATGATTGAAAGCATTTATTGCGTGGAAATGAAGTTAGTGGGGTAACTCATTGGGGTATATTTATTTTTTCCACTTAATTGTATCCCGTGAGATGGATGTAAAAGCCCGTTACTCCCGCCCGGTGTCATTATGTAACGCCGCTCGGCGATTCTGAGCCCTCGCGGCAATGCGCAAGGTGCGCTGAAAGCCTACCCCTGGACGACATCCGGGCTGCGGTGACAGCAGCGTCAGGCTGGGTCCCTTCTTGGATGGAAGCGGGGACTGCGGCGCCCCTGGAGCAGTAGGTGGCGCTCTTCTTTCTCAGAGCCCACTGCTGCAGCCTGTGCTGTGGGACCCTTTGCCACTAGAGGTGCCATTTTTCAAATTATGATCTGACCCTTCCTAGTTCAGCCTCGCCAGGACCATAGGCCCAGAAGAGAAAAGCCAGTTGTTGTCACTTCCTTGTCATCCTTTGTTTTTGAAATAGCCTAAAGAGTTTCTAAATGACAGTGCTAAAGTTTTCTGTTTACGTATTATAAATATTGATGAAAGGTCACTATTGAAAGTGTAACTGGAGCAACAGTGTTGATCTCAGAGTGTTGTAGACTGAATTATAACCTTTTCTTTCTCCATGTAGGCTGATCAGCTGACTGAAGAACAGATTGCTGGTAAGTTGATGACTTCAGGAAGTCTCCAGTAGACCAGAACGAGGCACCAATTTTGGTGATTCCTCTGTCCCCCCCTCCTGTAACCTGAACAGTTTTCTAAGACTCTGCAAATGAACGGAAGCAGAAATATTTAGGTCAGATGTTAATCCTTGCCAGTATTTTGGAGATAGCGTGAGAGGACGTGGAACCCAAGAGACTGTCCATTTGTTACACTCCATAGTAGCCGACTGTTTCACCGTGTGTGAGGTTTTGCATATAATGCGATTGCACTGAGCTGCAACTCAAAAATGTAGTTTAGAAATTTTATGCCACAGGCCTTTTGGTAACCCACTGTGAAACATGGTACTTGCTATTCTAGAATCAATGGGAATGGGTGAGAATGAGCGTTAAGACCATTATAATAATGGAGGGAGTTGTGTTAGTTTAGATTGTAATATTCCCTAGAGGACTTTTTGAGGTGGTTTCCTTAGGAAGCCAGGAATGCTTTTAGCATTCGAGTATTCTGAATGACATGTAGGAAGAACACACTGGTTGCCTGGGAATGTACATTTTAGTAACCGTCACGCTGCTATGAAAGAAGGCATTCTTATAGCTGTAGAAATTTAATAGGAAGAGACCTGGAACACACGGACCAATCTCTAGTTGTTATTGGTCTTAGGACTAATTTTAATGTGTTCAAACTTAGCCTTCTTTAAAACTGTGAGAACATTGTGGCTTTATGGAGCTGGGTAACAGGAGTAACGTTTGCTGTATGGACCGCTGTAGAAAGGCCAGTCCAACAGGAAGATTGTGGCCTTTATTTCAGTAGATAAAGACCGGGCAGTTTCTGATAACTTGCACACCTTGGACAGCTTGCTTTGGCAAGCCCCAGGGAAGTGTGTATTGTGGTTGGGTAAAGACATTCATTCTAAGAGGTAAACTTTTGTTTTCAGAATTCAAGGAAGCTTTCTCCCTATTTGACAAAGATGGCGATGGCACCATCACAACAAAGGAACTTGGCACTGTCATGAGGTCACTGGGTCAGAACCCCACAGAAGCTGAATTGCAGGATATGATCAATGAAGTGGATGCTGACGGTAAGGGCTTTAGAACTGTGAATGGGTGCCAGTGTTGTGTAATTCAAGTTCAGACATGTTACGAGATGGTCTTTCAGGTCCCCAGAGCAAAACAAATGTGCAAAGATCCTTTCTGTGGTTGCCTTATGGGCACTGACAATTCAAATAGAAGACCATGGACCTGCCTTTTCCCCTGCTCACCATCTAGAATATTTCCTGGATCGGATCACTGTATTGTTGTTTTCTGCCTGCTGTGACCTACAGCTCAGTCTTTTATCTGTCACCTGGCCCATGAGTCTGTGGGGAAGGAAAAAATAAATAGCCATGGTCCTTTTTAAAAAGCTTATTGTCTCTAAGAGGAGAAGAAAAACCCCCAAGTGAAGTGGGTGAAGAGCAAACTTAGAATCAGATACACTGTTAGCTGTAGATGTGTTTATTGAAGAGAATTTGAAGATCACTTGAGGCTTGGAGGTGGAGTGCATGATGACTGCAGGGAATAGATCCAAGGAACTGAACAGAAGGAAAAGATGTGTAAGGCATGGAGCAGGAAGGAATGAGCAGTAACCCCTGTAGCAGTTGGTCATCAATCCGTCATTCTTCTTCTGGAGTCTAGAACAGTGGACAGTAGACCTTTTATTGCTCACCTCCATCAGTAAACAGTTTTTGAGGAACACCCTCCCCCCAAAAAAATATGTATTTTTAGAAACCATGTATATTTTCTAGTAAATGTACTGTATAACATTGTAGGACATAGTGCATTTTTAAAAGGTGAGCTAAGAATAAAGTTTGGATCTGGACTATTTTCTAGAAGATTGACTTGATAGTAGTCATTAGAAAAATAGAGTTTCAAAAGGTAATGAAGTTGAGTTATATTTGTCTGGTCACATATATTGAGAAGCAGTGGTTTTGGTTAAACTCTTTAATAATGGTTGTAGGCCATTCTTACTACTAGTAAAGACTGTTTTCCTCCTTAATATTGTTTTGGAAAAAGAGATTGTACATAGTTCTCTCTAGTTTGCTAAGGTAATCAACTGTCTGGGGACATGGGGTGTCTCCCTCCTATTTTGTGAAGACACTGGGCTTGGGGACTGGCAAAGTGTATTAGGCGCCCTGAGGTTGTCTGGAACAAGGTGGGGAAAGGGGAGGTCCTGGGCGACAGAATTCAGTATTCACAGTGACTAAATACGATAATGCCCAAGGATGTAACATCTCCGCTCCTCTATGAGCACACCAAATAATTAATACTGACTTGCGTGAATATCAGTAATGCTTTAAAATTTGGGAGGCCAGAAGAACTTGAAGGGATCTCTGAATTGCTGTTTCGTTTTAAAGGTACTGGTGAAAATGAGTAACTTAACCTAAGGCTCTTTTCTGATTTATTTCCACTTCATTCACGTTACGTTGTTAATTGGGTGGCTTTTCTTTGGCGCTCTCATCCAACTCTTAGTTTTAGAGGAGTTGTTTGGAATACTGGCCATAGAACAGATTCTTCTGACACGGTTTCCTAATGTTAATGATCTGAGCTGTGAAAACACTTCTGAGTTTTGTCCTTAATGGGAAATAAAGATACTGAGTGGGGAGAAATGATTAGGTAACTTACCATAACGTGGCTGAGAAATACCCCCTGGAGAAGACTTTCTAGCAGTTCATGGTCCGTGGCGGAATAAAGTCAGTCTGTGCCCCTCATGATCTTTCTCATCCCTGGGGGCCCAAATCTGGGCCTCGACCAGCATCACTAGCCAAGGCAGAGTTGGAACCCTTCGGTCACCCGCACTCGGAGTGGGGGTGGGCGAGGGGAGTAGCCTGGAATGCTTCCCTGGGGAGGGCAAAGAGTCCGCCTGCGGTGCTGTGTGCCTTTTCCTCCTAAATTGTGCGGCCTTCTTCAGGTGTCAAGGGTTTGTATGTGTACTTCCCTTTGCATCATTAAATGCTATCCAGGGCATTGATTATTAGTTTGAATTATGCGAATCATGTGAAATCTCTCTGTACAGTATTTCAATAGGTTAGAGCTACAAATGGTCCAACCTAATAAAATAATTTGCCAGTTTGTCCTGGCAGGTGCTTACTAACCTATAAAGTGGCTCTAAAATTACTACTGCAGAGGAGTATTGCTGGAGCAGTTATTTTACAGAGCTTTTTGTTTTTTAATTTGAGGCAATGGCACCATTGACTTCCCAGAATTCTTGACTATGATGGCTCGAAAAATGAAAGATACAGACAGTGAAGAAGAAATCCGTGAGGCATTCCGAGTCTTTGACAAGGTAACCCTGCATCTACGGTGCAGATGGTACTTAAGTACTGCTTTTCTGCTATCATTTCTAAAAGCGTCAACAGTCTTTGTAGTTAGAACACTTACCTAACTGCCCGAGCCTCTGGAATCTCACTTACAAACATCCTGCCTTAGACAGTAACCATACTGAGTAAGGGTAAGCATGATAGAAAAGTTGAACCGAGCTTCTTGTTATTTTCAGTTTCTCTGAGCTTTCGAAAAGCTCCTGTGTATTCTGCCTTCGACTGCATGAATGTAGTGGGCAGAGGCGGGAACTGGAGATCAGAGAACTGCCGATGAGAGCAGTTGGCAGTAACCTGAGAGGGCATAATTAAGTCAAAGATCTCGTATCATTATCAGGCCTGAGCAGTAACAATTGGTGAATGTTTACAGGATGGCAATGGTTACATCAGTGCAGCAGAACTACGTCATGTCATGACAAACTTAGGAGAAAAACTAACAGATGAAGAAGTAGATGAAATGATCAGAGAAGCAGATATTGATGGAGATGGACAAGTCAACTATGAAGGTAAAGCACTAACTACGTTTCTTCTGCTTAGTTTTTAATAGTTTCCCCTTTACAATCTAAACAAGTTAACTGCTTCACTAGACAATCACTGATATTTTTGTATGCAGAGATGTGTTCATAAAGCTGCTTTTGAAGATAACTGAAAGTTATGATTATTTGTCTTTTCAGAATTCGTACAGATGATGACTGCAAAATGAAGACCTACTTTCAACTTTTTCCCCCCTCTAGAAGAATCAAATTGAATCTTTTACTTACCTCTTGCAAAAAAAAAAAAAATCATTTACTCATTCTGTTTCTATATAGCAAAACTGAATGTCAAAAGTACCTTCTGTCCACACACACAAAAAATCTGCATGTATTGGTTGGTGGTCCTGTCCCCTAAAGATCAAGCTCTACACATCAGTTTTACAATATAAATACTTGTACTACCTTAATGATAAGGAAGCACTTAGTGGACTCCTTGCAGTTCCATTTGCTAATGATTAATACACCGTTTGGGCTGGCCAGTTTTTCATGCATGCAGCTTGACAATTGAGCACAGTCAGGCATTTGTATTAAAAACGAAAAATGAAAAAACAAATTCTATACCTATTCAAATGGGTTCTAGTTCAGTTTGTTAGTATGAATTGTCATAGCAGGTTTACCGAAAGCAGACATTTAAAATTGGTTTACCTCAGGATGTGTGTAGAAAAATGAGTGAAGGATAAACTGTCCAGACGTAGCCCCACTTAGCAGGATGGTCCTCTTGTACTTCCATGTGCCCCAATCTGCGGTGACAGTGACACATCTTGGTGGCGTGCCCATGTGTGTTGGTTTAGCATTGTCTGCATTATACTAGAGCAAAATGGGTGTCGGGCTGTCACCATTCACACAAATTTTTTTAAAAAGAAACTTTTACCAAGGGAGCATCTTTGGACTCTCTGTTTTTAAAACCTTCTGAACCGTGACTTGGAGCCAGCAGAGGTAGGCTGTGGCTGTGGACTTCAGCACAACCATCAACATTGCTGTTCAAGAAATTACAATTTACGTCCATTCCAAGTTGTAAATGCTAGTCTTTTTATTTTTTTTTTCCAATAAAAAGACCATTAACTTAAAGTGGTGTTAAATGCTTTCTAAAGCTGAGATCTAAACGGGGACAAGGCAGTTGGAGGGGAGGCCAGTGCACCTTTAACTGCCCCCAGCCCAGCATTGGGTTTCCCTCCCAGCATCCCAGCACCAACCTCGAGCCTGAGACCTTGCCTAAAACCAAGCAAATGCTGACTGCTTCGTCATGCTTATGGACATGTAGGTCTATTGTATTTTCACTGGGGGGAGGAGGGACTGTGAATCACAGTAACTTAATGATTATTCAGGCAGTAGAGCTCTTACGTGAAGGAAAAAAAAAACGCTTTCTCTCAAGCATGTATTTAGGGGTTCTTCTCAATTGTGCTGCTGATTACCTGTTTTATGTAACTACTTGAGACCATCTGTGCAAGAGACATGATTTAGTGTGTCTGTAATTCAGTCCTCGCTGTGTGTGGTAGAAGCAGTAGTCACTTCTCTAAGCCAGTCTCTTCATGCCTAAAAGACACTACCAGTCACCTTTGATTCACGATTTTTAAGTTATGATTATATCTACCTTAGCCTCCTTTTACTTTTCTTAAAAGTTGACTTTGCTTCCCTCCCCCTCCCTCAAGTAGAGCTAATGGTAGCCCTCAGCTTGAAAGTAAAACACCACGCCAGAGGGACTTTTGTGTCTAATTATATGCCTGTAACCAAAACTAAGATGCTGGTACTGGTCTTTGCAATGGGATTGATCTACTTAAAAAGCCCCTTAAAAGGCATGTTGCATTTAGGACAGAACTCTGAAGGGAAGGCTGGATGTGTGTTTTCCAGGGTGTTAACTGGCTGTGTCTTACTAGCAAGGAGATCTGGGTTTTGAGTGTGTGTGTGGGAGGTTTTAATTTGCCAGGGAACAGTGGCAGGCTGCTGGCGCAGTGAGAAGCTCTCGGCAGCCAAATGGGTGCGTTCAGGGCTGATTTATAGAGACCCTTGGCTTCTCCCTCTCCTACTCCCTGTCTTTCTGGCATTTTGCAGCTTGTTAGATTTCCTGCCAGAGGGGTGGGTCAGAGCAGTGGAGAGGAGCCCGCCCATCTGCCTCTGCGGCTGGTCCTTAGACCCAGTGGTTGGTAGAAGAGAGGTCGACCTTGTGAGCTAGGTTCGGCTTTCCTAAGTTCCTGCATCTGGAAGGGACACATAAGAATACCTTACCTTGGGGGTTCTGGTGAGATAGGAGGACAGAGCTCCTGGTGCAAACAAGTTATGGACCTAGGCGTTTCTTGCAGGGAGGCCCAATAGCCTGGCTGTTAACCCAGGCTCGGGCCTGTGCTAGACGGCCTCTTGGTGGTTTCAGAGGGTCGCGGGTGACTCGGTGGAAACTCTGCCTTCTATCTTACCCTTTCAACCAAGTCTTTTTCTAGAAGCTGGGTGGACTCCATGTTGGTCCCAGTCTCTCCTAAAGGACTGCCTTTGAAACCAGGTTCCGACGTGGCCAGAGTCCTGCGTGGGAACCAGAAGCTTCCCCCCAGGGAGTGCTGCCTTCCAAGTTGGCGCAGAGGTGCAGCTGAGCCCACTGTAGCCTTTTTCCTCTGGCATTTGAGGCGACGACCAGCCCAGGGGTGGTTTGCAGTTGCGTGAGTTTGAGAGAGGCAATAGCTGAATGTCGTGGCAGTGCTTTTTAAGTTGGTTAGCACCTTCCTGTAAACTCTTGCCCCTACTTCTAACTACTCTATAAATATACATATATATATTTATATATATAAAGTGACTAGTTTAACTGGCATCCCGCTTGAGCCTGAGACTTGCCATAAAAACTGCTGAGTACTTGGCAAACACTTTCATAGTTTTGTTCTCCATCTGTTCGGGGGTAGGTGTTGAGCAAGGCAAATGTATCTTGATATTTCAGATGGGCTTTTACTGCACTGTTGCCAAGGAAGGCTTTTTCTGATTTTTCGACAAATGAATTTTTGCACACTTTAATTGATGTCTTTCAGCAACTTAAACACATTGAAAGTTAGCTACTGTACATATTTTTATATTCTCTTTATAATGCATGTCTGACTGTACTTGTAACCATATTGTAATGAGTGGCTGTCCAGTAGGCCTCGCGCTGCTGTGGCCCCGTCAAGAGTAGCAGCATATTATTAGCCCCTCAGTGTACTGGGAACTTCTTCCTAAACAAAGAATGTAAATTTGGTCAATCTATTCTTCGTTCATTCAATTACTTTAAACATTTGAATTAATCATTGTATATCTTAAATAATCCTTTTACTGTATATCCTAAATTGATCCTTTTGGCAGTGACTAGATTCCACGAATGTGTCTTAATCTATCCCTCCAGCTGGCAATTACTCTTCTCTTTTTTGATCCCTTGAAGTTGTCCGGTAGGAGACACGTTGCTGTCTGTATCCCTTGGAGTGAGAAGGCAGTGGCATGGGTGGGGCGTGTGTTTCCTCCATATCTATTACAATGTTCATTAAACACGTCTGTAGCAAAGGTGGTGGTAGTTCTTCTGTTACTGAAGTCACCCTTCACCGTGGCGATTTGCAAAGGAGATGTACTTGAACGTTTCTGTAAATCTTGAGATAAACTGTTTGGAGATTTTACCACCTCTCTGATGGGGGACCAACTCTATGGAAATTGTAAATAAGTTTTATTTATAAACCTGGCACTGTATTCAATAAACATTTCTGCAGCCTTTCATCTCTAACTGCGAACTGTGTAGGTTCTTAGCTTGCGTAGCTTTCAATCCCTTTGCTCAGTGAACAAAATATACCTGCCCCCAGAAGTAATTCCACCTAGGCTCCTGCATGGTAGGTGAGGGGCCAGAGATACCATAGACACATCCTACCGTAGCCTTATTCTAATTTTAAGTAGTTTGTATAAGCTTTTAACACCATCTCTTGGCCTATTCACATACCCAGGCTGGCTTTACATAGAAAATGTACACCATAAAAAGATTGGTTTTTCTTTAACTTCAGTGTTAACCCAAGTCTCTCTAGGAATTGTGTAAAGAAACACACTTTAAAAACAAGATGAGACTTCTAAGTTGCCCGAGCACATACGTCTGCCCTGTCAGTAGGGCAGTCGAGGAAAATGGAGTGGGTTATGACTCCATTCAGGACCTTGGAGTTGAAACCATCCCCTTCATCGGTGCCATCCCAGCCCCTGGTTCCCAGACAAGTTTCTGTAGCAGGAAAGGACACCTGGCTGCCACTCATTTCCAGAAGGATCTTCTGGCTGCCTGTCCCATGTCCTTTCCCACTCTGCAGAAGTGGGGAGAGGGCGGGAAAGAAGGAACCGCGATCATAGGGTGAGCCCTGGTTTAGTCACGAAGCTTGAGCTGTGTCTCCACAGGTATTTAAATAGCCTTGTATCCAGGAGCTGGGGCTACAAGGATGTGGATACCACTGCGGGGGCAGGCCTGGTGCCTACTTTCGGTTCTGTCCTCCCGTAGCCATGGTCCTTAACCTCCTTTGGGCCTCGCTTTCCCCTTTGGTAAAAAAACATTGGACCAGGTACCTTCTACCTGTGGCTTTCTAGGATTCTGACCAAACTTGGTGTTTAAATTGCAATTGCAGCCTAAAGGGTGGGAGGCAAAATAGCGTAGGAGTGCCGTATGCTTTGCGATGACAAATGGGATTTTTAAAGTCTCCGCAGCCCCGCGTTGGGGGTGGAGTGGAGGGTTAGCTTGCTATTAAGACTGATGCAATGTCAGAACCCGGGTCAGAGAGACTGATCGCGGAGTGACTTCCACCCTCCTCACAGGACGGAAATAGGAAGCTACCACTCAGCCTGCAAGAGATTTAGTTCAAGGGACAACGTCATCTGGTTTTTCAGCAGCTTTGGCTCAGAAAAAAAACACATTTCCGATTTGAGCTGAACCTCTTTGGGCACCGAGGGCTGGAGCACCCAGTGACTCAGGATGCCTTAGAAGGAAATAAAACTTGGGAGTTTTTTATAGCTTGGTGCATCTCCTCTCCCACTGCCCTCAACCCTCTGCCGGGGAGTGGGAGGGGACAGCGCGTGCTCCAGCGCCCCACGGGAAGGCTGACTAGGCCCAGGGGCTGGCTGGCTTTTCCGTCTGACGGCTGACAGTCCCTGAACTTGGTTTTTAAAAAAAGGTGGCAGTTTTCTTCATAAGAATTATTTATGTTCTGCCTCTGTGTCCACAACCTTTGGAGTGAGTGTCTGTTTACACATTCACGGAGTATTTCAAATGTCACATTTTAAAGTTTTATTTTCACTTAGGAAAATGGAAAATCCAAGTTTTCTTCTGTAGTCAGATCATGTCTTAGTTTGATGCAACATAATCTTTTTATTCCACCTGCTTATAAGCATGTAAAATTTGCTTTTAAACTAATTTTCTTTCCCTTTTTGAGTCTTAATATACCCTTCAAGTTGTGATTTTTTTTTTTTTTTTTTTTGTTACTGTATAAGATGAATTTTTTCACCCCACACAGACTGGTACCAGAGTCAAGATCTGAGACAACGGATCATTTTTAAGAAATAGAAAGTAAATGAAAAAGTAGTTCTAAAATGATAATATCTTAGTTAAAAGGACTGGACCATACATCGTAGGCCAAACTCCCAGTGTGAACAACCATATCTGGTGATTTTCAAGCTTTCGGGAATATTTCCCATGACAAGAAGATTCTTACCTCAATAGGCAGCCCAGTCCCATTTTTACAAAAGTGTTTCTTCTTATTATTAAAAAATGCTGTTTATTGTATAAAATCTGTGATATCAAATAACACTACTACCCTATAGAACATAGTTAACACTTTGCATTCCTTCCAGAATTTTTTCTCACCATGTGGATGCAGAGATAGTTGACAGAATTGCAGTCTGTGCGTATGGTTTTAAAAAAATTAAGCATAATATTCCTTATTATGTATAATTACATATTGTATACATACATTACAATCTTTTTATTTGTTATACTTTTTTCTTGATACAATTCACTCTTTAAAAATAGACAATTCATGGTTTTTGATATATTCACAAGGTGTGTAACCGTTACCACCACCTAATGTTAGAACATTTTCATCGCCCCGTAAGGGAGCCCTGTACTAGCCAGCAGTGTCTCCCCATTCTCCCCAGGACGCGCTCATCTATTTCATGTCTATGAATCTGCCTATTCCGGACATATGGAAATACAATCATGTATTCATAATTTTTTTTTTTTTTTTACCTTTTATGTTGAGCATTTCCATAAACTTAAGTTCTTGGTGGACCTGGCTATATCAATATGGCATAATTTAGTTAATCCTCTAATAAAGGCCTTTGGCACATTCCATTTCGAGCAATTCTAAGTGTGAAAACATTCTTAATAGATTGAAACCTGCTTCCTTTTAGCTTCCACCCATTGATTCTCCCCTGACTAAGATCCTCCTGTCTTCCTCTTAGAAGGAGCCATCTAGATTATATTTGGCCCATCTGGATAATCCAGGATACTCTTTTTGCCTCAAGATCTTTAACCTGATCACATTTTCAAAGTCTCTTTTTGCCATGTAAGGGAGCATGTTCACACATTTCAGGAATTAGGGTATGGATGTCTTTGGCGGGGCATTATTTTGTCTGCCACAGCCTGTGATTGGCTTATCTTGGATCAGGTGCTCACCTCTGGACCAATCAACCACCGTTAGGAAGCTGGGCTCCTTTACCTGTTCAGGGCAGCTCCCATAGGAACCACATGGGCTGGGGGGGTGGGGTGGGGGGTGCGGTTCTCTGAACCTAACTCTGCACAGAGACAATGAAAAGTTTCCACTTCAGTGGCATTGTCATCCTCTCATGGGACTAGAAAAGGTGGGACTCATTCAGAATCCCTTCCTTCCCCCTTGCTCAATACCAGTTACAGCTGTTTAACCAACGACTAGGTCTAAACTCTTGACACACAGTCACTCATAAACCTTTGTAACAGCCCCATGAAATCATTGTTATCAGCTCCATTTTCCAGAAGGAAGCCTGTGGGCCCAGAGAAGCTCCAACATTTGCCCAAGCCCCCATAGCCAGGGAGCTGGGAGCCAGGTTTTGAACCCGGGAAATCTGGCTCCAGCTGCTATGCTCTTAACCACCCTGGAAAGCCACTAAATCCTTTCCCTTATTTTGCCAATTGAGCATTTACCAAATGCCGTGTTTCTTCCCTGCAACGTCTAATTCCCCCCTTGAGATAACTGTGATTGAAGATGGGCCATACGGTTCACGCCGTTCACATCTCCCTGACCTTCACTGTCACCTTCTGCCTCTCTCTCTCAGTTGACTGCCACTGCCTTCTCACTGGACTGTCTGCCTCTGACCTGTACCCCTCAAAGCCACCCCTCACACACTTGCTACTCTAATCGACAGAAAATGCAAATCTGTCACTCCTGCCTAAAACCCTGAATTGAGGCTTCTTTTCCTGCGGTCCAGGGGCAAGTCCAGCCTCATTAACACACTCTCCCACAGCTTCCGGGAGCTGCCCTGTCTGCCTCTGTGGCCGCTTTCCATGCCACTTCACGCTCGGGCAGATCCAACTTGCTCAAGGGTCCCCGCACAGCACCCCCCACGCAGAGTC
This sequence comes from Mormoops blainvillei, assembly GCA_004026545.1. Lineage (NCBI taxonomy): Eukaryota > Metazoa > Chordata > Mammalia > Chiroptera > Mormoopidae > Mormoops > Mormoops blainvillei. The sequence continues at coordinate 27,801 of PVJD01002843.1, read as the reverse complement.
ACTGGCGAGTTTCTTGAGAGCAAAGACTTTCTTACTCACGTCCAAATCCACAGGGCCTGGCACGTAGAGATGACCACACTCAAAATGTATGTTAGGGATCAAATTCCATACAGCAGGTGGGCTCTAGTGGATTGTCACCGGGCCCTGTCCTTGTCTGTGTTTCTGTGCTTGGCGCTGATGAAGACATAACCACCTTCATGACGTAGTTGGGACAGACAGGCCAGGAGGGCTCCCAGGAATTTAAGAGGCATTCGTGTGACATCGAATGCTGAGGTTCCAGGACATGCCTGCGTGTGTACAGCGTGGGGGAGGCAGTATTTAAGGCAGCCACTGAAGTTGCACTACGGGAATTTTAGAGGTTCAGTGAGTGACTCCGGGCTAGAGAGGAGTCAGGGTTGAGTCCAGCATTTGAAATCCCATTTCTGACGCCCTTTCTACCTTCCAGGACGGCCTCCTCCGTGGCCTCCCTTCCTCTTGGATTTTGTCATCTGTGACCGTGAAGAGTGTGTCTTATGTCATCCTTCTTGGTTCAGGCTGTTCCCTCTGGCCACCATGCTTGTCCCTCAACTCTGGGAAGGCTGGCTCCTCCGTAGTAGCCCTTGGGTCTCTGCTTAGGTGTTTCCTCCTCAAGCAGCCTTCCCTGACCACCGTCTACAAGACGCCCACCCATTAGTCTCTGCCACAGCACCTGCACTTGGTTGCTTCTCTTTGGCCTCATTGGCATCACTCGCCTGTTTACTGTTTGTCCTCAGGACGGGCACCAGGTCGGTCAGGTTCACCAATGTGTCCCCAGCCTCCAACTCCAGACCGGGATGTCAGAAGTCCTCAAGAAATAAATATTTGTTGAATGGGTAGAAGAGACACCACTGAGGCAGTGGAAGTTTCCACAGGACGGAAGTGCCAAACAGTCAGCAGAGGTGGGCTGCATTGGGGACGTTCTTGTCACACTGGCGGATGCGAGGAGCTGGGGAGGTCAGCAAGCCCGAGCCAGGGTCCAACCCTGGGGGGCCTGGTCCCGGCAAAAGAGCCAAGGCAGGGACTCAGACCCCAGGGCCCAGGTGGCTCTAATGTAACATTGTTCTGGCTGTGCTCACTCATATAGGGCCTGGCACATTATAGGGTTTAATACAGCATAGCTGGGCTTTAAATATATCGCACTGTGACTGCCCGCTTCTCCTTATTTTTTTAAAATTGTGTAAAATTCACATAACACAAAATTAACTGTCTTAAAGTGTACAATTCAGTGGTACTTAGTATATTCCCTCTGTTGTGTAACCACCACCTCCACCCAGCTCCAAAGCATTTTCATCACCCAAAAGGAAACTCTGCACCCTGAATGTACTAAGCCTTCACTCCCCGTTGCCCTCCTCCCAGCAGCACCCGGCGACCACCAATCTGGGTTCTGTCTCTGTGGATTTATCGATTCTGGATGTTTCATATCAAGAGAATCATATCGTATGTGACCTCTTATTGTGTCCGGCTTTTTTTGTTTGTTTTTTGGTTTTCAAGATTCATCTACACGGCAGCACGTACCAGTGCTTTGTTTTGTTTTGTGGCCGAATGATATTCCATTGTACGGATAGGCCACAATTTGCTCCTTCATTCATCAGTTGATGGACATTTGGGTGGTTTCCTTGTTTTGGTCAGCGGTGCACGTATTTTTAGCAGGTCCTTTAGTGACCTAAGAAAATGCTATCCCTGTGTGTGTGATGCGCAAGTCACAAGTGAAAGACATAGCTGTGCCCTGGGGTCCCTGTGAGGGGTGGTCTTTGGGGGTGGTGCTAAGCCCAGCCGTTGGCTTCTGGATAGCCTCCGCCACGTGGGCTCCCTGGCCCTCTCCTACTGGATGGAGCCCGCCACCCTTGAGCTGCCCCCTTACCGGTGTGCTGGGGGTCTCCGGCGGATGGGGAAGCCTTGCGAGCTGAGAAGCTTGGCAGGTGGGAAGCCGGTGCCGCTGGCTCCCAGACCTACTTGGAGAAGCTGGACGCTGGCCCGAGTGTGACCCAGGTTGCTTGGGCCTGCGTCCTGGCTTCTCTTCTTCTGCCTGACTGATTTAGGCGGGTGGTTAGCTTCTCTGAGCTACTTTCCCCACCTGGGCCCCTGGGGCCGCTGAATTGAGCTGGGCTGGAAACTTGGTTCACCTGCCCTCAAACTTCAGCTCCCTCCCTCTGAAATAATGAAAGGGGACGTCTTTTATCAAACTGCTGTGGAAAGGCGGGGCGCGGCTCTCTGTGAAACCAACCCACGCGAGCTTACAGGTTCAAACCTTCACACAGTTGCACACACAAGTGTCAGGCAACCCTCAGGATGATGGACATCCGAAGCCCAGGGCCACCTTTGGCTCGACCAACCAAACATACTGTCCTCCACTGGAGCAGCGGCAGGAATTAACCCTTCAGTTGCACGGTCATGGGGAGGTCCCAGGGGTCCAGGTAGGGGCTGGGGCGACAAGGGGGCACTTGGGTGTTTGGGGTAGTGGCTCTTTACCAGCAGGTAAGGGGGTTTTAAAATATTTTAAGACTATTGGAGCCAGGCTGGTATTAGGTCTGCATCAGATGAATGTCAACCTTGCATGCCTGTGAACACTCACTTATCCATGGGCACATACAAAGGTGCATGTGCGTGTGCATGTGGGTATGTACACACACACACACCCCGCCCTCCCCCTCCCCTGCCCGACACCAGACTTCCTGACCTCCTGCAGTCAGTTTTCCTCGAGTGAGGCCAGAGCTGGGCTGACAGCGGGCGGCACACTGCCAGCTTGCTGATCTTCCCCTCGGCTCTGGCCTGAGAAGCTTCAGGGAAAAACCCACTCACATCCTGAACTCTCACCTGTTCCCGCCCAGCCCTCAGGCCTCCTGGCCTGGGTGGTACGGCAGGAGGCCGAGGTTCCACCCTGCTCTCTCTCCTCCTGCCAAACAGGTTTGCAGGGAGAAAAACGCACCCCAGGCAGGGTTTCTCCAGAGTCCTCCTTGGCAAGAGGCCTGTGGGATGGGTGGAGGCTGGTTTTCCTAACACTTGGAGCTAGGAAGGCTCTCTGGGGCCAGGCTGTCCACTTAACAGGTGAAGAATCTGGTCTCAAACAGGAGACGAGGACCAACCAAAGTCACATATGAGGAGGGTGGCAAGACCAGGGTAGAAGCCAGGGTCCCTGATGCCCAGGCAGCACCTTCTACCCCAGCAAGTCACAGGCGACTAGATCCTCCCACTCAGATGACCTCCCCGACAAGGCCCGCGCGGGCGAAATGGTCTACCTGGCCCAGCGTTCTCTACAAGCTCAGCCCCTGACCACTCTGGGGGCTGGCCTTCCATGAGCTTCCATCAGAACCTACCTGTCCTGTGGCCTGGTCTCCCAGGTTCAGCAGTCAGGTGGGTCCACCTGATTGGCCAGCCGACGAGCGGCCTGGGAAACAGTGAGCAAGAAGGAGGCTCTTCTCTAGAACAGGCTCCACTGGGGAGCTGGACTTCTGAGCACTGCGGTCGCCCAGGCTCAGCTGGGAGCCCTGAGGCTGACGTCGGAGAACCGGCTGAGCCCACAGACACGGTGAGGCCTGGCTCTCCGGAGGAAGGGCCCAAAATGGCCCTCCTGAAGCCCAGGCAGCAGCGGGAGCGGTGTCTGAGCATTGGGACAGGCAACCCGGGAAGGCCCCGGGAAGCTGGGAAGGCCTAGGCTTGATAATCCCTGGCCCACTGCCCCGCCCCGATGTGTCCTGTGGGCTACAGGAGGTTGACCTGGGCTTCTAGCATGTCTACAGCCTTCTTGGGCCTTGACGGGACCTGAGCCTTTGGGCGATGTGGGTAGGACAGTGGGGTCAACGTGGGCGCTTGCTCTGACTCCAGCCTTCCTACCAATCGGTGAGGGAGTCTTGATGGCAGCTCCCTACCCCTGCGGCTGCAGGGTGACCCCTCCCACGCCAGGACCCTGGGACTGTGAACCAAACCTGCTCGGGAAGCTACCTAGAACAGTCTTGGCCTCTTTAGGAAACGGGAGAGAACAAAGCAGCAAACTTACCAGTTACCATGGAAACCATCCAAAATTTAAAAGACGAAGACAACCATTTAATATCTCCAAAACCCTTTTGTTGGTTTTTTTCTTTTTCCTCTTAAAAACACACACTTACATACAAAACCTATTGTACCACATTAGTCTGATGAGACAGGAGACCAGGATGGGAAACAGATTCAGGGTCGGCATGGAGTCCCCAGAACTCACTTTAGGGGTTTAAATTAAAACATGAATAAACATTCAAAATGCCAAAGATCTAAATCCTCAGGCTTCACGACAGATGAAAAAACGTAAAAGCTTTTTGCTGGATTGAAAGGGAGAGATGTGAGGGTGACGGGGGCTGATGGGGCCAACTGGGGAGCTGGGGTCTGGGGGAAGCCTGGGGGCTACTGCCCCCTCCAGAACCCCACCTCTCTGACAGACTCTGCCATCATTCCAGCCCCACTTTGTCCAATCCCTCCCCGGCCCCCACCACCACTGTGAGGCCTGAGCAGCGGGGCCCCAGAACAAGGTGTCCCCAGTATTGAGAACAGCTGGTGTGGGGAAGCAGGAACTGACCTAATTATCTATTTTATGGAAGCCATTGAACCAGCCTGAATGCTTGGTCCACTCCTGTGCGTGTACCGGCCTCGCCTCCCATTGTGTCACGCTGGCCCTGGGCATGCTGCGCTGGGGGGCCCCTGCTACCGTCCCCCACTGCTGGCTGGATGAGTTTGTGGCACCTACTCGCTGCTCTCTCCTTCCGAGAACTCTTCCTTGAGCATCCATAGGAGACCACCATCCTTGAGTCTCTGTCATGTGGTTTGCGTAGATCTAATGCCACCCCCAGTTCCAGGAAGGAGGCCTGCCTGGTCACGGAGTCCGGGGCGACGCCTGTACCCTTATAACCTGGCCAATGCTCTTCCATCGAGGACCCAGGAGGCTCCAGGTGGCTGTACATTCTGAGCTGTCAGAGGCAGGCCATCCTCATCCTGATTGTGTCTAAGCCCAGAGGCCTCACCAAAGGGCTGTGTCCCCGCAGACGAATGACATAAATTCATGGAAATGTTTTCACAAGGGTGTTTTTCCTCTGCTGGTCTCCACTTCCTTGAAAAACACAGTCTTGGAGGTAAACAGTCTTTGCCGCTGCGAGGGAGCAAACGCAGGCTTCCTTCCACATCTCCCACCCTGACAGTTTTGCTTCCTTCCTTCTGGCACCATCTCGTGTCCCCCAGGGAGGCCCCAGCTCCAAGGACGCAGGGTGTCCCACAGAGACACACCACGGAGACCCCTGAGGCTCCGGGTGCTTCTGTCACCCTATCAGCGAGTGCCCTTGGCCTCTTCCCTCTGGACTCTCCCCACTCCCATCAGACTGGCCCGGTGCCCTCCAAGAAGCAGAAGGGGGAACGTGTCTGAAAGGAGGGGCGTTGTCATGTAAAGTGGAGGCTTGATCCTAGTGGAAAAAATGATTCGTGGGCTTAAACTACAGTTTCTTCTTACTTTCGGGCCCTGGAATTTGCTTGTAAACAACACATTGTCAGCCCGATTTTCAGCTTCTTGAAATTAAACACGCTGTTAAAAATGGTTTGTACAAACTTCCCTAATTGCAGAGGGCAAAATGAGAGGAATTACAGTCTGTTTGTTTATGCTTTGCATTTCATACCTGAAAAATGCATCAAAATACATTCCATTTTTTGTCTGAGATTTTTTTCTCCCTAAGATCCTGATGGGAACACATCTTTCTAGTGATTCCTGCTTAGAGATTGGAGGAAAAGGGCGGTACAATCACCTGCCCTCAGTCACCGCAAGTCAGAGATTGACTTGACGGGGCAACACTGTGGCAGGTGGGATTAGTGGTTGCAATTATTTGTGTGTGTGTGCGTGTGTGTGTTTTGTTGTTATCATCACTGTTGGTTGCAATTCTTCACTCTATTGTGCTGGTGTAACACATCGACAACCTTGCCAGCGCCTTATAGAGATGGAGTAGGTGTCCCCACGGCACAGACCTTGAGGCTGAGCATGTGACTGGCTTTGACCAAACGCAGGTGGGGAGAAGTGACAGAAGTGACAGTGTGCCAGTTCTCAGCCTAGGCCATGAGAAACTGTGCATATTCCCACCTGTCCCCTGGCACTTCTGCTTTGTCCAGAGGGAAGTCTCCCCTGGTTGCTGCTGCCCCTTTATCCTGGGCCACAGAGTGGACATATTGGGGGGCAGAGTTGCCCCTCTTGACTTGCAGACCTCTGAGTGAATAAACGATGACTGCTATAATTCTCTGAGTTTTGGGGTGATTTGTTACACAGCATTTCATGGCAATAGCTGACTGATATAAGTACTAAGTAGAAATTCTGTAGACAGTAGGTGATTGTAAATGGCGCCATCTCGCTGGCATGTTTATTTCCTATAAATATACTGAGCATTTTTGCTTTTACCAGACACAGTGATATGGTGATGGGGATACAGATAATAACAAAAATTAATACAATAATAAGAATAACATTTATTAAGCATTTAGTAGGTTCCAGGTATTGAGCTCAGCTCTTCATACATATACTACCTTATTTAGTTTTCCCATCATTCCTATAAATAAATGAGGAAATGGAACCTCTGAGGGTGTAAGTAACCTGTTCCAGATCACAGGGCTGAAAAGACCCAGTGCCTGTCCTCAGGAAGCTCACAGTCTGGCAAAAAAGGACACGCTAATGGCACACACGTGACACGAGGGCACACCTACACCTGCCAGTGTGGCTGGACTACTGGTTAGTGTGTCTAAGTTTGGGTTCTGTGGTGAGGCAGCAAGAGGGCAGGCTGCCAGGTCTGGCAGGAAACTGCCTCGCTCCTCTCCGCGGGCTTGGAGCCGAAGGCGGTTAGGAAGTTGGGAATGGTGTCGCAGGAAGGTGAACGTGCCATGGACCTCACACATGCTTAGGGTGGCCCTGCTTTCGGAGGCATAAAAGCTGGAAAGTGGGTTTCTGAGGTCTTGGACCCAGCTCTTCCACAAGCGTGCGGTGTGACCTTGGGTCCACCCCTGGCCCTCCTTGGGCCGGAGGATGCGGTTGCGTGGTCCCTAGGGTGGCTTTCATTTCAGAGATGCAGGAGCCTTGGGCTCCTGCTTTGGAAAGAAAGTGTCTTCCTCACTCTTTGTTCTTGTCCTCTGCAAGCGGGGAGGCGGGAAGGCATGGACATACCCTTTCAGAGACTGGGTTAAAAGCAGTGTGAGCAGTTGGATACTGTGATGTTTGAGTAGAAACAATGTTTTCTGTGGCCCTTCCTCCTGGAAACTGAGCTATAGAGCAGGATCTTAGCAAAGGGTGTGTGTGTGTGTGTGTGTGTGTGCGTGTGTGTGTGTTGCAAAGGCGGCAGTGTTCTGGGGTTGGGTTTAACTTGTCAAATGGAGAAGCATCACGCTGCAGAAATAGCTACCGTTTATTGAGCAACTATCATAAGCCAGGTGCTTCCATTATGTCAATCAACCCTCGTAGTGGCCCTGTGCGGCGAGTGCTGGGTCCCTCCGTTTGACGAAGCAGGAAACTGAGCCCCATTGAGGGGCCCGCCCGGGTGTTTTCTCTTGCTCAGGAGTCTGCTCTTAGCTTTCCTTTTGGCAGAATACGTCTTTCATGGCTGCGTTATCTTGGGCAACTTCTGAACGTCTCTGAGCCTCACTTTCCTTACCTATAAAGTGGGTATAAGAAAACTTTCCTTACACGTTTGTGGTGGGAATCACACTGAGTCATGTAAATACCTGGGCTACAGAAGACTCTTGACACAGGTAATTGCTTTATTAAGGCGTAATAATCATGTATTTACTTGAAATAAGTTCAAGTCCTTCTCTCCAGGTGAAATAATTCTGACTCCATCTTTTCCCAAACATTTTCATTCTGTTTTCACAATTACTCTCTTTGCTCAATTCAGTTTAAATCGCAGAATCATAGACCGTCAAATCATCCAGTGTCTGCCAGTCCAGTTGGTTTTACTCTTGTTTTGGGGGAAGTATAACTAGAGAACACGTCTTCCTAACTAAACCTTATGTGGAAACCCAATGAATAAAACATGGAAGAGCTGGCTTGTTTCAGTTGAGGCTGGAGAGGTGGGTGGTGCAAGGCCCAGAGCGCTGTCTGATGGGGGTCTCTTCTCCCCAGAGCGGGCGACCCTCAGTGTCTCTGAGGACCCTGCCCAGTGCTCTTCAAAAGGCTGAGTGGTTATGAAATCAATAACTGACCACATCGCACAGAGTCAGGATGAGTGTTGGTTTGGATCAGTTTTGTTTCAGCCACATGAGCACCTGTGTGTTTACTAGACTGTGATGTAAAAATCAACTTCTCACTGTGAGTTGCCATCAAAAAGTTGGAAAGCTGCCCCGACTGCTGTGGCTCAGTTGGTTGGGCGTGGTCCTGTGAGGCGCTGGTTCGACCCCTGTCGGGGCACATGCCTGGGCTGCGTGTTTGGTCCTCAGTTGGGGTGTGTAGGACAGGTCACCGATCGATGTTTCTCTCTCACATCGATGTTTCTCTCCCTCTCTTTCTCCCCCTCTTCCCCTCTCTCTTAAAAAAAAAAAGGTGGAAAGCTATGGCCATGTACTTCAATATTGCCATTTCACATTTGGGGAGACAAAGCCACAGGATAGACTAGTTAACAGTTACTTGGCTGCCAGGACACCATACTTAGCGCTGTAGATGAGAAGTCATTTCTTCCCCACCACCCATGTTGGTAAGTATAATAGTAATACTACCCCCACCGAGAGGTGAGGAAACTGAGGCACAGAGAGGGTAAGCCCCCAGGGCTCCAGGGTACACTGGCAGGAAGGCAGAGCCGTCTTCAGACCCAGGCGTATGGCCCAAAAGTCCGCATGTGAGTGGCAAGGAAAGAGAGTTCATCGGAAGCCCAAGGCTGGAGGGGGAGGTCAGACGAAGGAAGAAGAGACATTGCACTTGGCCTGCCTGATGACGGGGAGGGGCCAGCCGTGAGAGGGCGGAGCTCAGAGGAAGGGGAATTCCATGCGATGCACGGGGGGGCTGGGTGTAACCCAGCTGCTGCTCCTGGCACTTAGTCCCACTCCAGAAACTTAGGGGAGGCAAGTAAATGAGGGTGACCCTGTTGGAGGGACAGCCTTGAACCTCTTTTATATTGAGATTCGACAGCCACCTTTGCCCCATGCAAATGTCACATCCCTCACAGGTGACCCTGCCTGAGTCACCCACGTGCGAAGCGGTAGGCCTGCTGGAGAGCAAATTTTGATTTTTGTTGTTCTTTTTCATATTCATTTTCTAGACACATTATCTAGTCTAATGGCTCCAGTCTTTCTCTGTGTCTTTTTGTCTTCCTTTCTCTCCATCTCTCTGATGTTCTTCCCTCCTTTTTTTTTTTTTTTTTTTTTTTTTTTAATTAACAGGAACAGGGCTGGCTGCTCTGAATTCATAGCGGCTACCCCCTTACGAATTGCCCCAGCAGGTCCAGGAGACCAGTCATCACAGGGAAGAGGCTTTCTCGTGCAGATTTCAGAGCAAGGTTTGCACCAGCCCCACGCCAACCCCATTCTTCTCTGCCCTTCTCCTCACAGGAGTGGGAGGGTGGCCATTAGTGCCTGGTTTCTCTGTGGGAAGCATTAATATGGCACTGGAAGCCAATGGTGGCCGTTGGGGCCTCAATTGCTCGCTCTGGGACACAATCCAATTCCAGACACCCAAAATATCCACACTGGGCAGGGCACGGTCTCCTTGGGACCTTACTACTAACACACAAAACAATTTCCCTTAACATTCACAGGATCTTCCCAGCAGCTCTGTGAGGGAGGCCCACACTGTCCCCATTTTATGGATGGGGAAACTGAGCACAGGAGCTGGACGTGAAGTGGCCCGCTGGGGGTCACACAGCTGGTTCAGAGCAGAGTCAAGACTCAAATCCAGGTGCGTTGACCCTAAACCCCAATGTGTCTTCCCCGAGGCCTGTTGAGATGGAAGCTTAAGGAAAATCTTGGCGGAGAGAGAATAAGAGGAACTGGATACAGGCTGCTTAGACTGCCTGTCTCCCTCCTCTCTTTCTCTGGGCAGCAGCGAGGAAACCCCCACATGAAGAAGGGTCATATTGCTCCCTGAAGGCTCCTGCTCCTGTGTGATGAAGGTTCCCTGAGGCAGGAGGGAGGGAAGCAGGCAGTTAGTGGGTGAAATTGAGGGCTCTGGAGAGGGCTGACGCTAGCGGCCAGACAGATCGCCAGCTGCATGCAAATGTTTATTACCCCTTTGTCACCCCAGGACTTCTAATAAAGCCTTGATTAAGGGTTTCGGTTTGCTCTTGGGTGGGCAAAGGGGAATTAAGGAGAACTGGGAGGGATGGTACACAGGGGGTGGGGGCGGGGGGAGGCAGCGTCCACCCCAGAGCATGGCAGTAGCAAAGGTGATCAGTGAAGACCCCTTGGGGGGGCCGGAGAGGCCCTCAGCTATTGGAGGCACCCTCCCACCATGGAGACTCTCCCTTTACTGTCAGCTTGAGTGCCCAGCTCTGTTGAGCTCTTGACCTCTGTCAGCCCATCCGGCTGGAACCTGGCACGACACCCCGCCTGGCTGCTGAATGAGTGCCTCCTCCTGGGCCAGCTTCTCGGGCACGTGGCCTGGCCAGCTGCACAGGGCGCCACGCTTGCTTCATTCTCTGCTGTTGCATCGTGAAATGTCATAATTTTTGAGTAAGGGACCCTGCAGTTTGATTTTTGCAAATTGTAAATTATGTAGTCAGCACCACCTGTTCATATCACCCTGGGGAAGACACTCATTCCACGCGGTCATACCTAATCCACAGAGGTGTAGACTGAGGCATGCAGAAGCAAAATGACGTGCACAAAGTTACCACGCCTGTCAGTTTAGAGTAAGGGGCCAGCAGGGACCTCCACTGAATGGAGTCCATTTCATGGGGTGGTGGCCCTGCTGCCACTGCTGGACCTGGCAGTGGACATTTGAGTGGCCTTTCCGTTCAGCTCTCAGAGGGCAGGGATTTGGAGGATCTCACAGTCCTTGGAAAAACTTCCCATTTTGGACAAAGCAGTGAAAATGGCCTTCAGTCCGCCCACTCTGTTTCTTTCTTATTCTAGAACATGAGTAATAGGGAAATGGGGGAGAAACAAAGAAGATGAACAGATGTCATGGCAAGTCAATTATACTTCCTCGTCAGCCTGGATGAGGTGAGAACACAGGCAAATGTTGCCAAAGAGCAACCCCCCTGCCCCATCCCCCAGGTTGGGGGCCTCTGGGTTGCTGTGTCCACAGATCTTGGACCAATGCTGAAAATTAAACCATAGGACGAGCTGGTCCCCATCGCCGAGAACAAAGGGAGGTCGATGTATCTTAGTTACTGGCCAATTACTGGCCCGGGAAGCAGGGCTGCTTGTAAAGTTCCAAGCTGGAGGCGATTCATTCCGAAGGAAATGAGGGTCACATCTGCAGAGGTGATGGGAGACAATTCCTCTTGCAAGCTTGTAAGGTCTGAGCCAGAATCTTAGATGCACCTGCAGCGGGCCCGGCGCTCTCCCCAGCTTGGTGTTTATTCCTTTGCAGAAGGGTGCGCAGAGGGTTTATGTCAGCCCAGAAGGGTGTGTGTGGGTTCTTTAACAAATAATAAAGTCCCCTGCTACTCCTGAGGCTGAGTGCTTCTGAGGAAAGTGGTGGGCGGGAGGAAACTGCAAACGTTTTTTTCAGCCTGCAATGGAGGGGCTTTGGCACAGGCTCCGAAGGAGAGGAAATGCCCTGTTGGCTCTTAATTCTGGGGTGTCTGGATTCACACCCAATTTGTGCTTAAGGTGAGGAGGGAGCCTCAGGGACCAGGTGAGCGTGGGTCTCAGGGCTGGAAAGCCTGTGAGGGGAGGAGAGAAAGGAGAGGAGACAATGCCTGTGCCTTCCTGGGCCTCAGTTTACCCTTCTGAAACATGGGATCTGGGTGGTTGGATGAGAATGGTCTCTTCCAGCTTGAACATTCTGAATTATGAACCTCGAGGAAAGGAACGGGCAGGAAGAAGTTATTCATGAGCCCTAACAGGTGCACACACTTTTTAGCGTATATGCCTCTTTAAAAACCTCGTCCATTTCTTCTTCTGTATCATCATAGCAGTCATATGGAAAAGGACATAACAAATGTAAAGTGTCACGAATAATTGTAATTGCCATCACTAGAAAGCAAAGTCTGCGTAACAAACAGCCCTGGTCAAGACAGAATGGGTGACAGAATGAGCCAGCATCCCTGGGGTGCTTTTCTCGCTCGCATCCCTACCCATCTCCTACGGCACTCACTGCTTTGCTTTTATGAAGATCGCTTCTGTCTTTGGCTTAGTTTTGCCACCATGTATGCACCCCTCAATCATAAAGTGTAGCCTCATCTGTTTTTGAACCATGTACAAATGGACTCCTACTGTCTCTGTTATTTGTGGCAGCTTTTGTTCAAAATCGTAACTGTAACGTGTGTCCATTTTTTCCGCATGAAAAAATGGAGCCTCAGAGAAGTTGTGACATATCAAGGCCCCGTAACTAAACATGACAAAGCTGGGCAGGAAGCCACGCTTGCTTATTCCACTACCCAGAGCAACTCACTGGAGTGGCTGACTGCCATTGCCAGCAAGGTGGCAGAGTAGGTGACTCGAGGACAGGAGAGATGGCTCTTGTGGCTGAGCTGAGGTCACAGGCCCCAGAGAAAGAGCGTCTGTCCCCTATGCTCCCATGATGGGGTCGCATCCCTGGAGTAATGGAGGAGACAGAATTCCCTAGAGGAAATGTGGGTGCTTTTGCGGGGGTGGTGGATGCTGGGTGGCCAACAACAACACGCATCTCCTTCGTATTTTCCTAAATATAGGAAAGTCATTTTAAATTTCTCCTGCTTTACTTCTTAACATACGAGTTAGGACAAGGTGTCAAAGTAAAACCCTAAGTATCAGTGGCCCATCCTCATCTCTCGGTTCAGCAGGGAGCAAACTAAGCTGATGAAACACCGTTTTTCAGAACTTCTTCAAGAACGCCTAGAATGTTCTCCTCATAGGCTCTTGCTCCCGAGGCTGATGCAAACATGACATGAAGTCACAGCATTTTAGAGCAGCTGATGTCTAAAGGACTACCTTTCCCAGCCCCTGTCCAGCGGATTGTTCTTTCAGGATACCCTCCACCTTTCCTGGACCCCTCAGCTTCATGCCAGAGACCTCCAACTTAAAAACACCCTCAAACAGTTTCCAGCAGTGGCATAAAATGGCCTTCTCGTATCGACTTACATGGGCCTCAGGGCGAGTCCCGGCATTCAGGGAGGCTCTGGGTTTCAGAAGGTAGTAGCAGCTGTGACGAGACTTCGGGCAAGGGCGGATCCTTGGCGGCAGAGGGGAGATGGTGAGGGAAGAGAAACAAAGAGCTGAAGAAATGGGGCTGGTCGAGGCCCAGGGCAGGGTCCCACCGAGCAGCTTAGAAACCACAGCGCGAACTTCCAGGAATAAAACAAGTCACGGCATGTCATGTGTGGCGTAGGGAACGGAGTCAGGAACATTGGGATAATTATGTACGATGACAGATGAATCCTGGGCTTATTATGATGATCGCTTCATAAGATATATAAATGTTGTACACCTGCAGCTATACTGCATACTAACAGTATAGTAACAGTATACTAATATAATACTGTTCGTCGACTGAAAATACAAATACATTTTAAAAAATCACCACACAGGGGTGGCAGGGGGCAGGGTGGTGAGGACCAGGGTTGGTAGCAGCCCCTGGCCTGAGGCAAGTCCTCTGGGCTGCTTGTGACTACTCCCCTGGCCCCTTCCAGGGGGGCACAGAGCTCTCCCCAGGACCCCCCAGCCTTGGGCAGAGAAGCGAGCCCTGGGCAGGAGGCGGGAGCCCTTGAATGTGCCGGGCACTGCCCTAAGTGTACCCATGTGCCAACCCACTGGAGACTCACAGGGCCCTACCCATTTTACTGGCATCCCATTCATTACTTTATCTTGAAAGGGAACATCACCGTTTTCTTTTGACAGATGGGGAAACTGAGGCACAGTGAGGTTAAATAATATGCTTAAAGTCTTCCAGGGGCAGAACTGGGATTTGAACGCCGGTGACTGGGCTTACTTTTTTTTTACCTTTAAAGAAATGAGGGGATGGGACTGGGCGACACCTATGACCCTTCCCCATTCTACCACCAGAAGAGTTGATAGTCTTTGTCCCGACTTTACTGCAGTGCCTGGGGTCACACAGGGTAACAGAACAAACCTTACAAAAAAACAAGTGGCTTCGTAAAAGATGAGCCTGTCAGGCTAACCTGATTTCCTTCCTCGAGATCATGCGATTATGAGAGCCCAGCCAGGCCGGGGTCACATCCTGCCCTGCGGTTCGTGGAGAGCGGCCATGAGCCAGGGGACCCTCGAAGCCCCTCTGCGCTGTGGGTCTCTGTGGACTAATCACGCTCAACTGATGTGGGTGAGCTGGCTTTACTGCTTCCCACCACCCTGCCCGCTATCCTGGCCCTGGGTTGTCGCGGAGTAGGGTTTCCCTCCACAGAGTCGCAAAGCCAGTGCTTCCATTGGCCTGTTTAACTCTGGTGCCTGCCTACGCAGAATGGCAATGATAAGCCACACAGGATGGCGTTTAGGAGTGGTCTGGTCATTGGTGGAAAGAAACAAGGCCCTGTGGTCAGAGGGAAGCATGGGCCACATCTCTGGGGTGAAGCTGTGAGTGGCTGGAATCCTGAGGGAGTTGCCATGGTACCTGGAGCCCTCTACCCTCCGTCCCTGGACAGATGATGAACTGGCACAGGGAGCAACTTGCCCGAGTTCATATAGCAAGTGATGGCGGAGGTAAGACTCCAACGGGATCTCTCTAGGCCAAGTCCAGGGATCGGTCCGCTTAGCCTTGCTGCCTTTTCAGCTGGTACCGGCTCAGGAAGCCCTAAGTTCTGCTAATTTGGGCTCAGCGCCCAGAAGGCCACAACCGCAATGCCAGCGAACATGAGACTCAGAAACATGGACGTGAGCTTGTCCCATTCTCTAAGGGAGCCGCCCGCTTTCAGTAGCACCCACTTTCTCTGAGTTCTCCGAGCTCCTCTGCAGAAACACAGAGCCCAGGAGCAGGGGGCCAGCAGCATCCCGAGTCTATCCAGGCCAGGAGGGTCACAGCCAACTGTGGGCCTCCGTTTGCCTCCTGGGGAGAGCTCTGCCCTCTGTCTGTCCCAGGTCCCTGCCACCATGATACAGCAAGCCAACGCTCACTGCATGTGAGAGTCTGTTTACACTTCGCCACGACCCAGTGAGGTCGAAACGATATCGCACCACAGCACATTGCCCGTGAGGAAATGGACGCATAGCCAGGGTAAGTACCCTGCTAGTCTAGTTAAGTACAATGAGAAAGAGGCAAAGCCAGGCATGCAAACCCCGACAACCAGGCTACCCCTCCCTTCTTTCTGTGGTCACGGCACTGAGCACTTCTGTTAAGAAACCACCCTCCCCATTCCATGAGGCCCTGGCCCATCAGTCACCATGCCCTGAGCAAAGGGCTGGACCAGTCAGACTCTCCGCTGAGTGACAAAGAGGCCCTGTCATCGTCACAGTGGTGTCCCCAAAAGCCCACTTCTGACTGAGTTCTCTGGAACTGCCTTTGTTTCTCCAGCTTTTTTCTCTCGCCGCTGGGAGCTGTCCAGTTTCCTCCCAATAGATGGCTTTGCCCCTGCTTGTCAGCCAGAATTGGGTTCTACAGTTCAAGGACCCTATGGATACAGCCATCGCAGCAATGATTTTCCTTTCACTTCATTCACATTTAATAGGCACCAAACACATGCCCACACAGGCCTGGACTCAACGTGAGCTCTGCTACTTATTCGCTGTTGTGAGCCTAAGGAAGTGACTTTAATTCTCTGATCTAACCCTCGTCCCTCTCCTCTGAAGAATGAAGATAGTGCCTTGTACTGCAATTATAAGGATGATCCAGGAAGAGGAAAAAGCAGGTACAAAGAACTGGAAGTGGGCCAGCGTTTGTCTTTGACCACAGTGGCAGGTGCAATGCCCCCAATTCATCACGCCCCCCACCATGTCCATGTTCTTTGCCAGGTGACTTTGCAGTGCCCTCCTATTGTAGGTGGAAGGAGCTTCCTACGCCTTCACTCAGCCCTGTGCTTTGGCCAGTGGGATGAGGGCCGATACGACTCAAGCAGACACGTGAAAAGGGTTTGCAGAATTGAGTTTGCTCCTACATGCCTCCAGACGGACTCTTCCCATTGCCTCCAGACGGACGTGCCCAGGCTAGCCCACAGGTCACAGGAGGAGGCTGAGCGACCCACAGAGCAGAGCTATCCCCACCTGAGCCCAGCCTAGGTCAGCTGGTCCCCAGCTCACTGCAGACTCACGAGTTAGCCCGGCTGAGACCCACACAGCCGACAAGTTCAGCCCAGATCAGCCAGCCAACCCCCTCTTAACTCACGTGCCTGTGAGAAAATAATAAATGATTGTCATCTGAAGCCACTGAGATTTGGGATATTCTGTTATGTAGCAATAACTAACGGATACCTAAGCTGGTACCCAGAAGTGGGGTGCTGCCATAACAAAACAAACTATGTAGCATTGGTTTAGGGGGCTGGGCGGTGGGAACGAGTAAACTACCAGGGAAAGCTGGAAAAACAGTAAGGAGGCTGCTGCTGGAGCCTGGGAAAAGGGCAGCTCCTTCTGACCGTGCTGAATCATTTAAAACTCTTATCTGTAGTAACTCGGGAAATAAAAGTTTATCTAATGAACTCTTGGACCTGGACAAAGAGATTTCCAGGCCAAATACTGGAAGAGATAGAGATTGTTGAACATGTAAACAGACCTCATTGAACCCTCCCACCAACGTACAGGATGAGCATTGTTTTCATCCTCGTTTTACAGATAAGGAAACTGAGGCACAGGGGGCCTCAATGCCTGACCAAGAGCCACACAGCTAGGAAGGAGGGAGCCAGGCTACAGGCCCAGGCCCCTGCAAGTATCTTAACCCGAAACCTTCAGTTCCTCTCTGCCTCGCACTGCCTTTCCGAGCGCCAGCCCTGTTCGTAGCACTTGCAACACCAAGTCCCAGGCACAGTTCTGAGGGCTTTACATGAACTCGACCAGTTAATAAAAGCTTTTTGTTTTAATTCATTTAATTCCGCACAGCAACCCTTTGAGGTGGGTACTATTATTATCTCCACTTTACAGATAAGGCACAGAGAGGTTAAGGCCACAAAGGGGCAGAAGTTTGAATTCGGGCTGTCTGATGCTGGCGTTGGCCCCCTTCGGCCCGGAGCCCAGCTCTGCTCACTGCGCACTCATTATTTTTGCAGTCAGGGTTTCACAGGCTCGGGGTTGGGGGACAGGATGCAGCACTGCCTCAGAAATAGGAGAAACAGGAGCAGAAATAGAAACCCGGAGAGAGGGTGGGCAGCAGGGCTGTGTCTGGTCCAGCCTGAGACCCTCCTCTCCAAGTCACGATGCTGCCTGAAGCTCTGGCCGAGTGCCCGGTGCTGGCGAGGCTCTGGGAGAAGAGCACGGTGGTGGGCATGTGTGGGGGTGTCACTGGAGACCTCCCGCTGCCTCTGGGTTCTGGAGACTTCCCCAGGGAAGGCCCTGATGGCTTGGTTGGGCATTTCTGCACAGGCCTCATCTGGGGAGAGGTAAGAGGGCGGGAGGGCGGCAGACAGGACGAGGGGCAGGCAGCTGGACAAGCTGGAGGGAAGCGGGAGTGCGTGATTCCCTGCTAGCTAGGCTGTGTGTTCAGATGGGGACAAATGCGTATGAGCGGGCACTGAGCCTGTGGCGAGCCCAGCAGGACGGTGCGGAGAGGGAGTTGCTGTGTGGGTCTGCAGCAGGCTAGGAAAAATAGGGCAGGAGACAGGAAGCTGCCCTGTACCATGCCTGCTGCTGCCCTGAAGCTGACATCCACGGGCAGCCACCCTCTCTTCTAGCCACCCTGGGGGGTAGGGATTACAGAGGCTCAGAGAAAGGAACTGAGTTGCCCACGGTCACACAGGTACAACTGGGAGGTGGGTGTGTCTCAGAGAGTGTCCTGCTCCCAGGAGGGCGGGTTGCTCAGGACCCACAGAGCTTCTGCACCTGGGGGCCTCCCAGCTCGCAGCCCCACCAGCTGTCATTCCTGGCTTTGAGGTATGGAGGGGACTCCAGTGCAGCTCAGGGGCTCTGGACTGCATGCCTAGCAGTGATGGTAGCTGGGTAAGTCACCCCACAACCTTGGGGACAGACTTGGGGGCTTTAAGACAGGCACCAAAAAAATGTTAGGAAGCAAAGAGAAGTCAGCACTTCATTAAGTCTGGAGTGGATGGGAAAGGGGACATTCAGGCAAAGCTTCAAAGAGCTAAACTGAGGAGGGCCTGGAAGGACAGGAAATAGGCCCACAGGTGGGGGGAAGAGTGACAAGAGATGGCGTTTGCTGCTGATGGCATTGACGGCCCCAGTGAATGGCCTTCCTGTGCCCATGCTCTTTGCAATGAGACTTTGTAACTCCTTTGACCCCTGAATCTGGATGCCCTTGGTACTTGCTTTGGCTGACAGACTGCAGCAGAAGTGTGCCAGTCCTCAGCCCAGGCCCTAAGGGGCCTTTCATGCTGCCACTCGTTCCCTCGGACCCTGGCTTCTTCAGTGGGAGTAGCCTGGGCTAGCCTCTTGGAGGATGAGACACCATGTGGAGCAGAGACGAGTCCCCTGATCGTCCCAGCTGAGGCCCTGGCATGTGAGAGAGCCCGGGCCACGGCTCATCTGCCAGCCGATTGCAGGCAGACACCTGAGTGAGACCAGCCAAGGGCAGAACTGCCCTGCTGACCCACAGACTCAGAGGCTAAAGAGACGCACGCTCTTAAGCCACTGGGATTTGTGGTTTGTTGTGCAGCATTATTGTGGCAATAGAGAAGGGATACAGTGCTCACTAAAGGCAGAGGGAATGAAAAGACAAAAGCTTGGTGGGGGTGCGTGGGGATGGGGAAGTGCCCAGAACTTCTGGTTTGAAGGAGAACTCAAGGTACTCTCCAACCAGCAGCCCTGGAGCCTCCACGGCAGGCTGACCCGGACAGCTGGTGAATGACGGATTAAGCCCGTGTCAGATCGCCCGGGTGACCGGCCACTAGCCTGACCGCTCTTGATGAGCTGATGGTTGGACATCTGCCAGGTTCACTGACAAACAGGCCTGCCTAGTGGGATGTTTCCTCGGCCTGTTTTTTTCCTATTTGCCACTGGCCAGGCTTTTGAAAATCCCATCAAAAGGCTGCCTCCACATTCCCGGTGGAGCCTGGTGGAAGGTTCTCTCATAACGTGGTGTGTTCCTGATATTGGACAAGAGCTTCCAGAAACTCCTGGAACCCCCCTCTCAGCTCTGCCCATGAGTGACTTAGGCACCTGACTCATGCTCCCTGTTACGGCCTGAATGCCTGTGTCCCTGAATTCATATGTTGGAGTCCTAAACCCCAAAGTGATGGTACTAGGAAGTGGAGCCTTTGGGAGGTGACTAGGTCATGAGGGTGGAGCCCTAATGAGTGGAATTAGGGCCCTTACAAAAGACACCCCTCAGAGTTCTCTCACCCTCCCTGCCATATGAGAGTACCACGAGACTCCAACCATGTTGGCACCCTGATCTCAGACTTCCAGCCTCCAGGGCCAAGAATTAAACGTCCTTTGTTTATAAGTCACCCAGTTTATGGTATTCACTGACAACGGCCTGTGTAGACTAAGATACTTTCTGTGTGTTCATTGTATCCAAGGCCATATGGGGTGGGTCACGTCTACCATTATAGTTGTCGGGCAGGCAGATCTTACAGATGACTCTGATGACATAGGAAGGTGGAGGCAGGACACGTAAGGTTGGAGCGTCTTAGATGTGCCCCCTCCTCCGCGGGGATCAGCAGGACTGGAGCTGAAATGGACCTTGAGACATTTTCAGTGTATCTCCTTAGTGTGGGAATACGGTGCCTGCGGCCCAGGCAGGGCAAACAGCGAGCTCGCGGCTGCACCCGGAGCGGGACCCCAGGCCGGTGGCCCCATCACACCACGCCGCCCAGCATCACCTTGCCTCCTCCGTAAACCTCCCCTTCCCCTGTCAGAGCCAAGGTCCTCCTTCTTCCCTTCTTCTCCTCCTTTCTCAGGGTCAGGGGAGTGGAGCCACGTGCAAGGCCATCTGGCATCATGACTGGGAGGTGGTGAGCACCTCCTTGCCAGCGCAGGACCCCCCATAACTACAGTCATCAGTCTTTCTCTCCTTTCTCTGTATCTGGTCTCTCCTCACCAACCCCCACTTCTGTCTCAAAGCTGCTCATAAGGCCTGGGGTGGGGATGCAGACCAACCCTCCGAGAGGAAAGAGAAGCCATTAAGGAGAGGGATAGGGTCCCTCCCGTCCTGGTCCTCAGCCTGCAGTTTTGGCATGTTACCGCCTGAGGATGTGCATCTGAAAAGGGAAGCAGGCTGCCCGTGTAAGGTCCGCCTGCCTCCCTGGAGGCCTTGGCACCTGCCTGTGTGGGCGTGCTCCCCGGGAGCTCGAGGGAAGCCCAGAGCGGCTCTAAGACCGCGCACACGTTCCCCCGTGGACAAGGCCAGATAGGAGCCCAGGTCTCAGGCCCCAGGAGGGTGCTCTGTGCATACTCACCCCTGGCAAAAGCGCAAGCAGAAAGGGGGGTTGGTTCAGACTATGGCTGGAGGACCAGGGCCAGTGTTCTGGGGAGGGAGGGGCTGGGAGGCTCTACTGACTCCCTGCACCTGGAAGTGCAATTGAGTGGGGGAAATGGGTGGTCCTGGGCCTCTGCCCCATTGCTAAGGAGGGTGAAGTTAGGATCCTTCTGTCCTGGCTGTGAGGCTGCAGCTGGAAGTGGGTTTGCAAGGCAGAGTCTCCCCTAGCTCCCCTTCCCCACCCTGCAGTCCCCCTATCCTGGGGTTCCCACTGCAGCTCCCTATGCCCTGGTTGGAATCCTCCTCTCAGTCGCGGTCACTCTGGGGACCACCTGTGTGAGCTAAAGAGCACTGGAGTTAGAGTCAGGTGGCCCGAAGTCAGGTCCTGGCTTTCTGCCACTTCACTTCTCTGTGCCTCAGTTTCCTCTCCTGTAAAATGGGGACATAAGAAGTGATTGCCTCACAGGGCTGGGGGAGGGGCAGGGCCCTTGCATGCTGTTCCACTGGTTTAGATTTAAGGCGCAGAGGACAAGAAGGGACCAAGGAGGGCCTGGGGTTCTCTCTGCCAGTGCTCTGAAAACCCGAAAACCCAAAACCCGTGTCTCATCCCCTCTTTGATGTAAAAGCTGCTGTGGTCCCCACCCCCAACTGCCCCAGTCCCTTTACCTCAAGCCATTTAAGTGTTTTTTGTTTGTTTGTTTTTTTAACAAAAAGCAACTGATTTCCAAGGCGAAGCCAAGTCCTAGGTAGCTCCAGGCAGCAGGTCCCACATTTTGGACTGAGACCTGTAACTCACCATATGTTCTGAGCAGGTCCTAAGTATCTGAATCTCAGGCTTTATTTCTGTTGAGCCCAGTCCCCTCCGCCCACCCCACTCCTCCCCACCACCCCCATCCCCCTTCAACCTAACCCTCCTCCCTCCGGGCACCCAGCTGTCTCCCCAGCTGCCTGGGCTGGTGCCCAGGTCTCCTAACTCTCCTGGGGTTTGCAGGCTCGCAGAAGCAAAGCTGCTTGCTTTGCCCCAGGAGGCGATGGAGTGGGGGTGTTTAGAACCCACTCCCCTCGCTCGCCCAGGAGCTTTGAGTTCGGTAAAGGTAGCAGCCAGTAGCTGCCAGTCCCCTGGTCTGCTCAGGGTGGGACCAGGGCCCCCAATTCAGTCATCCGTCCGCTGATTCACCCCCCCCTCCCCCACTTATGAGCCCTTCTGCGGAAAAACCTCCCGCGGCGAAAAGGTACAGCCCCCGAGCAAGCTCTGGAGTGGCAGGAAGCTCAGCCAATGACGGTAGAGTTAGAGCATTACATCATTACCGTGGGCTCCCATTGGTTGGCAACACGGTCTCCCCGGCTCCGCACCATACCTTGACAATGAGCTTCTCTGCTCCCCCAGCTCCCAAAACTCTGGTGCCAGGTTTGCAGAGAAGGCACCTGTGGGACAGAGCGCTGGGCCAGACGGAGCAGGAGGTCCAGGCTTAGCCACTACTTAGAGGAGAGGCGCGGCGTCGCCAGGTATCAGCTTCTTCACGTGCCAGAGGACAGTGCTCCTGCTCTACATTCCCTCCCACTGCCAGCACTTTACAGAACTCCCGGGGACCGCATTCTGCCCCGGTTCGTCCAGCGCCACACATTCACTCACTTGAATGTCCTCCCCGCAGGACCCCCAGCCCTGGGAGGACAGGGGTCTTGTCTGGCTTGCTCTGCTTTTCATCCAAAGGGCCTGGCAGGGTGTGGACGGACGTGTACAATAATGGGTGGCTGTAACTGAGTGTTTCCAAAAGGGCTGACACTGTGCTAAGCCTTACATGTTATTCTATTCACATTGTAAACATTAACTCCCCACTGACGTTAGGCGGGGTGAGGATAACCGCTTGCCCAAGGTCGTAGAACCAGTGAGGATCCTCATCCAGGCAGGTGGGCTGCAGTGCCATGGGAATGAACAGCCAGCCCTCATTGCTGTACCTGCTTCGAGCTGGCCGGCCTGACGGGCAGCCTTTGGCCAAAGCCTCGCCTGGGGACTGGTTTGCCCGGGCCAGGCTACTCTGCGGAACCGTTGTCAGCCACCCTGGGCGCTGACGGGAAAAAGCTCTTGCTCAGATCTGAGGAGCTCCGCCCTGATATGTCAGTGAGGATTTCAGTTCTTCTGCCACCGCAGGGGTGGTGGCGCCTATATCAGAGTGAGCTGGCTCATGTCAGGTCCACTGTGGCATTTGATGCTGGTACATCGCTGCCTCTTTTTTTTGTCTGCCTGCCCCCACCTCCATCTCTCTTGGCTCTAGTTAGAGGTCTGCACAGATTCTCTGACTGATCTTGAGAAAACTGTGCCTCCTCTCTAGGCCGTGGTGTCCCCTAACCTGCGCCAGGAAAGGGTGGGATGGACACCTTCACACGCAGGAAACCTGTGGGCCCAACCTGTGCCTCCTCTTGAGCTCACTGGCATCTATGCCTGTACCCTACAGCTTAGGACCCTGGAGTTGGGGGGGGGGGCTGTCCCAGTGGGACCAGGGAGAGGGTGCAGGTGTCTATGTGCTTAATAGGACCGATACCTCTAATCTTAGGGACGCTTCTATGGAGTCAAACTTCTAGTGCCTTAGAACATGAATTTCTGATCCATTTCCCACTATTTCTTGGTTGGTGTTGCCTAGTGGAATGGAAAGAGATCCAACTCTGAGGGTGGTCTTGAGAAAGAGAGCTGGCTTGCTCAGTGTCATACCAGCAGGCTCACCAAGGGTCCCAGGTAGAGGTTTCTGGCAGGCAGATTTCAGCTGTGCCTAAAGAAGAGGTTTGAAGCTTCCCAAAATGAGTGGTCTTGTGATAGTGAGCTCCCTGTCTCCAGAGGCATGAAAGCAGGTCACTTTCACTCATGCATCCAAACTGACCTATGCAAGGCACTGTGCTAAGTGCTAGGGGTACAGAGGAGAATGAGGCCCAGTGGAGAAACAGGCACTTTAACAGATAACGCCAACCCTGTCTGTGAGTGTGAGCGCAGGGAGGGAGTGTCGAGTCTGAGGCTGCCTGGGGATCTGAAGGCTGCTTTGAGGATGAAGATGCAGCTCTTTGTTGAACCTTAAGGTGGGCCAGAAGTTTACCAGGAAGACAGAGGCTGATGAGAGGGCTGGCATTCATTCATTCATTCATTCATGTTTTATTTTCTAAATTATATGTAGAAGGGCATGTTGCAGAAGAAATGCAAGTGTCAGGGAAGGGTAGGAGTGGGGACTTTTAAAATTTAGATTGGCTTTCACCATGGGTGGTCAGAATTAATCTCCATGTAGGGATGCTTCTGAGAGGACATTTCCCCAGCTCCATGGAGCTCCAGGAGGGGCCTGTCTGTTGGGTGCCACCCCATTGCACACCAGCCCATCCAGCATCTGAGCTGCTCTAGAAGGATGTGACTGAGGAGGCACTGGGTGCTGGGTATCCTAGCAACCTTGGAGGCTGGTATCTGCAGAGATAGGCCCAGACTCAATTCTCCTTCTAATTCCCCAGCCTTCCATTAATGGTGTGCCTCCCACAGGGATGGGGGTTGGGGAGAAGAGAGAACAGGCGGGCAGAAAGTGTAGCATCCAGCCCCATCACTCACTCAAACAACACAGCTGAGGATGGGGGGAATACAGGGACAAGGGGAGTCCTTTAACTGAATATGCTACGTGTCTGTCACTAAGACCAATCTACAACCATTTAGAATACAGTGAATCTGGGCAGTGATCCTCAATGACAGCTAACATCATAAAATGATAGACAGCTGGAAATGATGTTTTTTTCTCATGGAAGACCATGGCACCTATGAGGCTTTCCTGCCAAAATCAAACCTAAATCTGATCGCGCCTTTGGAGGTAATAACTCCCAGTTACAGGGATGCGGCCAGATTTTGTCTGTAGGGAGAACACCACAGGTTTCCTCAACAAAAGAATGCAAGGAAAAAGAATAAAAGGAAAAAGAAACCCAAATGAAACAGAAGGGGAACTTGTAAGTTAACAGAGAAACTCAAGAGAAATACCAGCCGATCATAACATACGGACTTTATTTGGATCCTGATTCTCACCAACAAACTAAAAACAACGATGACAAAAGCTAAGACACTCAGGAGACATCTGGGGAAATTTGAACACTGACTGGATATTTAATGATGTCAGTGAATGATTTTTAACTTTCGAGGGGTGTTAAAATGATATTGGGAATATTCTTAAAAAGATCCTAATTGTTGAGGAATACACACTGAAATAGTCATGGATGAAATAATAAGGTGTCTGGAATGGGCTTTAAAATGATCCATGGTGGAGAGAAGGGTGTGGGGGTGTGGGAGAAATGAGATTGGCCCTGAGCTGATAGTTGGCAGCTAGGGGACGACGGGCACGTGGGGTCATTATACTATGCTATTCAATTTGAGTCATTTGAAATTGCTGATTTTTGACCTTCAGAATGGCAATTGCTTATGGTAAAAATAAAACCTTTGGTAGATACTTGACATTTTTCATAATAAAACATTTTTTTTGAGCAAAAAGAGTCATCCAAACCTGCTGTTTAGGAGTCTCTGCCCTAGGAAAGCAGCATCCGAGGCCGGTACCCAAATCTGTAGGACTGTCATGAAAAAAGCTGAAAACCACTCTCGGAGGCAGTGGTAACTGCATGAATAATTTCTGTTGAACGAATAATAATGGTAATAATAATAATAATTTACTGGTCACTGATGGCAAATGCTCAGTGACTTGCCTGGGCATGTTTGAACTGCAGAAGATGGCGTCATTAACCTTTCCATTGCTCAGTAAGAAACAAAAAAAAATTAAAGGAATCCAAAGAAGCTGTGGACCAGTCATCAAATGGAAATTCTGCTGGCTGAAGAAGGCACCCACCCCCACCCTGCAGCCACTCCTGGAGCATAAATTGTCCTCAAGGAAGGGTGGCCAGAAGAACCCGCCGTACTGAAGCCGCTGGCGCAGAGGCAGGCTTCGGTCCTCTTCATTCCGTGGCCTCGGTGGATCTCCCACCTTTTGGAGCCACGGTCTTGCCCCATGCTTATTTCTCAGACCTGCGGGTTCCCATGCCTGGAGAGGACCCAGGTCATTCCATTAAGTCCCTTTCTAGTTCCTGTTTCTATCTCGATGCTGAGTTAATCACATGATCAACTAACAGGCTTTAGCATACGTTTGTTTTTAATGGCTTCTCTTTGCTGACCACTGCTGGGTGCTTTTGGTGACATGGTTCCTTGTCTTAATAAGCTCATGAATCAAACCCGACTCCATCTCTTAATAGCTTTGTGGTCTTAGGCAAGTATTTAACCTCCATTTGGGCCTCAGTTGCCTTACCTGCAAATTTGGGGTAATGGCAGTTAATACCTTCTTCATAGGGATTTTATGAGGATTAAATTAGATAAGGCAGGTCAACTTCTTAGTGTCTGGCACATCGTAGGGCTCATTAAATGATAACTACTACTGCTATTATTTTTACACAAACCCCTGAGTGTTTAACAGTGAATATAAACTATGTGGTTCTGATGATGCGTGATATAAGCTATCTTAGGGGGCTTATGTTACAGGGAAATCTGGTACTAAACCTTGAAGAATAAGATCATCAGAAACTCCTAACTACCCCTCAATAATCATTTCCCTTTTTGCCTTAATAACAAAGCTGAAACTACATTACCCAGCCTTCTCGGCTGCTAGCTATGGCCATGTGACTGAGCTCTGGCCAAAGAAGGGAAAGCATAGTGTTCTGCAGGAGTTTTGGAAAGGCTGTTTAATAGGGTCTGACTCAGCTTGGAGGAGGCTCCCTTTATCCCCAGTTTTTCCTTCCGCTGGTCTGAAACGCTAATGTGACGGCTGGTGCTCCAGCGTCCATTGTGGAATGTCCGATGACCTGCACATAGAAACTGTGCCCTGGAGATGATGGAGCGTGAGAGGGGCCCGGGTTTCTGGTGACACAGTGGAGCCACTATAATGTCCACGGACTGCCTATCTCTTTACTTTCTGTGTGCGAGAGATAGGAACTTCTATCTTAAGTCTCCCCTTTTTTCTGTTACATGCAGCTGAACCTAATTCCAGGGGTGACATTAAAAATATTTAAGTAGAATGGCCTGGGCACTGACCAATGGGAAGGGACTCTGGTCGTGGTATTAGAGCAGGAGAAGAAGGGTTTGGAGACAGCAGGTGGACTGGGAGCAGCAGATATTTACCAACCAATATGCGAGGATTTTAATATTTTAACTACCAGTCCAGCCATGTGAATGCGTGCCAGCTGAAACCAGTTGGAGAGTAGCCCTGCCTAATCTTAACTGATAAATGGCTAATGGCTGAGAATAGCTGAAAAGCCACGGAGAGGGCGTTTAGGCCACGGGGACAGCTGGAGCAGAGGCTTGGGGGAGAGCGAGGCAGGGCAGGTTACGAAGAGCGAGAGCTATAGATCAGTGAGACTTGAAGGACCATTTTTTCATTTCCGGTTTGGTAGCAATGAACACGTTTACAATGCCATGCAACCGCCACCACCATCCGGCTCCAGATCTCTTTTCATCTTGTAAAACGGAAACTTTATCCCCATTAAACAATCACTCTCCGTTCTCCCCAACCCGGAGCATGGACCGTGCTACTTTCTGTCTCTGATTTTGACTATTCTAGGTGCCTTATATAAATGGAATCATACAGCATTTGTCTTTTTGTGATTGGCTTATTTTACTTTGCATAATGTCCTCGAGGTTCAGCCATGTTGTAGCATATGTCAGCGTTTCCTCCCTTTGTAAGGCTGACTAATGTTCCATTGTACATATACACGGCATCTTATGTATCCATTCACCTGTCAGTAGGCACTTGGGTTTCTTCCACATTGCCGTATAATTGGGCTCCAATGCATTCCTGGTTTGCTATTGCTCATTTCAAGGCAACGGTGAGAGGCAGGAAACCATATTTGTATATATGTATGTATGTGTGAGGTATACCTTTTGGTCTATGAGACAGATCAATGTTCAACAACAGCTCAGAAGATCCAGAATTACCGGGAAGGTCCTCGCCTTGCTTTGTCTCTGGGCTCTCGGTTCACTTACACGCCTTCAAAGCCCAGCCCAAGGCTGACCTTGAGCCCACCTGCTCTCATGTTCCCAGGGTACCTTTTGCCCTCCTCCATCAGAGCGCACAGTCCATCACAGTTCACAGTTTGGTTTTCTTTTTTTTGTCATTTCCGCTGCAAGTTTAAGTGCCTTGCAGGTGGAAGCTGGG
>PVJD01002842.1:0-185001 GCA_004026545.1 Mormoops blainvillei | reverse complement strand
CCAAGAAAAACAATGATGATTTCCTCTGGTCCCTATTTTAGTTTTACTCTTTGAACTTCTTATTTATTATTGTTGTTATTATTTTTTTATCAGGCACAGATTGTTTCAGGAATCATCTTGGTTCCCTTTTTGAAGTTTTTTTCTTTTCTTTTTTTAAATTTGTTGAGACCGGATTGTAAAGCGCTCCACTTCCACCACCTGTCACTATACTGTAGGAAGCGACTTGGACAACACCCCTCAGTTCTGATTTCAGCTGCGGACTGGATGGTGAAGGGCAGCGGCAGGAGGAGGTAGAGGTGCATATTTGCAGGTAGGTGGCAATACACTATTTCAAAATAAAAATTCCTAAGCTGCAGATCAGTGATAAATTTTCATACATTCTGCATACTTGGAGAGAGAAAACTAATCTATCAAATTTAATTCTTATAGAAGGATTTCTCCCCTTTACATATAAAATCCTGGGAATTTCACTTCCTCACCCTGTCATTTCTATATGATTAATTATATGTTGGTCACTTGTCACTAGATGGCATCATGTAGTGTTACTTGACAGCAATAACTAAATTGGCAAAGTTAATGCTTGGGCCATTTTTTCAGCATTTTCTTCTTTGGTGTGCACCTAGAGAATCTAAGTCAGATCCTGGATATTTCATCTTTATTCATTTTATGGGTTTGGCTTTGTAAAATTTGTATGTTCTTTGAGATTCATTTTTCTCAGTGTACCTTGCTAGTCTTTGAACCTAATATTTATTAGTATTAAATACACAACTAGTTCTTCCTCTTAATTTTCTTCCAAGTCACATACAGAAATATTTACTTACAGAGATTTTGCAAAAATAAAATAAAGCCCAACACATCTAGGGTCTTTACCCAAACATGCAGGTAGAAAGAACTATATGAATGAAAACTTGCTTTATGTAAGCATGGCCAGTTGAAATCCAATCATGGATTAGCCATGTTGATGGAATAATATAAAAAATGATCAGTTGATGCTTTCATAAACCTTCAAAGTTTATTTAAAAATATGACAGCAAAAAATAATGAAAACTGGTGTAGATAGAATGAGTTACTAGTCTTGTACTCTCCCAGATGTGACAGGTAATTATGACCATTTTTATTTATTGTATCCCAATAAACCTTATGAATTCTAACTCTATGCTGTCATCCAAGCAGAATCTTTCTAAATAATAATTAGGACTTAGTGACCTGAAAATTTGTAAATAATAATAAATGATAAAATGTATTATATGGTCCTGGTCAGTGTGGTTATGTTGGTTGGGTGTCATTCCATAGACTGAAGGGTCATGAATTCAATTCCTGGTCAGGGCACATGCCTGGGTTTTGGGTTCAGTCCCTGATCAGGGCATGTGCAACAGACAACTTATTAATGTTCCCCTCCCTTTCTTCCCCTGTCCCATCCTCTCTCTATAGAATCAATAAAAGTAAAAAAGAAAAAAATGTATTATATAGAGTGAGGCTAACAAAATAGATGACAGATACATTAGATAATAGATAAGTAGATAGCATCTAATACAATACTTGATTTTCTCAATAGTTGTCTAAAATCTACAATGTTAATCTTCTGTATATATTTATTTATTTACTATTGAAAAATTCTGTTTCATTTTGTGTTTTTATCTATTTTATTCATTCATTCAACAAACAGTTGAATACCTACACTGGATTAGATGGTGCAAATGCAAAAATAAATAGGGCACTAAATTTACCCTCAGAAAGCTTTTAGTTTTTTTTATGTTGTTAAGCATTCATTAAGTTTCAGACTCAATCATGGAGTGGAGGGAAGGAGGAAGGAGAGAGGGAGAAAGAAAGATAGAGAAGAAAGAGACAGAAAAATATATGTAGAGATAGAAAGAGAGAAAGAGAGAATGCAAAGTCTAAGACTAATAGCTCTGCTAGTAACTCATACTGTGCCGAATAACTCGATGATACTGTAGAGTTAGTTGGTCTTTGTTTTGCCAGTTGAGAAAATTGTATGTTCCCTCATTGTATGTTCAAATTAAATAATCCCTCATTGTACATTCAAATGAAATAATTTTTATATGAAAATGCTTTGTAAGCCATAAAATACATTTTAAATGTAAATTTTTTTAAGTTTTTAAATTTCTTCCTCTAAGGATTCCACAGTTGTTAAACAGAACATTGATCCTGCATCCAACTGCTTATTTCCTTTAAATTTCCTCACAATTTTCAAAATAATAAGTGTATAAATGAAACCCATTACATTTCCAACTCACCTTGTGAGCAGAA
Source organism: Mormoops blainvillei (assembly GCA_004026545.1). Lineage (NCBI taxonomy): Eukaryota > Metazoa > Chordata > Mammalia > Chiroptera > Mormoopidae > Mormoops > Mormoops blainvillei. The sequence goes on along the minus strand of PVJD01002842.1, from coordinate 182,733 downwards.
AACACAAAATGTGAACAGAAGTACCATGAGTTTGAAGAGAGAAAAGACTAAACTCAATGACTCTGTAATCACATCAGACTCTGAAGCACAGAGACTCTGGGATTAGTCCTATCCCCTTCCCTAGTCTGCCAACTCTTGACGCTTCCCTTGGTTTCTGCAGATGACAAATGGAATTTCAAGCAAACTCTGTTGCGATAACGTGTGGAAGAGAGGCCTCTCATGGGGGGCATTCTAGTCCTATAACTTCACATCTTCTACAATTTGATGGTAGGAAAAAACTGAAGAAAGGTCTCATAGTTACTAAATTAAGGAGATCTGGTCCAGCACCATAATTCTTAGACTAGTTCAATAGTTTTGCAAGATGCTTCTCATTTTTCATTAAGGCCAGTCATATTCTATTCCACAATAGATAAGTCAGAAAACTCCTTTTCCAATTGTATGCAGAAATCAATACATAAGGAACTCCAAATTCAAATGTATTGAAGATCACAGTGAAAGATAAATAAAATGGTATCCTTGGTAAAGTCCTTGACTGGATTTGGGTATGTAGAAAGTTTTGTCTTTTAAAAAAACTTTTATTATTGATTTTAGAGAGAGAGAGAAACATCGATTTGTTGCTCCACCCATTTATGCATTCATTGGTTGACTCCTACAAGTGCTCTCACCAGGGATGGAGTCTGAAAGCTTGGCATATCTGTACAATACTTTAACCAACTGAGCCACTCAACAAGGACTAGGTAGTTTTCGCTTAAGTTTCTGGTCCACTATCTGGGGATTTGTCTTTTATTTTGTTAATGTATTAAACTGTATTTTTAGTATGATAGCAGCCTACCAGTAAGGATAAACTTCTATTTAAGAATTTGAGCTGAAAATATTCCCTCAATATGTTAGTATATTCTTATTTGAAATAGTCTTATTTCATTAGGAAAAGAGAAAAAGTATCTTGAATATTCTACCAGTAGAAAATATATGTCTATCCTTATTTTATTCAAGAATATTTGTTTGCCATCAGACATGGGTTGGAAGAAAATTAAAAACATTGGAAAAGAAATTCTAGAGACCGAGATATTTATTTACCATATTATTTCTTTCCTGGATTTTCCTTTCCTGGCTTACAGCATTTTTCTCTTTGTTTAAAATATTAAGTCAACCAATGTTGTTAAGAATGACTTATTAGTATTTGTGCACAAGGAACCTAGGAAATGGAATTCCATCACACCAGTTTCAGAGGCCATAACACTTAAGCCTTTCACCATCAGTATATTTGGGTAAAAACATGGTCTTTACCCTGACCGGGTAGCTCAGTTGGTTAGTGCTTCATGTTCATACATCAAAGTTTTGGGTTTGATTTTGGTCAGGGCACACACAAGAATCAACCAACGAATGAATAAATAAGTGGAACAACAAATCATTATTCCTCTCTCTGTCTCTCACTCTTTCTCCCTTCCTCTCTCTTTCCAAAATCAGTGGTTAAAAAAGAAAATGTTCTGTATGATAACACTATATGGATCCACATGAGCCGTGGACAGAACTCTGGAAGGAAGCAGAGATTTTTTAAAAAAATTATTTTGGGAAAGTGTGTTGAAGCTTTTCTCTAAAAATAAAATGCGATTTCATCAGTACTGGTCATTTTTTAGCCACATGCGACTAATGATCACAGATGCTCATAAAAATCTAAAAGGAACTTAATGTTCTCTTCTTTTTTTTAATGTTGCTCTTTTCTGAAATGGCAAATATCTTTCCTTTTAATGCATTTTAAAACAAAAATAAATTTCACCACTTTGAAGAGAATTTGGGAAGCCATAGGTCTCACCCAAACTTTCTGCATTCAAAATGTCCTCATGGGAAAAAAGGTTCAAGGTGTTTTTAAGAACAGAACTTTAATGTTTCTGCCTCTAAACAATGACACTTCCTGTTTTGACCTCTAACAAAAGGAGGCTATCAAAAAAGTAAGACAATGAACTTCACCTTTTTGCACAGCAAAGAACATTTTTACTCTTTCTCATCCTGTGTGTAGAGTTCAAAGTGAAGATTATCACAGATCAGTTCTCCTGAGGTCCTATGTATTCATCTGTGGTCTCCCCACCAGGGTTGGTACTTTTGATAATTTACTGCTACCTATAGCCATGAGCCAGGTATTGAGGTCAAGAGTGTGTGCAACATTCCACCTTGCAAATATAAATAAAGCTACGTGTTGCCTCTACAATCGATAAACAGCCCTTAACAAGTTCAAGAGTCAGGGACTTCCTCCTTTTAAGCTACTTTCTTTCAAAAAAGAGTGACAGAAAGGAACAAAGTGGGAGAGAAAATAGGGAAAAAAAAGGAAGGGGCACAGTGAGAGAGAGGGGTTAGGGAAGGAAGAACAATTAAAGTAGACTAAAAAGACCATCTTTTCAGAGAAAAAAACTACTTGAAAGATTCAATAAAGTGAGGACCTGTTGCTTTTCAAAACCAGAAAAAAGTATTTTAAAGCAAATCCAATACCACTGAATATAAAAACATTAAGTCATGCTATTTTTAAAAAGTAGATAGAGATTAATGGGATGCCATAGATGTAGATATGACATGAAAATAAATAACTAACGCATTTTAGAAGGTAATGTTCTCAAAGTTTAAAAAATAGTATTACATATTGAAAGAGGACATTATTTAAAATTTTTAAAAATCTCAGCAACTATTCTGTTTAAACTGTTTATTAGAAAATGACAATATATTTTCTTAACAAAAATGACAAATCCTATCTTGGAGTTTCTATGTCATAAAAAAGCAATTTGTTGGCTTTCTTTCCCAGATTCCAAAAAATCTTTTTAAAATATAAATGCATATACTATTAAATATGTATACATATTTACAATTTTAATTACAATTACAATTAATGTACAATTTTAATTACATGTGCATAGATATAAATGTTTTAGAAAAACTTAAATGATGGCTTTCTTTAAAATATTTTAGTAATTCAGATAGATACAGTAAAAATGAATTACTTCCGGTATTCATTATTATCATAAATAAACTGTATCTCTTTTTAAAAAATATGAAATTCACGTTTCAGATGTAAATACCAGATTGTTACCCACCAAACGATCCTAAAATACTAAAACATTTGCTAGAGCAGAACATAAGCACAGCATCCTCATAGGGTGCTCTTGGTAGCTACAGCTAATAGCAAAGTTGTCCAGGCAGCTAATCCCACTTGGAAACCTGTGCAACTTGATGAGCAGATGCCTGAAAGATATTAGTGGGAGATCTGAGATAATAAAAGATAATTACTAAGTCAATTTTTAGCAGAACGCATTGTAAGGCAAAAAAAAAGTTTTAGATGCAGAATATTTTCTGCCAAAATAAAGTGATTAAGCTTTCCTGACAAATACTTTTTATAAAGTTACAAAACTGAACTAAAAATGGTAGCTGTCAAAAACGAATGTTTTCTCTTTCTTCTACAAAACAATAAGTGCTTTGTAAAATAATTTTTTGGTAAAAATAATTACCAGTACGGGTTTTCCTTAATTTTTGATTTAGGTTTTTCTATATTTCCCACAAGTAAGTAATTGATAAATTACCTGATACTCTTGGTTCATTATCAATATCAGAGCAGGGAATAGGTAATAGATAAATAACTCCTTAAAAGCCTTTATAAATAAAATATATAAGGTGACCATGAGAATCCATCAAGTTCAAGGAGACACTCAACATCTAAGATTGCTTTTACCTCTAAAAATTAATTGCTCAGAAAGTCTAGTTTTAGGTTGTGAGTGCTTTAAGAGCAGAAACCAGGGTGTCAGACAGTCTGTGTTCTAATTATATAGTATAGCAGTACCACTCAATACCTCTAGTAAATTAGACCAATTTCCCCCCAGTAAACTCTAGCTTTCTCCTTTTTAAATGGAGACAGAGCAGCCCCTTTAGAGTGAGCATGCTATTAAATTACCAGTTGCAGTAATGTCATGTTGATGATGGAGGGAATGCTGATGCCTCTTCTATCAGGGCTCTAAACATCCCCCCGACTAGTTTTACCTGGGACTGCAAGGTGAGGCCCCTCTCATGGTGTCCTAGAGACCTGAGAGTATCTACACAGAAGTGAAACATCGGAATTCCACTTTCCTCTCCCTGACACCTTCACAGCTCCATAGTTCTTACACTGGAGGTATGTAGACTTGAAGAAGGTAAAGGCCATCCCTGAATATATAGGAGCCACATCTGAAGGGTGAGAGCCCACAGAGCCAGCAATGTTTTCTCTTGAGATTTCTTTTTTCACTTTACAGTGACAACTACATGGTAAAATCCTGACACTCATCACTTCAAAGGTGTAAAGCTTGAGGTTGGTTATATTTCAGGTAAGAAATGAGAGTCCTATGCAATTTGACAAAGTGGAGTTTGGAGGTTCAGGTGCAAAGATCTGTGCTAACGAAAACAGAGAGAATTAACAGGCTATAAAAATCACAAAAGCTAGAAATATGCAGTGGATTAGGATTTGATGGGGAACCATTGTGATGCTAATTAGGAACGGCAAAGCCCTCTGCGAAGACCATCACTGGAATACAGCTCTTGCAACTGAGCTGAGACCATTTTGATCTCTCGCCCTGCCTCACAGACCACCAGAAAATTTACAGGAGAGCAGAATTTCAACCCTCTTCTTTGGACCTGAAGCACCTTGAAAAGCTGTTGCCAGGGTAAGTCTTCTTCTGTTCAGCTCACGCTGGGCTTAAGGCATGGCTACCAAGGCAGCGGGAAGAATATTCAGTGCCTTTCTGATGCGCCTACGTCCTTACTATGTAAACTTTTGAACATGATGCTGCGGAGGGTGGCGCCAGACCAAGATTCGAAGATGGCGTGGTGCTTCTGGGGTATTAGTGGAATAGTTTGTGGAAGATATAAACTTGAATTTCTGCATAATAGACACTGACTATTCAAGGAGAAATTTTGCTATCTTTGATCTTTAGATTATTACCTTGTTCTTTTAACTCTTCCAACCTCTTTCTCGTGTTCTTAGCAGAGTTACAGATCTAGGAACTAATAATGATAGTGAAAAATGTAAGTGTTCACCACATAGAAAATTAAATTACTGATGTTTGTTGCATACACAGGAACTCATTCATTTGAAACTTTAAGTTGTTAGATATATGTGCTTAAAAAGAAGTCATTATAAGAAGAAACAAAACTCAGCTAACTGGTTCTTTCCCATCTCTCCAAGCAACGTTAAGTGTTCATTCAAGGTCTTACAAACCAGTGGTGTGGTCCACATAATTATAATTTTGAAAAACCAAATACAACATAGATTACAGGTTTGATTTGATCCTCTCAAGATTCCTTTATATCCTGTGAATCTAGATTCTATGATGATGTAGCAAGTTATATATATGACACAGTTATCAGGCAGAACTCCTGTGTGTATGTGTATGGGGAGGGGGCGGGGAGAGAACGAGAACTTTGCAGTGTGGGGGAGCAAACTGCTCTTACCTTGGCCTAAGAATTAAACTGACATAAAACAGATTACCAGGATAAGAACATACAAATTTATTTGGCTTTTTTTTTTTATGTATGTTGGAGTCTTTAGATGGAATATGAAGATCTGTAGAAGCTATCGGGTCCCAAAGTGTGTATACCTATTTACACAAAGAATGATAAACTGTGGGGATGTGACAAGATAAAGGGTCCTGGGCTAGGGGCAATAAATTGTGGGACAGTGACTAGTAACTGTAGGAGGGGGAAGTCCATGGAAGATAAGAGTTGCTTTAAAGAGTTTGTAGCAGTCCATTTCAGGTCAACTCCCAGTCTCTGGTGAGAAGAATGTTCTCTTCCAGGTATGGGGAGGGCTCTTTTCTCATTAGAAATTTAATGGCCTGCTTTTAGGAGAAGAAGGAGAACTCTGACAGCCCTCCATGCATCCGCTGTTTCTCAAGTAACTTCAGCTCAAAATAATCAATATGTCAAAGTGTTATATTTTGGGGTGGCATGTTCTGAATAACTTTACCTGATAAACTTTTCAAATCAGAAAAAAGGAAACAACAACAACAACAAAATCTTTTAAATTTTTAGCTTGAAAAAAATAACTTTGTACCACAGGTAAAGGTGCATTTGTACACTGATTGTTCATAACATGGTAATTTGCACAGTAAACACACTGCAGTCTTTCAATTTACAACCTGAAAAATAGTCTGAGGTTTGCGTGTAATTTAGTCAGAAATTAAGCAACTTGATCAGCAAAGATTTTCAGGTCATTAGAAATTTGAACTAGTAAATTTTTAAATTAGTGAGATACATAAAATTGTAATGAAAAAGATACACTGCTGGCATGAATTTATGTCTTTAAATTGATCATTAATCCCAAAATACTTGATGTGATGAAGGAACGTAACACAGAAAAATAAAGAGGCAAACTGAACACTGAAAAAATTTTCCTATTCAAAATCAGTCAGTTAGAAAACCTCATGAAATGATGAAATGAACTATTAAGTGAATAATAAAGAGAAGTTAAGAAAGACAATAGACAATGAAAAAAGCACAGATAAATTTTCATATAATGTAAAGTATGCACATTAAGACATTTAAAATGCATGTGCAGCTCTCGTAATGCTGGCCTTAAAAGTGGAAGAATCAAAGATAATACAAACACGAAGACTAGGTCATTAAATAGTATTTTTGTTTCCTGGGGCACTACTGTTGAACTAAGAAGACGTGTAGCAATTTTTCAAATCTGGCCTTATGTTACACATTCCCTGCTGGAATTGCTTTGTGCTCTTAATTTTTTTCTCTTTTTTTGATATGTTGCACCTTCAGATTAGTTGTGCCAAGGGTACAATTTTTAAGATAAAAGAAAATTACTTACAGGCCCAGACAGATCTGTAGGCATTTTGAGTCGATGCCAACTGTGAGGCTTGCTGGGGTTGTCCACTCCCTGAGACAGAAGCTCAGACTCCAGGCTACTGGAAGACCTAAAGTGAGAATTAACTCTGTTGATGCAAACCCCCTTCTTACTTGAAACACTCTCAGGGCCCCAATGTAGGAGGCCCATCCCAAGTTTATTCAGTCTTAGAAAGTATGTGACTTAGAAAGATAAAGCCTGAAGGAGAACTAGCGTTCAGAAATGGAGATCAGGAGTGGCCTTGCAGATGCCCTGAAGGTTATTTTGTCATTCACCGAAACAAAGCAGTGATGTACGCACAGTAAGTAAACCTAGTATCTGTGACATCAGTAAAAATAGATGTTTGTAGGGTTAATTTTTTTTTTAACCTCGCCATATGCTCAAAACTATTCAGGGTTTCAATTCTACAGATACAGTGAGATTGCCTTGTTCCAGATCATGTCAGTCTTGAGGAACTTTCTTTTTCTTCTATTGACAGGGGTGATGGAGGTTTGTTTTGGCCTCTTTGGTCCCTGATCCCAATCCCCAAGCTGTTTTATCGTATAATTTTTTTTCATAAGAGAACAAATCAACTTTTACTTGTTTACTTTTCAATAAGTTTAAACCCTTGAGCTGCACAGCATCACGTGGATTCTGTGTCCAATGGGCCTCCGCAGGAAGGTTGCTTTGGAATTTGGCGTGAACCATGCCACTGTTTCCTTGAGCACGTCTCACCTTTCCCCAGGCTACTCTGGCTCTGCTCGGTTTGTCGCCAGGAGTCACTGTGTTGCTCTTTGCTTTGTACACATGAGCACATCTCTTGTCCAGATAGAACTCGGTTTCATCGTGAACATAAACACCTGTGATTTTAAGAAGAGCTGTATGTTCCCTCTGGTTCTGGAGACTTTGCTGATAGCCAGCAAAGATGACCTTGGACCACGACCTTCCACAGGAACTTCCCTTCCCAGCAGGCTCCACAGGCTCTAACATGGCAGTAAGATGTATCATATAATAAGTTTAATAATAAAAAATGAAGTTCCGGGTTATCTTTATTGAACCTATTCCATATAGCCAAGTAAATATTTTTCACTTCTCTCTAAACCTATGGTGATCTAATCTTAAACTTTTTCCTTGATTACCTCACATGAAAGTCAGGTTTTTAGATTATTTCACTCAAGTCTCAATTGCTTCTTCACTGAGGACACCATCCAAAGGCACCTCAGAGGCCAGAAATTTCTTCTACCTCTTAAACTTCCTTTCTTTCTGCTAATGTACCATCCTCTTCAACCTAGGTTTCTACTCCCTCCTCCCTCTTCCCTCTTTTTTAATTACCACAAACAGGAGTACTTTTTAGTTCTGAATGACCAGCACTGGAATGTTCGTAGTTGAGAGAACAGTATCCAGAAAATAAAGCTCTGTGTAATAGAGCCCCTCACAAGGGCACCGCAGGTAAGAGAAGCCTTTCCCTACAACTAGTAAAGAGCCTGCTGTTTGCTGTGAAACAAACGACTGAGGTTCCCGGGGCTGCAGGGCAGGCGTGTGAGAAGTGAGCCATAGACGCAGCCCTTGCTGTTCGCGGGGCCAGACGGCAGCAGTAGATGGAAATGGTCAGGCCGCTTGTCGGCAAGTCCCTGATCACAACTGCAATACTTCAGGGGACAGAGGTGCATTTTGTACTGTTTAAATCCCTATATTTCAAGCACTTCTTTAGAGGTAGTAGGACTAATAAGAAATAACTACAGGCTGTCCAGACTTTACAGTATTTAGCACTTGATTCCAAAAGCCTTCCAAAAAAGCTAACATTGGCATTTTATTCTTTTTGAAAAAATAATAATAAATTAAGAGTGAACCCTGGCCCAGAGATGAACTGCATCTGGCCCACCCTCTTGTTGGCCGAATGCCGTGACAGCTTAGTTACCAGGCATTTCTAAATGTGCTGTCTGAAGATTTGAAGTATGGGGGGCAGGTGGAAGGGCACTGCTTTGCTTTTGACTAGAAATCTGGTTTCTGTACAAATAAAAGCAAAGCACGGGCCTGCTATTTTTCCTAGCTGGATTCTAGACTCTTCTCCAGGTAAAACAGCAACCTTCCAAAGTGAGTCATTGCCGGCATTTGTAAAGTTGTAAAGGTGGGGTACCCCACAGTGTAAAACATTTCTCTAGATTTGTGCCCATACTTATTATGTTAAAAAAGAAAATGTATGAAAAGCTGGAGCGCCGAGTCAAAAGTATGATCTAAAGCAAAACACTGACTCCAGGATTTTGGCAAGAGTTTTTTTCTTTGATTGCAATCATTTCAAGGACTGTGTAGCCTCTTTCTCCAATCTTCCTCTTTTCAAAGAGGCAAATTGAAGCAGAAGAATTAGACCGATCTTTCTCCTGATAGGACCCAAAGGGCAGGATGGGGCTGTGTAACGCAGTGATGGAAATAGGATGAAACTCTAGTTACTGTTTTCCAGAAGCGAATCTGAGGGTTGTCATGGTAACTCACCAGGGTATAAGGCTGTTGTCAGCTTCAGGGTACAATTTTGGCTTACATTCTTAAAAGAGGATATCAAGTGCTTGCATTGAAAGAGTGAGAGATGAATCTTTTTGGAAGTAGACTGAAACTGATTTCAGATTTTGGTTTGGTCTTTTGAGAGAGTAGGTGAAGGGAGAAAACAGAGACACATCGATGGCTAAATTATGCTAAATCTGAGGGGCAGAGGGCATGCAAAGGAGAGAGGATCATACTTGGTAGTAGGACTAAAAGAATATGAAAGTCAGAAACAATTGGAGCACTTGGTAATTTAAATTTGCACAGTCTCCTAAGAACTGAAGGTATAAGAGAAATTGCTGTCAGCTAATTAGCTCTTCTGTTTTTATCTTGCTCTTACTTACGGAGGACTCTCTTTCAGCAGCTGTGATGCTAGTGTTGTCCTATATTCTTTTCATTTTGAAGTCATTGCTTTTATGTATTGATAACTAACCAAGCAGCCTGGGGTCAGGCTGTCTGCCACCATGTGCGAGCATTAACAGGAGGATTTATGGAGAAGGAAAAGGGTCTTTATTAACAGCGAATCCAATGGGGGCGGGGTGGGGGGGGAGGCTGGCAGCATCCTTGTTCCAAGCTAACCTCTTTTGAAAAATACACACATTCCCTTGTTGCCAGAAAGACAGAAATCCAAACTCATTCCCAGAGTTTCCCCATCATTCTTATCTGTCCTTTTGGAGCCCAAAGAGGCTACACAAATGGATCTCCATCATTAGGCTCTCCCTGTCTCTCTGGGGTACAAACTTGTGGATTCTAGCATCGCCATCATCTTAGGTAGCTTTCTCTCTCTCTCTCCCTGGGTCTGGGGTGTGTTGCCAGATCACTCCAGCCAGTTATGCGGGGCTCCTTCCATGGAGCCCCAGTGCCCAAAGCTGCTCGGCCCCTGGGGCCAGGGAACTTTCCCAGCCCATGTGTCTGTGTGTTGCTCTCATGGCAAGAGAGTGGAAACAGTCCAGGACCCTTGCTGTGAGTCACAGGGTCAGAGCGTCCGCAAGAGCTCACCGCTGGCAGGGTGCGCATCCTGTGGGTGCCCCTGCTCCAAACTGTGTGAGCAGGGCAAGGCAAGAGCTGCAAGCAGGACCGGCATCCTGCAGGATCCTGTGAGCACTCCATGCCCCACCTCGAGGAGCCAGGGGGCAAGGAAGAGAGTGAGTGCTTCTGTATGCATCCCATTTTACAGCCTTAGCCCAGAAACCCATGCACGATGGAGTGTCTGTCTTTTTAACCAATGTGGGCTAATGTCAGCCATGTTTGTCAGAGTGTCTTTGCCCCTTGTCTGGTTGCCATTTTGCAGAAGGGGGCAGAAGTTTCCCAACCATCCACATGCTCATAAGCATCTCATCCTGAGGCAGAGCTTTCGGCCTCTCCAGCTCACACAGGCTCTTTGCAGGCTGTGTGGTGAGCTGCTCAGCTTCTGGGGTAACGCATGCAGGTTCTTACAGCCACATTGCCTTTGTTTACAGTAGCTCCAGACCGTGGGAAGGTTGTCATGCTGTTTCAGTTGTGATTTCAATCCAGGCAGCCTGGGGCACTTCCTGCAACCCCTTCTCTTCTGTGGGGGAGGTGCTGGCTCTGCTGCTGCTTCTGGGGTTCCTTGCCTGCTCCCCGGAGACCTAACCCACCCTGTTACATAACTTCATACAGCTTTCCCTATTTTTTTTACAGAAAATCATGTGTAACAAGGTCTCATTGCAGCAGTTTACTCTCAGAACAATTATTCCTGGTAGAAATCATTTAACACTATGGAATTGTACAACTAAATTTTTATCTATTTTTTTTTTATTATAGTATGGTAGTATCTAAGCCTACTTCTTTGATTTTCGTTTTTTTTAAATTTGCATGCCATGTCTTTGGAGGACCAGGGCTCTGTACAAACAGGCATGACTTCCAGGAGCTTTTCCCTTACTTGAAAGTTAGAGAGGGACTTCTGGCAAAGATGGCAACCTAGGCAGGCATGGCTCGCCTCTTCCCACAAACACATCAAAATTACAACTAAAATACAGAACAACCATCACTCAGAATCACCAGAAATCAAGTTGAATGGAAGTCTGACAACTATGGAATTGAAGAAACCACATCCATCCAGACTGGTAGAAGGGGCGGAGATGCAGAATGGGCTGGTCCCACATCCATGTGTGGTGGATAAAGATTCAGGAGGGATATCTCAGGAGTGAGGAGTCCTAGCCCCATACAAGGCCCCCCAGCCCAGGGTTCCAGTGCCAGGAAGCTAAGTCCCCAAAACTTATGGCTACAAAAACCAGTAGGGATTGAGTTGGTGGAAGAAACTTCTGGAACCCCAAGCAGTTCCTCTGAAACAACCCACACACAGACTCACCTACTCAGACTCACTCCCTCTGAGCTCTAGCACAGGGGTGGCAGCTTGAAAGGCACCAGTGGCATACAGGAAGGAACTAAAGCGGCTGGCATCAAGGAAAACAGAGGTCATAGTCCCTTTTCTGAACTTTCCCCCTACAGCCGACAAGCTTGGTGCCATATCTGAAACTCCATCAACCTGGCTAACACTGTGTGCCCAACCTTGGAGAACCCCTGAGTCTCCACCCCACCCAACTTACAGACCCATCCAAGATGCTTTTCCCTATAAATGGTTGTTCTTACCTCAGGCTTTGCAACTTCCATAAACCTCTCAAACATGCAACAGCTGGTCTCAGAGAGCCTCAGGCCTGGCATTAGCAGCAGCCAGCCTAGATTCACAGCTTGGCTTCACCTGGGAGTCTCCAAGCCCAGCACAAGTAGCAGCCATCTCAGGTTGCTTTATAGCTCAAGCAGGGAGGCTCTGGGCAAAACACAGGCTGGGGCTGATCTTGGCCTGCACCAACCAGTGGACAGCTACAGGCCATGTCAGAGCACCACCACCCTGCCCCTGCACAGCTGGTCCTCCACAGAGGGCCAAGGGTGGTGGTCAGTGGACACAGCCAGTCCTTGCAGCTGACTGGCCTGGGTAAATCCCTCCCAATGACCTGCCAACAACGATCAAGGTTCAACTACAAGAGGAGGGTGTGCTCAGCCCACATGAAGGGTATACCTCAAGTACCCAGCTTGGGTGATAGGAGGCTGTGCCATTGGACCCTACAGGACACATACTATATTAGGCCACACTACCAAGACAAGGAGTCAAAGCAGCTCTCTACCTAATACATAGAAACAAAATGTATTAGGGACACTGACAAAATGAAGAGACAGAGAAATGTGGCCCAAATGAAAGAACAGATAAAACCTCCAGAAAAAGAGCTAAACAAAATGAAGATAAGCAATCTATTAGATGCAGAGTTCAAAACACTGATTATAAGGATGCTCAAGGAACTTACTGAGGACCTCAACGACATAAAAAAGATTCAGTCAGAAATGAAGTATACACTAATTGAAATAAAGAACAATTTATAGGGAAACAACAGTAGGGTGGATGAAGCCAAGAATCAAATTAATGATTTGGAATGTAAGGAAGAACAAAAACAACCTATCACAACAACAAATAAAGAAAAGAATCCAAAAAAATGAGGATAGGATAAGTAGCCTCTGGGACAACTTCAAGAGGTCCAAGATTCGCATCATAGGGATGTCAGAAGAAGAGAAAGAGCAAGAAATTGGAAATCTGTTTGAAAAAATAATAAAAGAAAACTTCCCTAATTTGGTGAAGGAAATAGACATGTATGTCCAGGAAGCACAGAGAGTCCCAAACAAGATGGATGCAAAGAAGCCCACTCCAAGACACCTCATATTAAAATGCCAAAGCTTAAAGATAGACTCTTAAAAGCAACAAGAGAAAAGAAGGTAGTTACCTACAGGGAGTACTTATAAGACTGTCAGCTGATTTCTCAAAAGAAAATTTACAGGCTAGAAGTGATTGGCAAGAAATGTTCAAAGTCATGAAAAGCAGGGACCTACAGCCAAGATTGCTCTACCCAGCAAAGCTATCATTTAGAATCAAAGGCAGATAAAGTTTTCCCAGACAAAATAAACTAAAGGAGTTCATCATCACCAAACCATTATTATATAAAATGTTAAAATGGACTTATTTTAGAAAAAGAAGTTGAAAACTATAAACAATAAAATGGCAATACATATCTATTAACAATTGAATCTAAAGATCAAACTAAGCAGACAAGAAGAACAGAGACTGAATCATGGATGCAGAGAGGGTTTTGATGGTTGCCAGATGGAAGGAGGTTGTGGGGGAATGGGTGAAGAGATAAGGGGATTAAGAAGTACAAATAGGTAGTTACAGAATAGCCATGGTGATGTAAAATACAGTATAGGAAATGGAGTAGCCAAAGAACTTATATGCATAACCCATGGACATGAACAATGGTGGGGGGATTGCCTGAGGGAGTGGGGGTACTAGGTGGAGGGGGAAAAGAGGGAAAAAATCAGGACAACTGTAATAGCACAATCAATAAAATATAATTTCAAAAAAAGAAAATTAGAGGGAAAACAGATTATGGAATAAAATGTCAAATTCACAACAATGTTTAAAACAAAACACAGAACTAAAAGGAAACTCTGTGTTTGAGGCAGGACAGTTGGTACTGCCTATGTCTCCCAGGCCTCTCTAATGATTCTCAGTGCTTTTTGGAAAATTTTGAGAAACTATGATTTAAGCAGTCAGTCTCTTGGGGGATTTCTTAGGACAAAATCAAACAATGCAACATGCAAGTAGCCCCAAATTATAGTCACAGTTGATTCCTTGAACAACACTGGTTAGGGGTGCTGACCCTCATGCAGCTAAAAATTCATACGTTAATTTTGACTCCCTCAAAACATAACTACCAATAGACTAGTGTTGACTGGAAGTGTTACTGATGACATAAACAGTCAATTAACACATATTTTGTGTGTTATATGTATTATATACAGAATTATTCCAATAAACTTTACTAAAGAAAGGAATGTGTCATTAAGAAAATCATAAAGAGAAAAGATATTTCACCGTATTTATTGAAAATATCCAAAAAGATAAAAAAACCCACATGTAAGTGGACCTGCACAGTTCAAACCTGAGTTGCTCAAGGGCCAATTGTAATTCTTTGCATTTGGTTTGGGGCCTTGTGACTTCCCTTTCTACAACTATTAGCGAGGCTTAGTGTGATTCTAAGTCAGAGGTCAAACAATCTATTCCCCAAATGCCAAAATCAGGTCCGCCACCTGTTTTTCTGCAGCCTGCAAGCTAAAAATGGTTTTGACATTTTTGAATGGTTAAAAAAAAAAATCAAAAGAAAGAATATTTCATGACATGTGAAAAGTACATGAAATTCAAATTTCAGGCATAAAGTTTTATTGGAACACAGCCACACTTGCTCGCTTATGCATTGTCTGGGGCTGCTTTCTTGCCGTAAGGGCAGAGTTGAGCAGGTGCCACAGAGACCATATGGACCCCAAAGCCCGAAATATTAATCTCTGGTCTTTCCAGGCAATCTCAGCCAAACTGATCTAAGTCATGACCCTACTATTACCAAGTTTCAGCCTGGGTTGTCTACAAACAGGGTGGGGAAAAGGAGGTTTAGAGTTGTTCGTGTGGAAAACAATACAACGCTTAATAAATAGTAATACAAGAATCAGCTCCTGTGTTTCACATACTCACAACTGTAAACCTACTTTTGCCACACCCTGTGTAAAACATTAATCAAATTATATTAATAGTCAACTAACGATAGCTGTTCGAAAACAAGTTTATTGTCATACTATGAGAAGCCTGAAAATGTGCAGAGGCCAGATTTCTCAATAGTAGGACTGCCAAGAAGATAAGACATAGGGAGAAAACAAGAGATACTGTAACACTTCTAAGCTATCTCCTAAAGAAAATGGAAAATTTTCAATGATATTTTCTGTTAGGTTTCCTTTTTCATATGAGAAACCAAAATGCCCTAGTTTCAACCCCATGGAAACTGGAGACACTCCCACTTGACTGGTGAATTTTTCTTCCAGATGGAATTAATGATCAGTGTTAGCAAGTTCAAATTTTGACCTTGTTTGTCCAACTGCCTGGGGCTGAATGTTTTGGGAAATGGACAAAAGGAAGGCAGCATTTAGATATGTGTCTTCTGAGATTTCATTCATCTTGGATTAATTGAAGAAGCCATAACAGTAACTTTCTGAGCAAATGATGACCAGCTTGTTTACAGAGGAAAGGTTTTTTTTTAATTAAAAATCTAACTGTGATTTTAATTTAGCCAAGCCTTTTTTGTCGCTATAAAACCTGGAGAATGTAGTATTTTTTCTTAGGTCATAGCGTACCTTTTTAAAAAACAAGCAAATAGGGAGCTAAACAGAGACGGACTCAGAGAGCAGGCTGACGGCCCTGGGGAGGGGAAGTTCAGAGGGTGAGAGATCAAGCGAAAAGGAAAAAAGGCTCATGGGCATGGACAACAGGGTGGTGATTGCAAGGCGGGGGGTGGGGTTAAATGGTAATAGAGGAAATACAGTCGAAAATTAAAAAATCAACTTCTGATTTATAGTCAGTATTGCGTTATCTGAGTGTTTCTCAATCTTTCTACTGTTCACATGAGGTGTACCAATGGTTACACATAGTCCCAGGACCCACTGACTATGACATAACCACTCACTTTATACTCAGGCTTGCACAATGCAGTTGAATACAAGGAAACTGTGAGTCCACTCTTGTATACATTTTAAGTAAACAAGTGCATTCATGTCAGTTTTATGACTGGTGAACAACAAATTACTTGAGACACATCTCCTGCAATCTAGTCACAACCTCCTCTGTTGAATGAGAACATTAACCTGGGAACACGTTTAATTTGGGTTACATACTCGAAGCGTTGGATGTCCTGGCCCTTTAGCCTCAGGAGAGTGTCCTCTGGACAGCGACCTGGGTAGCATGGGAGGAGCTGGTTTCAGCAGCATCTTTATGGTACTTCTGTGAGAAGAAATTTCTGGAAGCTGAGCTTTAAGTTTTCCAGCCCTGCATTTGGATCCCCCTCTGCCACATTTTGCCCCTTTTTGACTCCATCGTCCATCAGTGCAGTTCAGCTCCGCTGCACACAGGTATAGGCAGGTAAGGGATCAACCATCAGCTTTATGCTGTTCCTCACAAATTACCAAAGGTTCGCAGAATCCTCACAAGCTGCTGGGAAAAAGGTTTCATTGCATCAGGATTACTTATTACTGTGCCTGCTCTGTAGTATTTTCAAGAATGCTCGTTTCGGGGGACATTTTCTCAATCCACTGAGATTTTGATTCCTGGCAATTGTCAGTTTGGCACAAATAAATTCATAAAAAAAAAAAAATGCTTGTTTTTGTCATGAAAGGTGCTCTTCCAATGTCATACCAACCCACAATCTTTTGCCCTTAAGATTTAGGACAACAGATAGTTCAGAAATGAGTACCCGTCATAATCATTCCATATGGGGAAAAAAATCACTTGGTACCATAGTGCCTCCTTTTAAAAAGTTTTAAAAATTTAAAAAAAGAAAACAATAAAAAGTTTGAGAAATAGAGGGAAAGGTTTTGGTACAGCAGATCTAGATTAAAAGGATGCCTATATTTAAGGAGAAAATGAAATGTCCTAAGTCAACGCACCGGTTTTTACCGGTTTTCTTATGTCTCCCATTTTTCACAATGGCTTGTGGCTTCCTCAGACTTCACAGCACAACAGATCCAGCAGATGAGCTGGGAAGTGCGAGGCAGCAGCCATGTGGCACACGGCAGGTTAGGATAATTGCGTAAATCTGTAGGGACTCTTCAGTCTCCAGAGAGTCGCAGGTATAACTGCTTAAAAGAAGGACACAATGCTAGTCCTGAAGTGGAAGACAAAAGGCCCTTGAATGTGAAAATGGTGGCTAGTCATATGTTCTGCAGAAGCGAGAAGTCTGTCCTGAATACAAGGCTTGTTGTGAAAACTGAGATTTACTTAACATCAGATCTCTAGATAATACATTCTTATAATACAGAACTTAACTTCTGGAAAAGGCCTACACTACTTGGCAGCCACAAACCCGACACCAAGGCTGCCTACAGAGCCCTGTTCATCCGGTTGGACTTTTCTGTTTCTGCCTCCTGATCAAGAGATAGAGCTTTTTCTTTCTTGATATAAACAAGTCTTTCTTTTTGACTTTTGAACAATATTCTTTCTCTTGGTTCATTTTCTCTTACTGTCTTAAATACTTTGTACCACAGTCATTTTTTTTTTTAATTTTCACTTTTGTGTTTGTTTTCCTATTAAATTCTTTTAGCAATTGTTACTTAAATTTTAAATATGAATATGCTGTTGCTTTTAAATATCCTCTTCCAAAAGAAATGATAGGATTTGACGGATTTCCTTAGCATATAAAAAATTGATTTAGCAACATTAAAAAAAAAATCTACCAGATGGGAAGGGGTTGTGGGGAAATGGGTGAAGAGGTGAGGGGATTAAGAAATACACATAGGGTCCTGACTGCTGTGGCTCAGTGGATTGAGTGCCGGCCTGTGAACTGACAGATCACTGGTTTGATTCCCAGTCAGGGCACGTGCCTGGGCTGCTGGTCAGGTCCCTTCCCTGTTCTCTAAATAAAGAAATAAAATCTTAAAATTAAAAAAATTTACAAGTTCAAATAGGTAGTTACATGACCCGTGGATGGTGTCGGGGATTGTCAGAGGAAGTGGGGGGTGCTGGGTGCTGAGTGGAAGAGGGAAAAGGGAGGAAAATTGGTACAACTGTAATAACATAATAAAATATAGTTAAAAGAAAAAATCTACCTTTGAGTAGACTGGATTTTTTTATGCCATTTATGTAACTTCTATTTTTTCGCTTTCTTGAAGTATAATCTACATACAATAAAATGTAATAATTTTAAGGGTATATTTGGAAGAGTTTTGACAAATAAACAAAGCCCTGTGACCACTACCCAAATCAATGTAGAACACTTCCATCACCTTCAAAGACTTTTGTCCTGCCCCCGCCTGTCAATCTCCCCTCGCCCAGCCCCCTGAAGGACCACTCATCTTTCTGTCACTGCAGTCTGCCTTTTAGAATTACACTGAATTCTAAATTAGAATTATATTGGAGTCATGCCGTATGTATTATTTTGTCTCCAGCTTCTTTCACTCAGCATGCTGCTTTTGAGATGTGTCCATGTTTGGGTAGGTTGTTCCTTTCTATTACAAGTATCAGTAGCTTATCCCTTTTATTGTGAAATCATTTTCCCCGGTATGAGTCTCCCACAATATATCAGCTTAACCAGTTGATGAACACTGGGTTGTTTTCAATTTTTGGCTCTTGCAATTAAACTTCTCTGAGCATTCTCATACAAATCTTTATGTAAGTTTTTGTTTCTCTGGGATAGATACCTAGAAAACGGATTGCTGTTTTGGTAAATGGTAAATATATGCTTAACTTTTTAAGGAATTACAAATAGTTTTCCAAAGTGGCTCTACCATTTTGCATTCCACTAACAACACATAAGAATTTCAGTGGTTCGACATAATCGCCAAACCTTGGTATTGTGGATATTTTTAATTTCTGTCATTATAGTGGTAATTTATGTGACTTTAACTTGCATTTCCCTAATGAATAATGATGTTTATGTCATTTGAAGACTTTTGATTTCATTGATTTTTCTTTTCTTGTTGTCCATTTTCTGATTCATGATTTCTGCTCCTTTTTCTTCCTTCTATTTACCATGGGTTTAATTTGGTCTTATTTCTTTTCCTTTTCTATTTTTGTTTTGGTGGAAAATGTAGGCATTTTTCCTTAATACCTAACTTGGTTGCTTAATGTAAATACTTGATCATTCAATTTACAGGTTTCTTCTCTAATATAAATATTTAGTATTATAAATTTCTCACAAACACTACTTTAGCTGAATCACATACATTTTGCTATGTTGTGTTTTTATTTTTATGCATTTGAAAGTTTTTTCTTGTTTTTACCATGTATTATTTACAATTAGTATGTTGCCTTAATCCAAATATATGGGCTATATATTTTAATATTTTCCATGTATCTAAAAAATTATTGATTTCTTGTTTTTCATCCATTATGGCCAGAGTCAGAGTTTTTTTGTCGGTTTGTTTTTGTTTAATTTTCAATGAATTTATTGAGACTTACTTTAAACCCAAAAATCTGATGCATCTTCTAGAATGTTCTGTGTAGTGGGGGGGGGGATGAATTCTGCTGTTTCTGGATGGAGTGCTCTGTGAGCATCAATTAGGTCAAGAAGGCTGATAGTACAGTCAACTTTTATTTACTGTGGAGCCCCTTGTACCTCTCAGGTATTCATTAACATTTGTTACATGAGTGAATAAATGAATGAATACCTGATCTATACCATGGCTATGATTATTATTTTCATTCTCCACTATGAATTCTAAATAGTGAGCTGTCGGAAGAGTAATTTCAGATCTAACCGGTGTCTCTATCTCACTGGCATCTAAGCAATTGCATATGAGCACGAAGTTGGAAGGCCATTCCAATTGCATGTCCTCCCTTTTATGTCATTTCTAAATCTATCACTGCAAGGTTTACTCTGTATTTCTCATTATTTAAAGTTCAAGAGTTTGCTGATTGTTTTTTCTAGATGTAAACTCCCGTTCAGTAGTGTTCTGAAAGAAAACATCCAGAGAAAGAGAACTTAAATATATTTAAGGAGAATCAGCACAAATTTAATTTCATGAGAGATGGCCGAGGATGGGGATGGGAAGTGGCTAGAAGGCAGAGAGAATGTGGCAATGAAATTTTTGTATCATAAGAACATTCTTTAGTGATTGAAAGAAATTTTAATATGCTCTCCCTTTACACAGCTTTTGTTACTTTGCATGATTTTTTTAAAAAGAGTTATCAGTCCTGTCTGTGGCCCCCCATAATAAAAATGGTAGTACTTGCAATCAAGACTATTAGTCTTGTTAGAGTAGTCTCACTATTCTCCCCAAAAGTTGTATTTCAAATTTATTTCTTTAAAAAAAAATTGGACAAATCAACATTAGTTTCATTTTGAGTCTTTTACAACACTCCTTGGGATTATTGTAGACACACTCGCATGTCGGAAAACCAGGATTTCTGGATGGAGTCTGTAACTGCCTCGTAATTGTGAAATTTATTAACTAAGAGTTATAACTTGAATAGTCTCCAAAGTACTGGGAGAGTTATATTTTTCTTCATTGATGCATAAAAATCCACATAAAATTAGTGCATTATTAATGCCCATCTCTGCTTTCTGTTGTTTCAGTTCTCTAAGAGGCTAATACCCTTTTCTTATTTTTCTTTTTTAGCTCCCTGAAAAAAATACCTTGATAAGAATCAAGTCTGGCCAGTTTCGTTCGTTCTCGCCTTAAGTATAAGTGCTATCTTTAAAATCAGACTCTCGCTTGCTAGTCTAAAGGGTTGCTAATTAGGCCAAAACATGCCTTAACCTGAGAATTTACCTTCATAAGTTTAAGTTTTAATATGTAAGAAATCTGGCCAAGAGAGTATTATGTGTAGATTTAGGGGGTTAAACCTGTTGAAGCTATAATTTAATGCAATTCTCTATAAAAACTTTCCTCTACCCCACATTCCCTTTACCCCCAACCTGGAACTATTTTAGTTAGATACTTCTCTAAGTATCTACACATTAACTTGACACAATCTTGTCTTTAGGTCATGGTCTTCTACATTTTCCTTCTATTTCTTCTTTAATTACTCCTACAAAGAGATTCTTTGTGGCTTGTTTTTTAGATCACCAGGAAGAATGATTCTGCTCTGCAATGAAGGAGAATCATTTCAAATCTAACAAGAACTGCTCAGTTTTGAGAGCCTGGGAAGGAGGCCATTAGTCACAGCTTTGGAGACCGTCACTGCCTGAGAGAAGGCCCTTGTGGGAGCACTGTTTGAAAAAAGCGGGTTGTGTGAGGACTTAGGCAATGGACCCCCACGGTACTGGTCCCCTGGCCTCGAGGGCCTCCAGTGCTCTGCGCAGCTAGTAAGCCAGCACAATCCCCAATTCTGCTGGTGCCAAGAGGAGGAAGCACACACTCTCCTGAAGTGTGGGTTCTAAATAATGGTGCAGGTCTACAGGAATGGGCTCTCTATGTCACCTAGCCTTAGGAATTCGGTTGGATTGTTCTGAGATGGCACCTGGATTCTGTAGTGCCAGTCTGCTTCTGAAAAACCTTTCACTGGCTTTGAGCGTGCTCTCCTTTCATTTTGAGGCTGCATGGGGCCACTGGCTAGCTCTTGTCTGAGGCAGAAAATCCACTCCTTCCTCAGAGGTAGGTGGATACAGCCCTGTGTTAGGGTGTTTGGCTTACCTAGAGACCTTTTGTAAGTAACAGCCTGCACAAGTGTGTTTGTGGCTTCCCTCCGGTCACATCTATGACCATGGCCCTAGAGCCACTCTTTTTTTAAATTGAGTTTATTAGGGGTGACACAGGTTAACAAAATTATATAGGTGCCAGGTGCACAATTCTACATAGAATCACTCTTACCAGGAATTAATCTGTCCTAAATATTTCTTGGGGTCACCTCTGGATTGTGATAGTCAGCAGCTACAGTGGAGTTACTAGACAGATAAGGCTGGCAATTGTCACAAGTGCTGCAGAGAAAAGCCATAAAGTGTGTGTGGGGGGGAAACTTATCTACTCTTTCTTAAATTTGGCTTCTTAGCTTAAATTTCCCATCCTCAGAGAGGCCTTCCCTTGCCAATTCATCTAAAGTGGAGTCCCATTTTTTTTTAAGTGACAGTTATTGAATTTGTATGTTTATCTTGTTTATTACCTACCTTTTCAACTGTCTTTGTGAGATACTCACTGATACACACCCAACACACAGTGCCTACTTGACACAGAATTGGCATTTACTAAATATTTGTTGAATGAAGGACTGTCTTTAGCAACCTCTGACAGCAGCAAGAATGAGAGGTATGAAGACAACCTAAAATAACAAGAAGATAGGGTAGACAGTAGCCATTGATCAGAGGGACACAATCTATTTGATTTCTCATACTACAATGGGCTTTCCTTGACTTTTACCTTTTTTTTACAGATAAGAGAGGCTAAGCCATTGATGTTTTATTGCTTTTAGTTGGCATTCACTGAGAATGGCAGTTATTGTGCTAAGTGCTTTATTTACATCCATTATGTCATTCAACCTGTACACCAAGTACTGCGTGAAGTAGGTATCATTATTATTCCACTTCACAAATAAGAAAGCTGAGACTTGGGGATGAGGGTGGCAGTGGCAGTTATGTAACTAATAGAATAAATGACAATGTGGGGACTCAAACCCAGGTCTGTCCAACCTCAAATACCACACTCTTAAACATTATCGGACATGTCTTTATCTTGAACACGGTGGGATGGAGCAAGAGATGCAAAGTGCAAGCATGAATTACAGGCTCCCTTAGCCTGCGTCTAATGGCTCAGTCCACATTTGGTCTTTCCAGACAGTAGAGGATTTCTGGTTCTGCCTGCATCCTAATCTAGTAAATCACATCCTCCATGTCCATTACCTTATTTTGCTTCCTTACTGGTGCTTAATCTCTACACCTTGTGCAGAGAGCTCTCGATCACATGGTTTCCACATTCCTGGCCAGGTGCGGGCTGTTTCTCACCTTCAGCAAGGCCTGAAAGGTCTGGTGATACAGCTCAATAGCCAACAATGCTCAGCCTCTGGTGGAAGGTTTTTGTCCCCCAGAGTTTTAACAGTTTAGCCTTTCAGTTTTGAATCTGCTGTGATGGTGGCCCAGAGCCCTGACAGTCTGTAAATGTCAGCCACTTCCAGAAAAAAAGCACAGGAAATATTGGGCCTAATATCACAAATATTTATTAAATTTTCTCACCCCAAAATGATCAAAAATTTTTCATGACCAATTTCATGTATACCTATACCATGCATTTACTTGCTAGGTAGAACGTTATGGTAATTACTTAAGAGATATATAGCATTTCAATATATGCAAGTGCATTATAACTTTTAAAATTGTCCGTTTAAACATGTGTTGAAGGTCCAGATGACAGACGGGTAAAGAAGTTGACTTCAAGAAGTTACAAATCTAATTGTAACCATTTAAAACAAGACCCAGATAGAATGGAGCATTTTGATCTTTTGTTTAAAATCCTAGTATCTCTTCATAAACCAGTCTGACATACCAGCCTCTTACCAACAGGATTTGTACTTTCTTTCCTGTCCCGCTGCTGATAGATTGGTAGCGCACCTTGCAGATCCTAGCCCAGGAGCACAGAGAGGGATACGGAGGAGCCCCGTACCGTCATTGGTTCCCTGCCTCTGTCTCTCCGTCCCTTGACCCAGGGGAACTTTGCAGACGAAAAAACCGAGGCAACTTAATCTACGGTGGTTCCAGATCTGAAGGTGGGGTAACATGGAGACATGCGATCTAGTGAGTCACCAGGTTTTTATGATCCTGTGCACAATGTAGATACAGCTGAAGGCGAGCTCAAGTTTAAGCTTTATTTTATTTCGTAAACTTGTGAAAGTTGCACTTAAGGTATTTTAATTACCCTTGATTATCATCTGTGCTAGCCAAAAAGTAATTAAAATCAGAAAAGCATTTCTCTCTACATCTTGAGGCCTACACTACCAAACATTAAGAATGGTTCCCCTTGAGCAGTTTCAGAAAAAGGTATTATAATTTCTTAGGGTGGAGTTTAAAAGTCAACCATGTTACTTTTCTTTATGTTGTTTTTGGTCACTATTCCTTAACAGTGTGAGGGAAAGATGAAGGTATCAACTAAAATAAACTTTTTCAACATGCTAGAAAAAGGGATCTTGAGCAAGGTCAAGCAATTTATTTCAACTCGGTAAACATTTTTCAAAAACCTAGGGCCAGGCTGGAGCTAAAGGCAGAAAGTACAAAGAGTAGCGGTATCTCAATGGGGAGATGAGACAATACAGAAATGACTTTATTTATAGAGTAGGGCAATTATTTAAACGAGGGAGGAGATTTCCGCTAGGGGAGAGGGAGTGGAGAGTATTTGAGAAGCTGGTGATAGATGGTGGTAGTGATATCATTCCATTAAGAATTCCGCCAGAGCATGACTTCCTTGAAGGTGGTACGTACGACTGAATGACGCTTCCTGGGTTTCTGCCTTGGGCATCACTTGTCTTCCACTCTCATCTCTCTCTTCCATCCCCACTTCCCTCTCTGAAAGAAGAGCGATGGAAGGGAAAAAATACTCTTCTTTCTCCTCAAGTAGAAAATGTATTGTTTTCCCTGTGCCAATGAGATAGGCAAACTACTTACAAAATATTCTCGGGTAGAGTAATACAGAGGCATAACACAGACTAGGAGAAAGTGATACAAACCTCCCCAGATTTCAAAGGGGGCCCCCGTCACTCAAAGGAATGAAAAAGTTGGAAGGGAGCATGTAAAGAAAAGGAAAAGTCAGGATGTGTGTGTTACCAGTTCACTATAGTCATGGTGTTATAAAAAGATCAGCCCCAAAGACTGCGTTTTATTTATTTAATCAAGTAATCACACTTTCTCCAAAACTTTTGGATGCAAATGCAGAAATAAATGTATTCATGAAGTCAGCCTTGCAATCGCCAGGAAGTAGTAAAGAAAGCCAATTTAATCTCTGCTACCTGTTCAAGTCCTAAGGGGAAGATGAGCTCATGAATGCATATATAGATCATCACAGGCTGAATTAAAGTACATTAAATATGAAAGTCGGATATAACCCCTGAGGGTTACACAACATAAAAAGAATAACTGAAGAGCCACTTGAAGCTTTAAAAGGGGGGAAACCCAAGATCCTCGCTGGCTTGTGAAAACAGTTACTGCTCACTCTTCAAGGAAAACAATTTATAGAAAGCTTGGGGTATGAAAACCCTAGCACTCCAAGTAATTTAAATGAATGTAAATTTAGAAGGAGGGACTTGCTTTATCCTTCCATTTGTGGTCTCTACAGCCTCTGGACCTGACAGGCTTCTATAACTGCCACCTGAATTGGATTAAGCTGAAATAAAGAGGTAAAGATCCTAAATCATCTGTTGAAATCTTCAAAGGGTAGGTTTGGGGTTTGTGTGTGTGTGTGTGTGTGTGTGTGTGTTACCACTTTTTCCAAAATGATATAGCTATTTAGTAAAGTATATCCTATTGGTTAAACAGTTGAACATTTCTTTTAATATTTAATTTTGGGGTAACACTGTCTTTAGTACTACAAGGATCAGTACAGTGAGTGACAGATATGCCCCCCTACACACACCAGGAAGTGTCACATTTGGAGAGCCTGCCATGCAGTAAACTTTCAGTGCTATTAATGAATTGGCATTACCAGGGTATTCAGTTGGGACCAAAAGCAAAAACTTTCAAGACTTTACGATAGAATAAAGTGGCTACCAATCAAAAAGAATAAATATGTAAATTCATACAGAGGAATAGAAGAAAATGTGACTTAAAATTAAGAGAATGCTGAGACTATGGAAAGCATTAAAAATGGAGAGGCAGAAGTAGGAAGGAGATTTGTATGCAAAGACAGATTAGTGTAAGAACCATAATGTAAAGGGATTTTATGCAGGAGTTAGTTGGAGACTGTTTTCAAAAGTAACCCAAACTGATTAAAAAAAGGTAATTTGACTCCCACAATAAGCCAACTTAGGCACCCCTTTTGACAAGAAAGGACTGCTCAAAAACCTGTGGAGAACCACAAAAGTAAACAGCAAGAGTAAATATTTTGTAATAATGAAGAAAACATTTATAGTGCATAGATATACATTATTGAAATTTCAGGAATGTTTGTTTACTGTAATAACATGAAAAAAATAAGAGACAAAATATAGAAAGAAAGAAATTCTGGTTTCTTTCTTGTAATCTCATGAATGGGCCTAACCAGACAAGTTTATAGTTCATGGAAATTAACTGATTACTCATAAACGGGTTTAGGATCATAGGCAAACTCATTCTAGAGAATTCTGAAGCAGAAACACAGCAATCATGAACCCGAAAGCATAAATAATGCTACCTGAAAGCTCAATGACTCTCTATAAGAAGTCCTTTTATTCTGTGATTTAACTTTAAATTCTGATTATTCGATGTCCGGAAAACTGAAAATCTTACTAGTAAAAAGTAAATGACAAAGCACATCCCCTTGGGAATCTGCATGTCTTTCACTGCGGAGACTTGTTAACAATATAGCAACTAAAGACACAGATACAATTCTTTCAGTAACAAACTGACTTAATTTAAAAGTAAACTAATTTCAGCAGTAAGAATTTAAATCTTGCTTTTCTTCCACGCAGAGAAACTAAAATAAAAGGGGGTGAGGGGAGGGAAGTCCTGTAAAGAAAGAGTATTCAGTCAGTTTTTGGATTCTTCGGTGTGAAGAACTGGTCATCAGAGTGTAATCTTACTAACAGTTGGATTTTAGTCTGCCCATCTAGGTTGCATCTTTTATAAGCAGAGCATCTTGCGTGTGCATGTTCTTTTCTTTGGAGTGATTCCACCTTTAGGGTCAGTTATACCATAAAAGACTATTCTTGCTTGCTTGTTTTCCTGGTATAACAGAAATATTGGCCAAAGTGCCTTTAAAGAGTAAAAAGAGTGGCAAATGTAATTCGCTACCCAAGTTTTTATTCCTTGGGTTATGTTATCAATTGGTATTTAACCATCTTTTTTATTGACTTTACTTTTTAATTAAATGAGTAAATTTTACTTTTTTCTACAGGTATTTGAGTCCATAATGACAATGATGTGTAGATGCTTATGAATGCTTTGAGAAAGTGTGTTGTGTATGTATGTGATTAAAAAAACAACAACATCTATCTCATGTTCACCTATTTGGAAGTATGCACCTAACACACTGAGGTATTATTCTATCCCACACGAAAAGATGAGTAATCACTTCTGCCCTCAAGGAGATTACCATCTATTTTAGTTGATATAATTCACCATACATGTTCTTTTCATAGGATAAAAGAACAATTAAGCTCTCCTGTGCATTGAGAAAGCGCCTTGCCTGAGCAGTCATGAGGTAAAATGATTTTGGAGTCAGATGGACCTGGGTTGAAGCTTGGCTGTGCACATTTAGTGTTTCTGTTCCTTAAGGCCTGAGATATTCACTTACAAAATAGTGGCACTGATGTTTAGCTTCTAGAAGTTCAAGAGGTTTAAGTGTGTGATAATGTATCTAAAACACCTACCATATAAATAGGTTCTAAACTTTCAGCCCTCCCCTCTTGTTTATTACTTAAATGAAATGCTCAAGTGTAGCATTGTCCATAATTTTCTCCATTTATTTTAGTCGAGAATTTTAAAGTGATTTTATACAGGCAGCCAGGTTGTCATGGCAGTACTTTGAGTGGCAAATGAGGCAGCAATCTAAAAATTCAGAGACAATGTCAGAATGCCAGAACATGGTGCCCAAAAGCCTGGTGACCATCCATCCACCCGGTCATCACCAGCCACAACCTCTGCTGTTGGACATGGTCTGCCAGCGCTGGGGAGTGTTCGGACAGGTGAACAGGGTGAAAGAATGGATGGTGTTTCTAAAAAGCCTGGAGGAAAAAAAAGTGAGGAGGAGATAGGGATTTCCTTTGCCGCCATTCCATAAAAAAGAAGAGCACATACATTATATCAAGAGAATATGACTACAAATAAATATTGGGGTTTCTCTTTCATCTGCTCCCAATCCACCAGGTCCATCATGTGGTTTTTCACAGAGAACACAGAGGCAAGTCCAACCACGTGCACACTTTTCAGTCCTGGACAGTACTTTTAAAAAAAAATTAATTTATTGGGGTAATATTGGTTAATTATATAGGTTTCAGGTCTATGGGTCTACAATATATCATTTGTATATTGTATTGTGTGTTCACCACCCTAAGTCTGGGCAGTACTGCCCACCGCCCTGTCTCTTTTCCCCTACTTTTGAATAATAAAGTAAACTTGAGGCCAAACTCGAATGCTCTACCTGAAACCCAAATAGTTGATTTCCTCTTCGTCTTTCTGGCTGCTCTTTACAACAGTCTCCCTCCGAGGGATTCAGGGTACTTTCTGTAAGGATTAGGGGGATCGAAGGGGCTCCCTAACTAAGAAATTCTAAAATCTATGTTCCCAGATCTGACTTGTTTTTTGGAGAGACCTGATCACTCTTTAATTCCCCTCCTGTTTTACATTTTATACCTAATGAGCTAAGGAATGTTAAAAGAAAAACAGATCGGTCATTTTTCTGTTCCCTGGTGAAGAGTTATTTCTCTGCATTTTTAAAGATGGGACGCTCTCTTTCACTTCTGTTGAAACTGTTGGCATTTTCATGGAGGCTTTCTAACTTGTATTTTCTTCCTCTGTGAATTTTCTTTTAATTTCATTTTTTATTTTTTTATGTTATTACAGTTGTCCCATGTTTTTCTCCCCTATAGTCTCCTCCGCCCTACACTGCCCCTCCCACCAGCAATCCCCACTTAGTTCACATCCATGGGTCGTACACATAAGCTCTTTGGCTTCTCCCTTTCTTATACTATTCTTAACCTTCCCCTGTCTATTTTGTACCTACCATTTATGTTTCTTATTCTCTGTACCTTTTCCCCCATTCTCCACCCTCCCCCTCCCCGCTGATAACCCTCCATGAGATCCCCATTTCTGTGATTCTGTTCCTGTTCTAGCAGTTTGCTTAGTTTGTTTTTGTTTTTGTTTTTTTAGGTTCAGTTGTTGATAGTTGTGTTTGTTGTCATTTTACTGTTCATAGTTTTAATCATCTTCTTTTTCTTAGATTAATCTCTTTAATATTACATTTAATAAGGGCTTGGGGCTGATGAACTCCTTTAACTTTACTTTACCAGGGAAACACTTTATTTGCCCTTCCATTCTAAATGATAGCTTTGCCGGATAGAGTATTCTTGGATGTAGGTCCTTGTCTTTCATGACTTTGAATACTTCTTTCCAACCCCTTCTTGCCTGTAAGGTTTCTTTTGAGGAATCAGCTGAGAGTCTTAAGGGACCTCCTTTGTCGGTAATTCTCCCCTTTTCTCTTGCTGCTTGTCAGATTCCCTCCTTATCTTTAATTTTGAGTAATGTAATGATGATGTACCTTGGTGCATGCTTCCTTGGGTCCAACTTCTTTGGGACTCTCTGAGCTTCCTGGACTTCCTGGAAGTCTATTTCCTTTGCCAGATTGGGGAAGTTCTTCTTCATTATTTTTTCAAATAAGTTTTCAATTTATTGCTCTCCCTCTTCTCCTTCTGGCACCCCTATGATTCGGATGTTGGAACTTTTACAGTTGTCCCAGAGGTTCCTTAGCCTCTCCTCATTTGTTTGATTCTTGTTTCTTCAGTCTGTTCTGGTTGAATGTTTCTTTCTTCTTTCTGCTCCAGTTCGTCGATTTGAATCCTGGTTTCCATTCCTTCACTATTGGTTCCCTGTGTATTTTTCTTTATTTCACTTTGCATAGCCTTTACTTTTTCCTCCATTTTGCAACCATACTCTACCAATTCTGTGAGCATCCAGATTACCAGTGTTTTGAACTCTGCATTTGTTAGGTTGGCTATCTCTTCTTTGCTTAGTTCTATTTTTGGAGCTTTGATGTGTTCTCGCATTTGGGCCATATACATTTTTTTGTCTTGGCGCTCTTATTATGTTGTGAGGGGCAGAGCCTTAGGTATTCGCCAGGTCAAGGCAACCCATGTCACTGCCTTGTGGTGCTATATGCGGAGGAGGTATCCGAGACGGAACAATGCTGCTTGCTTGGCCCTTGGCCAGCTCTCAATCACTTCCCCTGCTACCCACAAGCAAATTGCATCCTTCTGGTGCTAATTCCTGGGTGAGTGGGTTTGTGTACATTCTAGGACCCTGTGAGTCTCTCAAACAAATTCTCTTGTGAGAGTGGCAGTTTCTCCCACTGCCGCAAGCCCCACAGAGTTTTACCAGGAGAGGTTTTGAGGCTTTCTTTTCCCGTGCCTGAACCCTGGGTCACATGGTCTCTCTCATTCCCCAGCTGTTCCTCCCAGTTAATCCACATGCAAATGTGGGACTGCCTGGTCCACCAGCCGCCACCTTGCGCTGCACGTCCTGTCCGTCCCAGCTGCCCGACTCCACCCCTCCTACCTGTCTGAATGAATGTTTTTTCCTTAACTCCATTTTTATCAAGCTTCAATACAGTTCGATTTTCTGGCAGTTCTGGTTATTTTTTGTTTTTAAATTTCTTGTCCTTCTTTTGGTTATGCAAGGAGACAAAGTGTATCTACCTATGCCTCCATCTTGGCCAGAAGTTCCTGAAAAGTCTAATTTCATTTTTTAAAGTTTAATTGCAGATAACATATATACAAGGAAGTGCACAGATCTTAAAGTGTAAAGCTCAATGAATGCTGGTAAACTGATAAACCCGTACACTTCAACAACATCAAGATTAGGACATTTTCATCACACAGAAGGCTCCCAGGGGTCCCTTCACAATAGGTAACCTGTCTCTCATAAACCACTCCTGCTGGTTTTGAACTTTATATAAAATGGAATTATGAGTTGTGTACTTTTTGGTGTATGTTTTGTTTTGATCAAAATTAAGTCAGTGAGACTCAATTATATTGTTCCATGCATCAATGATTTATTTATTATTTTTTGTTATACAGTATCTCACTGCATGGGCATACCACAATTTACCATTCCTTGTAGATGAGTATTTGTGTTGTTTTCATTATTTGGCCATTTTAAGTAAAGCTGCCTTGATCATCACTGTGGATTCTTGATTTTCTCCAGGCTCCCCCTTTGTAGGAAATAGTGTTGTGGAGCGGATTTATAGGCCCCCAGTTAATTTTAATCCACATTAGTTCTTCGGGTTACATTGGCACCAGAATTCAAGGACAACACAAATCTTGTTTTCAAATTAAAAGAAAAAAAGAGAGAAGGCAGGAGGGAGGGAGGGGGACAAAGTAGAGGGGGAGGAAGGGAAGTGTGTAGGCATGTTAATATAAAACCTTAAACTCATAATTCCTATTTTATAGAGGTATCTGATCATCTTAATTGGCAGTGGCTAAATAAGTGATGCTTCCATGATTACAGACATCTTTACCTCACTTTTGGAAATACTCCATGCCCTTTGGAAATTATTTAAAGAGCTTTGTAATGTCCCTTTAAGAAGTGATAAAATCACAATGTCAAGTACAAATTCCAGGCCAAGTTCACTAGGATGTTTGACTTCTAGTGTTTTTCCTACAGGATTTCTCGCTGTCTCTCTGTCTCTCTGTCTCTCTCATGTTTTCTCTGTCCATGAAGAGTCCAAACTCTTGAACAAATACCAGGGAGACTGAGGAAAATAGTGAAATATATCTTTAAGTGTTCACTGTTTTATGCACTGTTATTAACCTCCATTGCTGACTTCTACGTTTTGATTCTTTATTCCACTTCCCCTAGATTATTCTGCTTTTGTTAGTACTTAATTTGCTTCCTCAAATGTGAAAGTCATCAAAATTCAAGTTTATTCCATTGAGCCCTAAAATCTACTACATTAATAAATTACATAGACAATCACCTAAACACTGTTCCTTTCTAATTTTTATATATAGATCATCTAAGAAACTGCCCAATTAAAATAATCAGTACATACTAATAAGCAAATTACTTGCTCAGTAATTATTTTTTATTATAAAGATTTTCATTTCTGTCATTAAGATTAAGGGTAATTTTTTTTTACTGTGTGTTCATTTTGGGAATGTTAGCTTTTTAAAAATTATGTGCTCAGTGTTTGACATCATATTACAGTCATTTTCAATTAAGTTCATGCCAAATGTAGTTTAAGACACTTCCATAATAAATCGAATTATATCAAGCCATGTTGCCCCTTAAGAGTAGGTGCCTCATACTGTAGAGGAAATTGCAACTGCTATGACAGTAGTGATAAATGGCCGTGCAGACATTGCAAGCCAATTCTGGATATCAACACTTTAACCAAATTCCAGTTTGTTTGTTTTTTTTAAAGATTTTACTTATTTATTTTTAGAGGGAGGGGAAAGGAGGGAGAAGGAGAGGGAGGGAAACATTAGTGTGTGAGAGATACATTGATTGGTTGCCTCCCACAAGCCCCCAACTAGGTACCTGGCCCACAACCCTGGCATGTGCCCTGACTGGGAATCGGACAGGCAACCTTTTGGTTTTCAGGCTGGCAATCAGTCCACTGAGCCATACCAGCCAGGGTTCAAATTCCAGTTTTTAGCAATCATAGATAGAAGTTTAAAATATGATTAGAATTTTCCTGTGACTTCCCCCTAGCATTTAGGGCTGGATGAGGTGAAGCTTCTATGAGTGCATCTCCCTACCATTCCTGTGCTGGGAGTAGTTTTATCTAAAGACAGAATGGACAGTATATCTGCGTATATATGCCAAAGTTTAGAGAGAAAAGGTAACTCTTTGTGTTGAAGGGCAGTGGCCATAGGAATGCATTAGATAATTAATACATAAAAGGCTTGACATTTATTACATTGCTTGGAAGGACATGTTTTAGTCTCCTGAGTTTTCTTAAAAACCACATAGCAGCTCCATCTGGAAAAGAATTCTCTGTCCTAACCGACATTCCAAGGCCAACTCTCAGGCTTTCCTTAAAACATGCTTTGTATTACGCTGTGAGGGGAAATAGCCCTTTGTTAGCTCCATACTTCTGGGTTCAAATGACTGAAGTGATAAAAATATGAATTGCGATTCTATTTAGGAAAGAAAAACACTGGCTAGAACTGGTTTTGAATTCCTATGATAGCGTTTAACTTGTTCAAGTTTCCATTCAGCATTTACAATCGGCTCCGTGTTAGGGAGCAGGAGGAACCTGTTGATACAGCTCCTTTAAGTGCTATGGGTTTTCAAAACAGCTCTGCAGACAGATTGCCCACATTCCTGTGGTGGGCGGCCGCTGGTGAGCTGATAGCCTTCCCTATTCATTCAAAGAAGAAGAAAGGACTGAACCTGCCTCCCAACAGGTGAAGTTAAACACGTCCCGTAAGTGGATTGATTTGTCATATAAATCGAAGTTCTGTGCACAAGGGCCAAAGCAATTCTTTCGGACCTGGTACCCTTTGATTCCCTAATCCCACCCCCAAGGTCAGCCTAGCTCACTGTTGGGGAAATATTGCATTTCATGTTCAGAGATGTCTTTCTTCCTCCTTGACGATAGAAAAAATGTTTTTCTGTTCCCTTTTAACTCGAAAGGAGATTTAGTTTTCCGTTTTGTCTTGTCTGTGTGTCTTGCCTAAAACATGACATTGTTTCTCTTTTCCTTTGTTACCCTGCTTGTGCCCAGCTTAAAAACAAGCTAAGTGCATGCTCTGTAAACTTATAAAGGAATAGTACAGCTGTTCTCGGTGATTATATTCTTTGAGCATTAAACATTTTTTAAGTGCTTAGAAATTTCTTTTCAAAAAACTTCTAGCAAAAAACTTCTTACAGAACCCCATTCTGTCAAGTTTTTTATTTTGGCAATTATGGATTATTTACAAAAATGCCTACTGTGTTTCAGAAATAATTATGCATATTTTAGTGCAGGGGAGGTTTCAACAGATTAAGGTTTTAACTGATTTTTCATTGTAATTTATCTATTTATCCATAAAAGTGATTTTATATAGTATTTCAACAGAGGTAGGTGAAAACATTACTCAGTGAAATGACAACTTAAAAAGGAATGACAGATCATATAAGGGTTGTGGGAACAAGAGAAAATGGTTGCTGATATTTATTATTCTTTGACAGCCACGTGCTAGTATTGCCATTTTAAATTGTGTAACTGGTGTCAAAATCTTGACCAGTGGGGAGAGAGAGAGACCCCTGAGGTGTGTCTTTACCTGTTCTGTACTCCCCTCCCTCCCTTTCTTCTGCTCCCAGTCTCAGTGGTCCTTGGTAGTGAGGACAGGGCTGCTGAGCTGCGGCGTGTCTCTGGCAGGAGGAGGCATGGATTGCTCTGACTCGGCCACACGCAGGGCAAATGGAGGCAGGCTGGCTTCCTCACCCACGTGTCTGGGTAACTGAGGGAAGCAGTTTCTCACACCCTTGAATGGGCCTGATAAAGTAGCGTTCTCTGTAGCCTTGAGACGGGGTCCGACAAACGTTCCCACAACGTGAAGTGGGCTCGCATGTGCAGAGACACAGGCACGCAGCTTGCAGTGTGCGTGGCTCGCCCCCCCTTGAATAAAGTCACGACAAGCATCCCCACGGCCCTGCGCATTTTCCTCTGTCTCCGAGTCTTGAGTGGACCTGCCAGGCCCTGACTGGCTGCAACACACCACACTTTTATCTCGTGAGATCATTCATTCTAACAGCAGTGACATAAACGTTCCAGGAAGCTGGCCGACTAGAAATATCACCCAAGGGATGAGGTTAAAGGACTTGGAATAGCACCTGATACATAGTAGGGGCACAGTACTTGTGGGAACGGTCTTCAGCTGTTTCCTTACTGAGAGTTATATTTCCAACCCGGTTATGAGGGAGCAAATTTTCTTTTTTTTCGTTTGTATTGCAGTTATAACCCTGGCTTTGGAAATATTGAGTGACTTGACATTACCAAAATTAAGATAAGCTTTACTCTAGCATTCCAAGAGCTCTAAACCATTATAGTTTTATTTCCAAAATACCCCTTAAATTTTGCTTAAGTGACTTGAGGAGGAGAGTTCTGAGCTGGTGGTGCTCCAATATCCCTACCCACCTACGTGAGAGCAGCATGACGTACTGAAATTCGCTACACGATAACACAGGCAGGGATGCTTTGCTGTGCAAAAGAAATATTTAAGTAAATACCAAAATCCCACAATAAAAAAATTTCTGCCTTTAGACAAACTCTACTAGCCCACCACTCCCTCTCTAGCATGCTGGGAGGCCCAGTCAGCTTTAGATGGCTCCCGCCTGATACCAATTGTTTGAGTTGTTGCCGGAAGTATAAGTGGAAAAATTAAAATACCTACAATGAGAAATTGCATTTCCTCGGGGAAACACAGATACATAATGAATGGCCACTCCCTTGGAAGACAATCAAGTTCCCTAGAGCAGGACTTCTCAAATTTTACAGTGTATACGAAAATCACCAGAGGTATGGTCACATTGCAGATTCTGGTTTCGTAAGTCCAGGGTGTGGCCTGGGGCTCTGCATTTTACAGTCCTGGGTGATGAGGATGCTGCTGGTCCGTGTCGTTATCATCTGGGCAGTCTGGTGGAACTGCAGGTACCTGGGTTCCAACCATTCCACTCTCCTCCGCCTCCCATCATGCCATCCCAGGGTTCTAATTGAATTGGCCTGTGCCATGACGTACACATAGGGATTTTAAAAATCTTCCATGTAATATTAATATGCTGCCAAGTTTAAGAACCTCTAGGTCCTGTTTTTTTAATTATATTTTATTGATTATGCTATTATAGTCATCCTGATTTTTCTTCCTTTGTTCCCCTCCACTCAGTGCCCCCTACTCCTCAGGCAATCCCCCCGACCCCTCCATTGTTCATGTCCATGGGTCATGCGTTTTAAGTTCTTTGGCTACTCCACTTCCTATACTGCGCTTTACATCCCTTGATTATTCTGTAACTACCTACTTGTACTTCTTTACGCCCTCACTGCTTCACCCATTTTCTCTCTTGCCCCTCCCATGTGGCAACCATCTGGTAACTAACTTCTTTTCTCTTGCTGCTTTTAAGAGGTTCTTTATCTTTAACCTTCAGGATTTTAATTTTGATGTATCCTGGAGTGGAGTTGCATCCATCGTAATTAGGACTCTCTCTGCTTCCTGGACTTGTATGTCTGTTTCCTTCACCAAATTAGTGAAGATTTCTTTCACTATTTTTTTAAATAGATTTCCAATGCCTTGCTCTTTCTCGTCTCCTTCTGGCACCCCTATGATGTTGGACCTCTTGTTGGACCTCTTGAAGAGGCTACTTACACCATCCTTTCTTGGGATTCTTTTTTTCTTCTTGTTGTTCTGACTGATTGTTTTTTGCTTCCAAATCATTGATTTGATTCTTGTCTTCATCCACTCTGCTGTTGTTTCCCTGTAAATTGTTCTTTATTTCAATTAGCATAAACTTCATTTCTGACTGGGTCTTTTTTATCCTGCTGAAGTCCTAACTTCCTTGAGTATCCTTATAACCAGTGCTTTGAACTCTGTATCTGAGATACTGCTTTTCTCCATTTTGTTTAATTTTTTTTTCCTGGAGTTTTGATCTGTTTTTTCATTTGGGCCATGTTTCTTTGTCTCCTCATTTTGCCACCCCCCTGTGTTTGTTTCTATATATTAGGTAGAGCTGCTTTGACTCCATGTCTTGGTAGTGTGGCCTAATGTAGTAGGTGCCCCGTAAGGTCCAGTGGCACAGCCTCCCCAATTGCCTTCGTGTGGGCTGAGTACACCCTCATCTTGTAGTTGAGCCTTGTTGCTGTTGGCAGATCAATGGGAGGGATTTACCCAGGCCAGTAAGATGCAAGGACTGGCTGTGACCACTGATCACCACCCTTGGTCCTCTGTGGAGGATAAACTGTGCAGAGGCAGGGTGATGGTGCTCTGATGTGGTCATAGTTGTCCAGTGGGTGTGCTGGCCCTGTGGTTTCCTGGGTGGTGCAGGCCAAGGTCAGCCCTCATCTGTGTTTTGCTCTCACCTCTTTACCCTGCCTGAGCTATAAAGCAATCTAAGATGGCTGCTACTTGTGATGGCTTAGAGATTCCCAGGTGAAGCCAAGCTGTGACTAACCTGGTGGCCACTAAGGCTCACTGAAGCCAGCTGTTGCTTGTTTGATAGGATTTAGGAGCCAAGACCAGCCATTCTTATGGAAAAGCAGCTTGGGTGGGCCTGTAAGTTGGGTAGGACAGAGCCTCCGGGGATCTCCAAGTCAGGTCAAATAGTGTTAGCTAGGTTGATGGAGTTTCAGATATGGCACCAGCTTACAGGCTCTGTGGTGGGAGGATTTAGCAAAGGGACAATGACCTCCGCTCACCTTGATGCCAGACACTTAAGATTCTCCCTATATACCACTGGTGCCTTTTAACTGCTACCCCAGTGCTGGAGCTCAGAGGGAGTGAGTCCAAGTAAATGCGTTCACATGTGGGTAATTTAGGCAGAACAGCCTGGGGCTCCAGCAGTTTTCCCCAGTGACTCAATCCCCTCTAGTTTTGCAGCCAGAAGTTTTGGGAAATTATTTTCCTGGCACAGGAATCCTGGGCTGGGGAACCTGGCATGGGTCTGGGACTCCTCACCCCCAAGATATCCTTCCTGAATTCTTATCAACATGTGTGTGGGTGTAGCCTGCTCCCCATCTGTGCCCTTCTACCTGTCTTGATGGATGTGGTTTCTTTAATTCTGTTGTTGTCAGACTTTCATTCAACTTGGTTTTGCGGTTGTCATACTTCATCCAAATCAATTTCTGACATTCCTGAGTGATGTTCTATGTTTTAGTTGTAATTTTGATGTGGTTGTACGAAGAGGTGAGCCATGTCCACCTATGCTGCCATCTTGACTAGAAGTCAGTAGATCCTGTTTTTAATCAGTGTCCACTTGGCAATCCATACATTTATGCAGTAGTCTCCTTTTATTCACCATCTCAGTTACCCATAGTCAACTCTGGTCTGAAAATATTAAATAGAAAATTCCAGACTTAAATAGTTCATAAGTTTTAAATTGTGAACTGCTCCAGATAGCATGATAAAAATCTCATATTGTCCTTCCCAGACAAGATCATTCCTCTGTCCAGCATGTCTGTGCTCTGTGTGCTACCTACCCATTGGTCACTTAGCAGCCACCTTGGTTATCAGATCAGTTATCAGAGAGAAAGAGAGGGAGGTAGAGACAGAGGCATTCACATAACTTTTATTGCAGTATATAATTATAATTGTTTTATTTTATTATTTTATTGTTGTTGATCCCTTGCTGGCCTAATGTATAAATTAAACTTTATCATAGGTGTGTACATAGAGGAAAAACCATAGTAAGTGTATATAAAGTTCGACACTATCCATGGTTTTGGGCATTAACCAGGGGCTCTTAGAAGGTATTTCCTTTAGATAAGGGGAGACTACTGTATGCATAACCTGCTTCTGGCCCTGTAGGCATTTGATTTTCTGAATTAACTTCCCTGCCCTCTCTTGGA
Organism: Mormoops blainvillei; assembly: GCA_004026545.1. Lineage (NCBI taxonomy): Eukaryota > Metazoa > Chordata > Mammalia > Chiroptera > Mormoopidae > Mormoops > Mormoops blainvillei. Next base: position 144,383 of record PVJD01002842.1, on the reverse strand, counting down.
AAAATCACATCAGCCTTTCAAAGCCCCTTTCAACTACCAAATTTTTCAGATATATAATACCCATAAGAATTCTTCTTTGCTCTAAATCCCATATGACTTTATTTGTTACTCGTAAGGCAATGACCACATTCTGCCCTATAATTATATATGTATTTATCTCAACTTCTCTAGTTGATAAACTACCTAAGGACAGACATTGTCTCACCTCCTTTATCTTTCCCTGTGGTTTCCAAACAAGTGCCCTGTGTGTTTTTGCCCATTTTTTATTGGGTTGTTAGTAAATAATTTCCTTGTTGATTTCTAAAAGCTCTTCATGTATTAAAATTATTGTACTTTTTAATATGAGTTGCTAATAATTCCCCCAGCCTTCTGCATTTGCTTACAGTGTTGTAGTTTTTTGTTAGTTGTTTGCCCGTTTTTACCTCATAGTTGATTTTGGTTTTGAGAGAGTTAAGCTTAACAATCCTTCTATTATGATTTCAGGAATTTAAATCATAGTTAGAATGACTTTCCCCATGCCAAGGTTAAATGAATTCTTCTCATGTTATATTCTAGAACATTAATAGCTTTATCTCTTTACATTTATCTTTGATCTTTCATATGTATTTGGTATATGATGTAAGGTATGGATCTGATTGTTTTTGTATGCCCATCCTCTGTCAAAATACCATTTATTAAATTATTTTTTAAAAAGATAACTGAGAGCATCAAAAAAGAGAAGCAAGACTCATGTCTAGGAATATAAAAGTCACAGGTACCAAGGCAAAGGAAGGGTTAGGAAAACATGAATATTCAATGTGTGCAGTAAGATGAAAAGCAATTGTTTTTCATAGGTGCTGCCATTATTACCACCCCTTCGTGGTAGACATGGCTGATCTGTCATGGTGTTTCTTAAAACAGATTGTTTCAGGAAGTCATTTCCAATTAATTAAAATGGATACATTTGCCATCCTTGGTGTAGGATTTGATTTGGGAGGAATGAGGGAGGAAGAGAAGTGGAAAGAGAGGTGGAAAGTGGAAAGGCAGGTGATGTCAGGGTCTTGAATGACTATTAAGAGATGGAAATAATGTGACTTTTTTAAGGCAAAAAAATGACATCATATATGTTTCAAGAAAGGAGGGAATGATGGGTTGAAGGGAAAAAGAAAAAACGAAAGGTATTGTAGTACAATCTAGAGATGCTGAGTACATGAACTCAAGTATGAACTCAAATAGAAGAGTAAAATAGAAAGGAAGGGTCATATTTAAGAGGTAAACTCAACAGGACATGAAGGTTAAACTCATTAAGACTTGAAAACAAATTAGCTGTAGGTAGTAAGAGAAAAAACAAAGTAAAAATTATTGGTCCCTCGCACTTGGGCATGGAAGGTGCTGAGACCCAGACAGAACATAGGAGAAGAAACAGATTTGGAGATGGAGAGATAATAATAAAGAGAATGAGTTTGGTTTTGGATTTCAGATATGAACACTATATTTGGACTGTGCATTTTCTTGGTACCAGGTTAAAACTAACATGTTTAGGAATAAAGATTTAGTTTGGATTCACATGAAATAATTACTTGAGGAAAGAAACTACAAATACAGAAGCTGGAGAATGCAGTTAGGTCTACGAATTCCCAGTATCAAAGATGGCAGCCTCAGAAATTGCGGGAAAGGGCGAACTTACTAATGGAGCATGTAATAATAAAAAAACAACAAAAGCTGATAAAAGCCTACATAAATTGTAATAGGAAACATAAAGTAATCTTATGATGATGATAATTCAATGTTAGCCACTGCTAGCCATCCCCAGCATATGGGCCTGTTCAGAAACCGTCCAGCCATGTAACATGGAAAGTAGAGACATTTATTGAAGAAGATACAACATACAAGAAACATTGTACATAAGACAATGATGCTTCAGTCCCCTTCAAAGCAGGTACCTTGGGACCTCACACAGTTCTCCCAATCACCATCAACTTGTCTGCTGTATTTTTCTGAATCTCATCAACAATCTGAAATCTCTTCCCTTTCAAAGGTGATCTTAGTTTTGGGAAAAGCCAGAAGTTGCAGGGCACCAAATCTGGGATGTCAGGGGTGGAGGGGGTGAGTCACCTGGGTGATTTGTTGTTTTGCCAAATACTCTGTATAAGATGTGATGCATGTTGTCGTGATAAAGCTGCCAATCACCAGCTGTCTATAGCTGCGGCCTTCTGAATCACCCGAATAGTCTCTGCGGAGGAATGTTCAAGCTTAACTCAAAATATGATGTAGATTTGTTGCTCTACTTGCTCAGTTATTTTGAATGTGATGTCCACACAGTACACACGCTCACTCAGCAGCATCTACCACCCCCACTGACTAGTACAGAGAGGTCATCATTGTTCATGCATGTGCATTCCTGGCCACTCTCCTTGGCTGCCAGGTTACATTGATGTCATGCAAACTGTTTTTGTTATATTAACAACGACTGGACTTTTTCTGGACAGGCCTCGTATTGTGTCCAAGCTTGGGCTCTGGGACTTTAGACATTAAAAATCCTGGAGAACATTGAAAGAGTAATAAAGATAACTAAAGGGTTAGAAATACTGGCTAATAACCAATAATAACATGAAAGTATATTTGAGCCCATAGAAAAGAACAAATGCTGACTTCATTCAATATAAATAAAGATACTATAGACATAAATATTTCCTGAGTTCAGAGAAGGGGAAGAAGGGATTAAATCATAAACCGATATGCATGTCATATGGGGCAAAACTTCTTGAAATAAAGGTTAGATATTACATTAGAGTTAAATTTGGTAGTTCAAGTTGTCCGGACATCATAAAATCTGTCCGTGAATCTTAAGCATGGAGGGCTCCATAGAAAACCCTCCCCTGAACAAGCACCCTGCACTTAGGGATCCAGCTCCTGATCCCTGCCCACAAAAGTCCACCACAAACCTTGCGCCAGGTTCTGTCGTAAGATCCTTATTTTAGAAGGTCGTCTCTGCCACCAGCACCCTGTCAAGAGCCATGTATTCATTAACTATTTTTGAGTAATGCATGTGGGACATTATTTTAGGCACACAAAGCAGAAGAAAGGAATGTATCCAAATATGTTGCTCCATATCAGGTACTGAGCAATTAGCTAGCTGCTCAACTCGAAAACCCACCGTTTTGAAAACCTGTCTCTTGTCCCAGTCCCCACTTTCTGGATCCCTCTTTCATTTCCTCCCAAATCTCTGCCTGAGTCTAGTATCTCAGAGATCAAGATCGGCATAGGGCACTGAAGAGCCCCTGCTCCAAAAATAAGTAGAGAGTTCAAGAGTCTGGATAATATTTTTCAAGTAGAACGCAGATTGTCCAGTTTTAATTTGTACTGAAATCATTAAAGATGTAATTTATTCACTGAGCTTATTCAATTCCTTTCGAATGTATGCTGTCTGACTGACACTATTAAATGTGACAGCTTGATGCTCAATGATGGAACTTACTGGAGAATTATTTTAATGAGAGTGACTTAATTTAATTGCTCAGGCAAAATTATAATACACATCATTTAGGTAGTGTGTTTATGTACTAAATGTAGATACACCACAATTTTTAGATGATTTATAATGCAAAATAAATGGAACGAAGGCAACTACAAGAACGTACAGGTTGAGAAATTAGCTGAATGTTTTTAAAGGCATATTTGGAATTGGGAATTGATTGCCATATGGATTGTAAGTTTTTTTTATTTTTTTGAAGATAGTGTTTGATGGAGCTCACCTTCTTGATATCAAACTCAGCGTAGAGGCAAAAAGCTGTTTCAGTCTATGTGGAAGTCAGCCATGCTGATTTAGAGGCTACCTGTGTGACTGGTAGTCCTGTTCCTCCTGTTATCATTTCCAAGTGCTTTGAACCATCCCCATATCACTTAATCTAATTCTTCAGGTAGAGATTTAGCAGTAGCAGAAGATAAGTTAAGGGGGAAAGGTGCAGAGCCAGCATGATTGGAAAAGATCATTTTCCTGGTAAAATTTTCACCAATTCAGAGATGCACAAACTAGCCAGAATAAATTCGTAGCAATTAAAGCATGAAATGACCCAGCATTGAAACAGAGTTTGGCTTGGAAAGATAGCTGTTAACAGGCAGATTTTTGTAACTGTGCATGAATAGGCAGGTCTCAATGACTCTGATGACTCTGAGAACAAAAGGCATATAAGGGGTGTGGGGAAGCATCCTGAGAATCCCAAAATTAACTGTGTTTTAATAGAACAGTTACCTATTATAATAAATCCAATGGTCAACTGACCATGCATAGGAAAACTGACTGGGTGCCATAAACTTCATCTCATTAAATCTACATAGGCATATTTACATTACATTCTATAATGTACGGAATATTTTGCAAAGAAAAACCCGAGGCCTAGGAAGTTAAATAATTTCCCCTACTTAGAAATGGTGGTGCTGTGATTCACACTAAAACCTATCTGGTTCAACTCTGTGCTCTTTCATTAAATTACATTGGTTCTCATTATTGTGCCTGTTGCTACACTTCGAATTTTCCCTCTAAGTTCAAGCATTGCAACATGTCCGGTATTTGGGTTTAGGTAGACCTACTGAGGTAAATATTTTCAGTTTGAGGCAGTTGGATGACAACATGAAAACTGTCATCTAGCCAGCCATACCTCCCAGGCACAGGGCAAGTAATTTTTAAAGACAGAGGTTTAAAGAGAATTCAAGCATTTGAAAGGAAAGTTGTGGTGAATCTGACAAAGGGACTTGTAAATAAAGATCAAAAGAGACTTTGGATATCATTAATATCAGCTTGAGGAATGAGCTAAAATAACAATAGCTGGAGATTCCATAAACTCAGAATCAGATATGAGGAGAGTAGAGGTGAAAGTCTCTATGTAAATGAATGTTGCTTTAAAGCAAAATTTGAGATCCATTTAATGAAAAGGTTCATTGTATTCTGGTCTGTTCTGCCAAATTATACAAGGACATGTATTTTCATGACATGATTGGTTTCGGGTGTACTATCAATAATATGATTTCCCCCCCACCCCCAAGTGTAAGTTATACTTAAATATTAATACTTCTGTTTAGGTTCATTTAGATTTGCCTTAGTGACCTTATAAATTTTTATGAGAACACAGAGTCTCCTCTTCCCCACCCCCTCCAACTTTGCTAGCATCGTATAATTTATTGTTAATAAATTGTTAATGTTACACTCTTATACTACTGGGCTCGGTATACATTTCTTTAAACAAGATAGGCCATATTAAACCTAATATTTACTGTGGAGCAAAGAATTAGTCCTCTACCCACACAGAGTCTTAAGGTGAGTAATTTTTATTATGGCTTTATATAACTGAAGTTCAAGGCCACCCATTAATGGCATGCTTTAGCTCTCAAACAGAAATTTGGCCCAAAAGAGAAAACATTTTTGGCTAATTTTCAAATTTTAAATGGGAAAAATGGGTGCAGTGTATCACATACTTTTATTTATATTGTTTTTTTTCTCAGCAACGTGCTTTTTTATCCTTTGAAAATGAAAGAGCCTAGAAAGATAATGCATATATTTGTACCATTGCAAAAGTATTCCACCAAAGTAATGGCATTTTAGTCTTTCTTTAAAAAAAAGCAACACACGCACACACACACACCTTCTTAGGTATACATGTTAGGGAAAATCAGATGAAGGGCTCAAAATTTACAATAAGGACTTTGTCATTTCCTGGAAAATGTATAGTCAAGAAGAAATAAAGGAGGAAGATCATTCACCAGTCAAAATCTGGTGACCCCTTCAGTTGTATCCATGAGTGAAAGAAGGCCTGTTGATTCCATGTGTTAAAAATACAAGATGTCATAATGACCTGTTCAGGAGAAGGGAAAGGTGAACGTTCTACTCATAAGCTGGCAAACTTCAAAACGGCAATTTCCAAAGGTGCTGATAACACACTTTTGAGAATAGCCACAATCTTTGTCTACTGAGGCATTAAAGATTAAAACTTTGTTGACAGCTACCCTGATCAACCAGTTGTGTAAGGAGTAACTCTTCATCACTATGGAGCCCCATGCCAAATTCATTTATGAAGCACCTATTGTGTGTAAGACATTGGGATGAGAGATGAGCAGGGAAAATGCAGGTCTAAGGTAAGGTCTTTGCTCATCCTGGGTGCTCAGTGGATACCAGCAAAGCCAGGGATGCAACAATTGCAGAAAGCTCAGCAATGACAGACTTACCCAAATTTTTATAAGCCGAAATGTGTGTGTGTGTGTGTGTGTGTGTGCATAATATGTATGTCTACAGAGAGAAGCTCTTAATTTAAGTATGCATGTAAGTTTTGTATTTTGAAATGTATAACTTGGTACTGACTTTATTTATAAGGAATCATAATATTTTTCAGAGCTCCATGCCTCTAAAAGTTCTAAATGAGTCCCTGACCTCACCTTCCTTACCTTGAAGAGATGAAAAGCCTTTGCTATTTTCTTCTGCTCTGCACTCTTTATTTTTCCCCTGGAGATAACAGTTGTATTATCAGAAACCCTAAAATTTGTCAAGCTCCCCTTGGGATAAGAAGGCCTTATTCATATTCAGAGAGTAAGACCCTGACAGCAATGAATTTAATTCTATGTTAATGGTCTGACTGTGTAATAGGGCTATGTTCCAGTTTACTGCCTTTTACTTGATGGCTTTGTTCCTGAAGTTCAAAATGAGAGAGGAATAAACAAAATGTTAGTTTGACATATAAAAGAGAATATAATACAAGTATTCTTTTTCCTGACCACAAAATAGGATTATTAACCTATAAAATTTCTTAAAAAATAAAAACTTAAACAAGGCTCCTATAATTCTGTGGAAATGGAAGTAGAAGAACTTCCTTTTTAAAAACCAAACCACTTCTAGATTTTAGAGATTCTTTTTGAAGAGCGGAGACAGTAATTAGAAAGGGTCAGTTGGAGAATAGCTGTGCAGAGTACAGATAAGGATGAAGAGGATGTCAGGAAAAATATCATCAATGGGTAATAATTTCACTGAGTAAATTTCCCAAAAGAGAATATTTTTCTGTGTAGAGTTACTCATTTGTATCTCAGACTCACAAACTGGCTGGCAGGTTTTAGTGGAAAGAAAATTGATAAATAGTTATAGCCTGGAGATACAATTTCTTTCCTTGCACATAAATGTCTTCCAATGTCCCTTGGCTGTTTTTATCTCAAAGCATTAATCTATGTTTCTCGGGGAAAATAAATTCATGATGATGCATCAGTAAATTCTCAACAGCTGAAAGATTGCCTTAAATCGTATTTTAAAATACTACTTTTCTGTATTAAATTAAGGGGTCACTATCATCTAAGAAGTGATCTGAGTGTAGAGTTTGTAATTAGGGGTATGTGTAAATTCCATTTGCTATAATGACTCTGGATAATTTACTCCTTATCCGTCTCTTAAAACATTCTGAAACAGTAGGTCTAGAAATCTGCATTAAAGAAAACAAAATAAAAACATCCCTCCATGATTCACACCTACTTCAATGTTTTATTTAAACAAAATAGTGACAACTCCAGTAACTGTCCATTCCTGCATTTTAATATGAAACTATAAAGACATTCACTTAAATAAGTGCCCAGTTTATGTCATTCTGTGCACCTGAGGCTAGCGATGTGATCTGAGCAGTACCAGCTTCCTGCCATTAGCAATACACCCTAAAGGCAACTGTGGTACCCAAATTAACAAAACCCAGAAAATACTATAATTACTTGAGTAATTGAAAACTGAGGAAGAGACTTCTAATGACCTACTAATTCTAGCATTTTATGATTATTTTTTTAACTTTTATTTAATCATTACTATATTTTTCCTATTATTCCTAAAATAATCTTTAAAAATAATCTACAGCCAGACATTTCCTTGTACAATAGGAAATAAGGCCAAAAAGAATAGGAAACAAAACAAGTAAAACTGAGAGAAGTAAAATGTACATACATATGTATGTAGAATACAAATGGCCCGATGTTGCATTGAGAATCTGTAGCTATCAAGGGGCAGCAAAAAACCCACTAGTTATCTTAGGAATATTAGTGCCAGGCATGAGAGCAGATAACTGTCAATATCAAATTTTGCAGACCTTACACTTCTGGTAGTGTCTGTTCTGTGTGTAATTTATTAAGTCCCTTGCAGAAGAAATCTCTCCATGAATTAGAACTATTAATCTTTAGAAATAAACTTCTGGTATAAGGAACGTTTACAAAGATGGGCACTTTGAGTAAGATCAGCAAAATGTCAGTAAAATCAGTGTAATGTCGGCCTTGTTTATTAAAGTTATAATTGAAATGTATAAGTAAATGTTTTAATGCAACAATTAAAGCATACATTGAAACAATAAATATTTAGGGACTATTCATCATACATAAGAGAACCTTGGGGGAGATATAGATGAATAACACAGGCTCTAAACTCTGGAAGTTTATGATAGAAGATGTACAGTTGATGAATTGTTTGTACTTTGAACATAAACATTCTCCACAAACATTCATATATATCACATACCCTTCATGGAGGGTGAAATAACTACCTAAAATGCTTGAATCCTTTGCTATTTAATTTATTCTTCCCTTAGAAAGTTCAAGATAATGATAATTGATTAAAGACTTAAATTGTTATATATGTTACCTGACTGGTGTGGCCCAGTGGGTTGGGTGTCATCTGGCAAATCGAGGGGTCACTAGTTTGATTCCCACTGGGGGTGCATGAGGGTCAAGTCCCTGGTTGGGCGTGTACAGGAGGCGAACTATGGATGTTTCTCTTGTGCATCAGTGTTTCTCTCCCTCTCTTTCTCCTTCCTATCACTCTAAAAATAAAATATAAAAATCCTTAAAAAATTGTTATATATGTTAACCATTGCTAAATTATCACCTTAAAAGTCACAACTTAACATTCAATCAATATCCACTCCACATCCACTTTAAGTCATTACTCAATGCTTTTTGTGCCAGGCACTGGGGATACAATTTGGCCTCTGCCCTCGTGAAACATACATTCTAGGGGAGACAAAGATACAAAATAAATAATCACAAATAATTCATTGCAAGTCGTGATACACATTTTGAAGAAAAAGGATGAGAACACATTGGAGCAAGGGTTGCCTAATTTAGACTCAAGGGTCAGAAAAAGTATTTTGAAAAAAGTAAAAATTAAACAAAGATCTAAGTATATGAGAGGACTAATCTAGTAAAAATAGGGTAGGACAACTCCTCAAGTTTTCCAGGAAGAGGTCCCAGATCTTCTTTACATTCTACCCAGTTATTATTGAGCAATCTTACTCAGTCTGTGGTTTCAGATATCATCGAAACACTGACAACTCTAAAATTTATTACCTGACTCACACTTCTCTTGAGTGCTTGACCTGGATATTCTGTTACCTACTTGGCGTCTCCACTGAGATGTTTCTTAGTTATCTCAAACTTAAAATAGTTCAATTAAGTCTTCACCCCCCACCCCCACCTCAAAATCTGCTCCTCGTCTAGTTTTCTCCCTCTTGGGAAAAGATAACTCCATCCATATAGTTATTCGTAACAGAAACCTAAGAGTTATCCTTGACTTCCCACCCCACCCCACACACACTCTTATCCTGGCTATATGGTTCTGTTGGATGGGGGTGGGGTGAAGTGGGGTGGGGGTGGGGGTGGGGGGAGGGTTAAGGAAAGCTGTTGACTGTAGCCAAATGTCTTAAATTGTCCCTCCAAAAATATATCTCCAATCTGTTAGTACTCTTGACATTGCTTCTACACCAGCATTTTTGGTTTGGATTACTGGAATAGCGCCAGTGAGTTTTAATCTCCACATCGATGTCTGAATACAACCACAGCTATGGAGCCACGGACTAAGCATGTCAGTCTCAGATTGGTGGAAGAGACTTTTTCACCTAATATGCAAATGAACTGGCAAAATTCCTTTTCTGATAGGTAACAAGGCTACCAATAGCTTGAAATTAATTTTCCCCTGTGATACATGACTGAAGGGGATAGTTTGGAGAAGAAATATTTGTACACTATTGCTGAAAGAACTGAACTAGTTATTTCACTTGATATCTATGTTTAAAATGTCAAAATGAATCTCAGATTAAAATAGTCTCTAATTAAAACACCAAACATATCTTAGTCTCATGCTGTGTAGCTGCTTAAAAAAATTAGGCATTTAAGAGTACCCTGAAAACACAGTATTGCTTCAAAGTTTAAAGAAACTTTTAAAAAATGAGACCAAAGTGTTAGATGAATTGTAATTTAATTCATTTAACCATAATTTATTTTAAAGTTTCTGATAATCTTGTTTTCTGTTAGTGCTTTAGGATAGTTAAAAAAGAAAACATGTTATTAAGTGGAAATAGACTAATCGTTGCTGGGTCTTGGATTTGGAGTTATTTTTGAAAAACAGCCTGTGAAAGCAATCTCAATTTGTGATTATTTACTAGTATAAACACTATGTCCATGTGCAACAAGTATTGATATCATCACAAGAAGAATTTTACTATATTCTACAGTAGACAGCAATGCAAAACTTTATGGATATATTGATCAATGCTTATAAACTATAAAGGACAAAACAATTAGATTATACTTATGACATAGGATGGAAAACTTCAATAAATGCACAATTTCTATATTATATAAAACCAATCATTACCTTTGTAAAGCAAAATTACCGATGGTACGGCCGCTATCATGCAATGGCAGTGACTCTTAATTTTACTACAGTCTTAATTGCTTAAACTCTCTGCTCAAGGATTTTAGAGATCTGCATTCCCCATATTTGTTTTGATATTAGACAAGAGGAATTTTATCATGCTTTTGATTTGAGATAAGCTATGCCTAAAGTAGTTAAGTGGTTTGTTGTTCTTATCAAAGTATTTTCAGTGAAGTTGAATTTGACTAGTAATGTCAAGTACAAAGGAAGTTCCTCAGCTCTTATTTTACTTCCTTTTAAACTATTGCATATTAATCTGCTAATTCGAATTAAGATTCATGGTTTCATCTAGTACTTTTAGGAATCTAGACCTATCCCTACTTTGGATCTGGTGACAAAAAGAGAGGACTTCTCAATTTTTGAAACCTCTAAAATGATAGCTCTTAATGTGATAATGTCTTTTCATTCCAGAACTAGTCAAAATCAAACATGTGAGTGATTCGATGGTATTTAATGTTTGACTTTAAAAAATATTATGTCATTTAGTTATAGAACTATTGTACATTAGAGGAGTTGAATGTTGACTTTTTTAGAGTGAGAGTGTTATTTTCATAAAGCCATTCTTTGCACAGTGAACTAGAATCCTCCTGAAGAGGCAGGAACTCTGATCTCGGAAGGTATGAATAGCTGCAAACCATTTCTGCTTTTCCACACAAAGGGGAAGTGGATAGGCAAAATAAGTAATAATAATAATTTCTCTCTACAAGAGAAGTTTGTTTCTCTTTTGTTTCTTTAAGTATTTTCCCTTCTGAACCTCACAGTGTGAGGGTTAAAAAACTTGAATTGGAAATCTTCAAACCCATACGTGCAGATATCAAAAGATAAACCTACAGGAAGTCTTTACTTTCTTGACACACTCTGTGACTTTAAGCAAAACAAGTATAACAAGCCAATTTTACCACACGCTAATTGATACAAATAAGAGGAGTTTCTAAGGCATCTCGTATAGGTTATAATGAAAAGATGTTGAATGAAATGATGTTATTTGAGGACCTGCTGTATTTTATTTTGAAAAGAATTCTTTACTTTAACCTCACAATTCACAAATAAACATATTTTGCTACTTCTCTTACTCATCTCCAACTGTAGTGATAGAATATTGGTTGTATTAAAACAGAAAAATGGATACTTTCCTATTGCTCTCTTATATGATCTGTGATTTGATTTCTTGACACTTGGATATATTTCAAGGGTTTTGTCTTCCGAACACCTAGTTGCTTTTTGATGTGATACTGATCACTCTACAATTGAGGAATAATGTTTTTCAGCCCCGAGCGTTTGGTATTTTCTTCTAATCTCTTTAAGGGTTCTCATGTTTTTATTAAAATTTAATACTGTCTCTTTTATTTGATTTGCCTCCATATAAGCCACCTATTCCAGGTGCCATTTCGCCGGTGTGGGGAACACAGGCATAACAACGTGTTAAGAAATGGTGAAGCAGCGAAAGCAGAAAAACAGTTAAATAGAGCCTCAAACCAAGGTGAGGCTTATTATTTGTCTTTATAAGTCCTCTAGACCCTTTAATCTCATAAAAACACAGAGATATAAAAGGCCTGGCTGTGTCATGAAAAGCCTCAAAGCATTAAAAAATAGAACCATAAAACCGAGAGTGATCTTTGGATGAGCATTGAAGACGCCACTTAAAATTTATATCTGATGAGACTAAGAAAATGGTTACTGTCTGTTCTTATTTCTTTTATATTTCCCATACACTAATTTTTTTCTTTTAACAGTAATGTGGCAAACATTAATTATAATATGAGTATGCTAGAATTTTTTATGTTCTCAGAACTTCTCTGTGAATGCCAGCAGTGTAGGATTATAGTGAAAATGACATGATTTTAGGTCTCATTTAAATTCCTGCAAAGAAAGACTTGATCTTCAGAAATGCTATAAAATTGTTTTCCAATGTATAGGTAATTTTTCCCTCAGTGAATATCTTCTAGCAGAATTTAAAAATATTGAGAAGCCCAAAGTTGTATTTGTTTTGTTCTCTGATCATTTCCTCATTTGAATTAACTGATGAAGTTTTAAAATTTTATAGGGGCAAAAGAAGCAAGAGAGTGTTGAGTGTATTCTTTAATAGGATATAGACAGGTTAAACATGAAGTGGTAATAATTAATTTGTAACTCCTCCCACACATACTATTAGCAGCCATGGTCTATGTTTTGGGACTCAGGGAGTCATTTCCAGCAGCCATTCTACTAGAGTTTACTCCATACCTATCTTGCACCAATGTGCTAGATGCTGAGAATAACTGCACTGAACAAGTCAGAGTTCTGCTAACAAGCAGCTGGTGAGTACAGGAGACCTAGATTGGAGGTAGACAAGTAAACTACAACTGTAGTGCACTGCAAGCTGTGTGCTGTATGGGCAGGCATATAGGAGACACAACTAACCCAGAAATAGTTTGAGAAATAAGAGGGCAGGGAAACCCCTCAGAGTGATGCCTAAACCACATCCTAAAGGACAAGTAGAAGGTAATCAGATGAAGGAAGGGGAAGGGGTGCAGATGAGAGGAGGCACTTTAAGCAAGGAACAGTGTTAACATTTGAGGGAGTGACGACTCTTTCAATATGGCTGGATCATAGAGTTCTAGACCTGCATTGCCTAGTAGAAATATAGCGCAAGCTGTCTATGTAATTTTAAAAATGCTAGTGGTCACATTAAGCAAGTAAAAACAATCAGGTAAAATTAATTTTAATATTATTTTATTTAACCCAACATATTTAAAATCATACCATGTGATCAATATGAAAGATTATTAATGAGACATTTTTACATTTTTTTGTACCACATTTGAGAAATCCAATGTGTGAATTACACTTATAGCATGTCCCAATTTGGTCTAGCCAGATTTCAAGTGCTTAACAGCCTCATGTGTCTACCACCTCTATATTAGACAGTACTGTCGCAAAGTAAAATAATGAGATAAATCTACGGAGATAACATGGGAACAGATTATGTAGGATATTGTTTGTTGATAAAGTTATTTAACTGAAGGGCAATGGAAGGCTTTGAAAAATTTATGCACTGGAATAATTTGTACTTCAACTTTCATTTCAGAGAATGGATTAAGCAGAAGCCAACTAATTCTAGGCATAATATTATAATACCTTTTACAATGGGAGTGACTTGGGTGTGGTGAGAAGTAGAAGGAGTCAAGAGACTTAAAAGAGAATGAACTGAGTGAGGAGACAAGAATGACTACCTCACTTCTGCTCTTTTCCCTGCCCTGGGACTATAGTAGAACAATTTTGAGAACTGAGAGAAACAAGAGGAAGAAAGGCAGGGTTGAGAGATGTGTTCAGTTTAGGTCATCTTAAATTATAAGAATTGGCTGTGAGACATCAAGTGGCATATTCCTATTTGAAAACAGAGAGATAGATGTCATCAACATATAAATAGTAACTGACTCCAAGGGGGTAGATAATATTACTTAGGGTGAGTTTTTTAAATAAGAATATCCTGGGAGATGATATAAAATGCAGATTTTTGGTCTTTCTCTCCAAGATGCTGGCTCCTGGGGTGAGGACTAGAAACTACTTTTAGTAAGTACCGCTAAAGACTGGCACTGGTGCAAGTGGTTCTTAAAAAGCACTCCTTTACAAACACTGGTGTAGAATGATAAACAAGATGACTCAGAAGAAATTGCCTACACATACGGAAGTTTAGAAAACAAAAGTCCTTGAAGGAGATAGGCAAGAGACTACTAAAGAGGTTAATAAAAAAATCGGAAGACAGCTACCTGCCATGAGAGAGGAGGGGGTGCCGGAGTCTCACCGAAAGCGGGGCAAGCCTGGATGAGGTACAGCTAGGCAGGCTTCTCACTTGATGGGTCAGTCAGTTCGGAAGGAAGGCACTTTCTCTGGCTTCTTCTCAGGTATGTGTCCTGAACATGTCTTCTTAAAAGTGCTCACAAATCCATCAGACTTCCTGAGTATTCGAAGTAGGAAGTGGTTAATGGCCTCAAAGGGCCCGAGAAATCAAATAGAAAACTAGTTGAAAGTGACCATTGAATTTAGTAACTCAGGCCATTAGTGACAATTTAGGTGACCTGGTAGGGGATGGAAGCCCAGTTTTAAAAAGTGAGTTGAGAAAGTGGTTTGAGTGAGTGTGTATGTGTAAAAAGTCATTTTAATAATTTTGAGTATAGGAGCAAGAAAAGAGAAAGTGGAGTGCATAAATGGATGTTCACTTGGGAAATATTAAGAGATGAACACCCTTCTTCTGAGTCTATCCATCCTTATTTCTACTGTGTGGGTTGATTTAATAATGTAAAACCATAGGATCTCTGTACATGCTTCATAGAATATAGTTATTAAATAATAGTATGCTTGTACATTCAAATAAGTCAAATGATGTTCAGTCATACTGTCACTTTTTCTGTTAATGATGGTAATGGATAAACCATTTCACAGAAAAACTGTAGCTGATTAGTGATGGTTTGAAAAAAGAGCTAACCTATGTAGGTTGGGGTTGAATGAAGGAAATCAGAAAAGAAAAGAAATTGGGAACTTGAACCAGAATTTCTCAGTCTTCTTCTTACTTGTCCTCTACTGGTCAATTATGCAAAATTGGCAGAGCTTGCCTCCCCATTCCTAAACTGGTGAGATTCTACCATTACTTTTAACCATGGGTAGCCCAAGTCAGTTCTATCTCTTAATAAAGAAGAGCTTATCAGGGCCTCATTGATACAGTCATCTTCTGATAGCTGTTACCTTCTCTTTATTCCTCAATGCCACTTCCATTATCAGGTTAATCCAGAGCTGGCTGATTACTAGTCACCAAACCTATTATTTAACAATGTTGGGTATTAGTTTAGATGCACAAGTACAGTAAGTATTTTTTAAAATGTGCTTTGCTTCCAGTATGAACATGAAGTGTTACAAAATATAAAAATGCAAATAAAATGAAACACAAATAGGAGTGTTAGAACTTTATTTCTAAGCATAGCTGGAAGCTCAATAGAACATTTTTGTTGGCCAGAACAGTTTGGCCCTTAGTTTATGAAAACAGGTTTGAAAATTTAGCAACTATATTTCCTCTGTCCCTCTCTGTATCTCTGTTTCCCTCTCTCTCTGATTCTCTCTCTCTCTCCCCCCACTGCCCACCCTGTGCGTGTGCGCATATACACACACACACACATACTGACAAATAGCTTAGGGTTTAAGATAAAGGGCTTTGAACTTAGACTGTGGGTTTAATCTTTAGCAAGTGTCCCCAAACGAGCAGGTTTTGTCCCTTTCCTGCAGCTGTACTCTTATCAGTAAAACAGGAACAACAATAGTACATAGGGTGTTGTAAGAATTAAATAAGATAATAATGTATGTAAGACACTTAAACAAGTTCTGAGACAGAGTAAACATTAAATAAACATACATTAGTAGTAGTAGCAACAGGACTATGATAGAAAAATTCCCAAACTCTGATAACCTCCCCCAAATCCCACCACTGTTAATGTACTTTACAAAATACTTCTATGTGTTTATTTTTCCAAACACAGCATCTCATTACATGTTCTTTATTATATTATACCTGGTGTTCCATTCATTAAAAACAGACCCTTTGAATGTTGGGCCTTGAATGGACTTGTTGATGACTACAACTCCCAAGATTCATTCATGTTGTAGCATGTATTTCTATTTGAATTTTTAAACTGATGCTAATATCCTACCTTGAGGAAAACATATTAAACAAAACTCTGCAAATTATTGTTCATTCTACAGGCATTTCAAACAAAGCTGAATGATTAAGAAGGTTAACAAGGGTCTTTGGAGTCTACAGCTCATGAGTTAATACAGTCGGGTTTCCAGTTTGATTCTTTCTCCTTGACACTTCTCAAGTCCAGCAGTCAGTCACTTCATACGTGGACTATTGCTGTAACAGCTTCTTAATTGCATTAGTTTTCTATTGCTGCAACTTAAAGCAATGGAAATTTATTTTCTTACAGTTCTCTAGGTCAGAGGTCTGACACAATCACATTGGACCAAAAACAAGGTGTTCACAGGGCTGGTTTTCTTCTGGAAGCTTTTGTCAGCTTCTAGAGCCTGCCTGCCCACTTTCTTTAGCCTGTGGCTCCCTCTGACTGTGCTTCACTGTTCCCTCTGACCCTGACTCTCTTCTTCTGTCTTCCACATTTAGGGACCCTTGTGATGAAACTGAGCACACCTGGTTAATTCCGGATACTCTCCCCATCTTAAAGTCAGAGAATTAGCAACCTAAACCCATTCCCGATTCCAATTTCCTTTTTTCATGTAAACTCACACCCACAGGTTCTAGAGATTAGGATGTGGACATCTTTGGGGGGAGAGGTGGAGCATTATTCTACCTACCAAACTTACCATATTTTGGTCATGCCACTTGCCTGCTTAAAATCCTTCAGTGGCTCTCACTGCCATCAGGGTAGCATCTAGACTCATACATGGTACACGAAGGCCTTGCTTGCTTGTCCTATTTCATCTCTTACATACACCGACACTATGTGTTCCAGTTCCCACAAATGAGAACCACATTTTGACTCATTTGTTCTGCCCTCCGCTCTTTACCAGGCTCTCCGACTCATCCCTCAGGTCAGACCTTGGACTTCACTTCCTTTTGCAAGCCATTTTTGGCCTTTGGCTGCCATAGCAACCCATACCTGTCTCTAACATAACACTTGCCACTCTGTGCTATAATTGCCTCTTTAATTACATCCTCAGCTGGATTGTAAACCACTTAACTGCAAGAATCATATTTTGTTTGCCCTTATTTCCCAGCTACTTAACAGAGTGGCTTGTACATAAAAGAAGCACAAACTTTTTGCTTGAAGATATTTCCATTCCTTAATGTTTGTCTCTTTCGAAGGTAGACTGCAGAGAATATAGATTCATATAAATCTGAGGACCAAAACAATCCTTTAATCCCTAAGTGAATTAAACTTTAAACCCGTTGGAATATATTTGCCTGCACCTAACCAATTCTTCATTGATTAGCACAGCAGTCCCCAACCTTTTTGGGCACCAGTGACCAGTTTCCTGGAAGACAATTTTTCCAGGGACTGGGGTGGGGGAGGGTGGTTTCAGGACAATTCAAGCTCACCTCCTGCTGCGTAACCTGGTCCCTAAGAGGCCATGGCAGGGGGTTGGGGAGCCCTGGATTAGCACATTAGTAGCTCGTATTTATATGATAGTGATCAAAGTCATTGACATACACCTGATTCTGCCTAATTTTTAACACAGCCTTACTGGTCAAAATAAATACTTGAACAACTATATCGAATCACCATAAAGAGGGAAAAGCTTTCAACTAAATGTATAACCAGACTGACTAATTAACATTCTAATTTAAGAAACTGTGGAATAAACATCTCCCTTGGAATTAATTCAAGCAAGTCAAGCTGAAAAATAAAGCAAGAAAGAACAAATGTTCACATTACAAGTATCTCAATGTTTTTATTATACTTTTTGTTCTATTTAAAATGTCCTTTGAGCTGCAACATTATGGACTGGGAAGCCACCAGTTTATGGTTCTACTGACTTTTTTAAAAAGTTAACATTTGCAGAGAAAGTAATGTGAGTATCCTCACAAAAACTGGAACCTGCACACAGTCTCGATATAAGAGGTAAGGTAATGTAAAGGTTAAGAGCATCCATTGCCTCTAGAGCCAAGCTGTCTGGACTGGGGTCCTGCCTCTGCCATATCCTATGTCACCACCTTAATTTTCTTCATCTCTGAAATGGGCATAATAATAGCTACCTTGCAGGGCTGTCATAGGAATAAAATGAGTTATCATATCTAAAGCATTTAAAGTGGTGCTTGGCATATTTTTTAAACCATGTATCCTCATGTGTTTAAGGTGGGAAAAAAGACCAAAACATAACTGCTTAGAGAAAGCAACTGTCATTGCAATTGGAAGGAAACTCGAGCATAATTAAATCATTGGAGGCTGTAGCTGAGATCATCTCTGAGAATGAAAACCAAGCATAGGAGGCAGCTAACTATCGGGCACTGCCAGGATCATTCCTTGAAAAACATTAGGAAATTTCTAAAACTACTCTAAAGATGTACGCTGGTAAGAAGAGGTGGTTTATGGAATTCTATAAAGAAAGTAAAAATGACCTATTAAAACTGGAAAAGTCAGTGTTCATGCTACCTGTCACTACCAGACCCAATATGTAGAGACAATAATTGAATCTTCATGGATGCTTTATTCAGATGGCCAGCGATCTGAGAATGCAGTAGGTTATGTATCCTCAAAAACTGTCTTACCATTTCATTTCAAGCCGACTTTTTTTATAAGCAGAAGAAAGGGTAGGTAAGGGGGTTGGAAAAAAGGTTAATTGGATAAGAGCTGTAGTCCTCCATTTTCCTAAAATGTCTTTATCTGTTCATCAACAATTCTTTATCTGTATCACAAGCTTTCCCTCCCTGGAACACAATGGCTCAGATACCTTCTCTATCACTTGCAGAACCTCTGGGACACAAAGTTTGAATTGCTTGAGACCTCTTGGAGGCAAGTGGTCATGCATTGGGATAACAGCTTTCCACATGCATTAATCACTTAAGCCTATCAATTAAGGCAAAAATCTTTTAACTCTTGAGTTCCCCTATCATTACTAGTAAAAATAAAATATTTTTTGAGCTTCAGTTATAAACAGTGTAAGAAAAATTTGGAAATCCCTGCAAGCTAGTCTTCTTTTGACAGTTTATTTATTGCTTTCCCTAATATATAGAATTTTGCTGCATCATTGCTCTCAAAATTTTAATAAATGTAAGTAATACTTGTTAAATAAACCAGGCCTGTCTTGATCTTAAAAATTGTATTTGATTGTCTTCAACAGTGTCAGTTGTGAAATAGGTCTCATTATTCATTATCTTAGAAGTCCTAGGCAAAATTTGAAATTCGCTCTCATGCAAAGACGTTTTAAAATGAATTTTAAAAATAAGTTAATTTAAACCAGTTAAGCAAATGAATCTGTTGTTAAAAAATATTTACAAGGTAGGGGGGGAAAAGGAGAAGGGTCAAGACAAGGAACATGTATAAAGGACCTGTGGACAAAGACAGCTGGGTGGCAGGGGGAGGACTGAATGTGGGAGGTGGGGGATAGGTAGCGCAGGGGAGAGTAATGGGGGAAAAATGGGGACAACTGTGATTGAACAAAAATTTTTAAAAATTTAAAAATTTACATGGTAACTAATTCACACTACTGTTAGAAATATAGATAATCATGTTTTCTCCCTTCTTAAAACTTCCTCTTCAGAATATGCCTGGGGAAAAAATATTCTCACAGCAATATAAATATAAATAAATAATAAAATGATAGTAACTTCTCTTAGGATCCAAATCCCTTTGTCTTCAAGGCCCAAAAATAAAGTTCTAAATGTGGGTTTCCAGGGACTGGAGAGCATAGTATAGTAAGTTTGGGGCAAGAAGTGTCCCTGGCACCAACGGACAGGCAAACGTGTGGTCTGCCTGTTACCTGGGCTCCAGCTCTAGCTTCTTGCTTCTTTCCATTCGTCTGAGAGGGTCTTCCTCTTTCCCCTGGGCTAGCTCTCATTTCTATTTTTGAAAGGTTTTGCCATGGTGAATCAGAGGCTTAGGCCTCTCCATTATTGTCTTTCTTCCAGTAGGGATGTATAGTGGAAAAGACCTTTTGTTCGTAATGTGATGAATGGAAATTAAGGGATCCCCATAATGTTCGCATCCTCTAGGTGAATCACAGAGAAAGAAGTTAATTTTTCTACCCAGGCGGGGAGTTGCTTGCATTGTTGTATTAATTGTTTCATTTCTCCAATCTATTTTTGTTTCTGCAGATAGCCTGAGACTCATTTTGTTGCTTAAAGCTACCAACTCAGAATGGTCTCACGGGCGCATCAGTCAGATTTGTTCCTCACCAGGGTGGGATTCGTTCATCTCTCCCTGCAGTTGTGAGCCCTCCTCAAAGCAGTGGGCTCCGTGGAAGAGAGTGGCTTCGTCACATGAATCCTGCTCTTTAGAAAGGGCTCCATTGATCTGAACTCTCGTACAAGCCCTCAAGGCCTATTTATCTTAATTTTAGGATTGGCAAGTCTTTAGGTGTGACAGCGCAGCCATTATTTCTCAAAGGATCAGAAAAAGACTGTTGCACAGGCCCCACTTCCCATCCTGACCATGGGCCCGACATGTTACATGTCACACAGTACTACAGGCCTCACAGAACAGAAATGGGATGTATATTTCACATTTCTGTGGCTTCAGATCTGGAGGCAGGGCTTTAAACCTCCAGGTTGAGAACACATAGTCTCTAAAGTGAATAGGTAGTTAATGTTGAGGTCTATGTTTAGAACATATTCCTGAGATCTTCTCTCCCCAATCTTTTAACACTCATTTCTGGTAATTAGTGCCCCCTAACTCAGGGTTACCTATCAATATAGTTTAGCATGTCTTGTTATTCTTGTCTCTAAGCATAACTTTGTCAGAACGAAGCTTTTTTGGCGTTGTAAAAATCAGTTTATTTTTTAAATATATTTTACTGACTATGCTATTCCAGTTGTCCCAATTTTTCCCCCTCTGCACCCCTCTGCCCAGTACCTCTCTTCCCCCTGAGCAATCCCCACCTTAGTTCATGGGTCATGCATTCAAGTTCTTTGGCTTCTCCCTTTCCTATACTATTCTTAACAACCCGCTGTCTATTTTGTACCTACCATATAGGCTTCTTGCTCCCTGCACCTTTTCCCCCATTCTCCCCCTTCCCCCTCCCAGCTGATAACCCTCCAAATGATCTCCATATCTGTGATTCTGTTCCTGTTCTGCTTGTTCGCTCAGTTCATTTTTATAGATTCAGCTGTTGATAGTTGTGAATTTGTTGCCATTTTAATTCATGGTTTTGATCTTCTTTTTCTTAAATGAGTCCCTTTAACATTTCATGTAGTAATGGTTTGGTGATGAGCTCCTTTAGCTTTGCCTTGTTTGAGAAGCACTTTATCTGCCCTTCCATTCTGAATGACAGTTTTGCTGGATAGAGTAATCTCGGCTGTAGGCCCTTGCTTTTCATCACCTTGAATACTTCTTGCCAGTCCCTTCTGACCTGTAAGCTTTCTTTTGAGAAATCAGTTGATAGTCTTATGGGAACTCCTGTGTAGTTAACTCTCTTGCTTTTCTCTTGCTGCTTTTAAGATTTTCTCTTTATCTTTAACCTTTGGTATTTTAATTATGATGTGTTTTGGCGCAGTCCTCTTTGGGTCCAACTTGATGGGACTCTGTGCTTTCTGGACTTGTATGTCTATTTCCTTTGACAAATTAGGGAAGTTTTCTTTCATTATTTTTTTTTGAGTAAGTTTTCAATTTCTTGCTCTTCCTCTTCTCCTCTGGCATCCCTATGATTTGGGTGTTGGTACATTTGGAGATATCCCAAGGGCATGTTATACTATCCTTGCTTTTTTTAATTCTTATTTCTTCTTGTTGTCCTGGTTGAATGTTTATTTCTTTCTTATGTGCTAAATCATTGATTTGAATCCCACCTTACTCCCCTCCACTGATGGTTCCCTGTACATTTTTCTTTATTTCACTTAGTGTAAACTTCATTTCTTCCTTTATGTTGTTGCTGTACTCATTGAGTTCTTTGAACATCCTGATCACCAGTGTTCTGAACTCTGCATCTGATAGGTTGGTTATCTCTGTTTCATTTAGTTCTTTTTCTGGGGTTTTGTTCTGTTCTTCATGTGGGCCATATTTCTTTGTCTCAATTGGCAGCCTTTCTGTGTTTGTTTCTGTGTATTAGGTAGAGCTGCTTTGACTCCCTGTCTTAGTAGTGTGGCCAATTGTAGAAAAGGCACCTGTAAATTACGTGGGGTGGAGCCTTAAGTAATCGCCAGGGTGGGGCAACCCACTTCACTGCTTTGTGGCTCTGTGTCAGAGTAGGGCTCAGAGAGGGGACAAAGTCCCTGTTGGGCTTCTGGAGGTTTGCCCAGCACTTGCCCAGTTTCCAGTCACTTAACCCACTTATCCTATGAGAATGGTGCCCTTCCACCTGTTTCCCTGGTGGTGAATCTCAGAGTGGGTGGGTTTGCACATGTTCTAAGTCCATGTGGGCCCTTTAAGCTGAATCTCCTGAAAACCTGACAGTTTCTTCCACCGCCCTAACCTCCGCTGATTTTTACAGCCAAAAGGTAAGGAGATTTATCTTTCCAGTGCTGGAACACAGGGCTGTGCGATCTGGCCTGGGACTGGTATTGCTTGCTCCCAAAGTACCCCTCCTGATTTTTATCCACCATGTGTAAATGTAGAATCATCTGTTCCACCGCTGCCGTCACCACTCTCTGCCACACCACCTCTCCACACCTCTCTGCCCATGCGACTCCAGCCCCCCTACCCATCTGGGTGAATGTGGCTTCTTTAAATCCTTCGTTGTCAGACTTCCATACAGCTCAATTTTCAGATGGTTCTGGGTGTTATTTATTTTGAGATCTATTTGTAATGCTTTCTGTGGTTGCATGAGAAGGTGAAGTGTGTCTACTGACACCCCCATTTTGACTGGAAGTCAAAATCAGTTTAAATTGAACATGAAGTTAAGGAGGTTTATCTTTGGTTATTACTAAGCTTGATTTATGGAAAGAGTAATTGACTCAGAAAGATCTGATTTCTTAGAATCAGTCATTTTCTTTAAAAATGAATTAAAGATTCTTAACTTTGTTGTAAATGATGACAATTTTCTCCTCTACTGGAGGAAGAGAAACAAGCTGTGACATGGACTTCTTTTAGTTACAAGTAAAGATTGAAGTATGAAGTGTGGTTTTATTTCCTTTGCTTATTGTAGTAGGATTCTTTTCTAATCCTGAGAGACAAAAAAGGCCATTGGATTTATTACATCATGCCTTAAAAAATATAGATTAGTCATGCTTAAAATTTTATATATGTGAAACAAAATTGTGACTGAAGCAGTGTGAATAAGCAGAACAAATAAAAGATAAACTATTTACACATAATTCAATCCTCTCTTGCCCCCAGGAATTGCAGATCATCTATACTGTTTCTATAGCGCAGATGGGCTTCATGTGTGACCCTTTCAGAAGTTCTATGATTCTAACATATTAAAAATTTCATACCCTGACTCATCTTGTATACAAATCTGATAAAAATAAAACATACATTATAGTGATATTTTTGCTGTACTCTCCATGGTTTTATTCAGTAGGTGATTTTGAGTTAACCTTCAAGTCATCTTTTGAAACTTTTTGCCTATAGGAAAAGCCATATACTTGTTTGCAGCTCGATCATTTATCCTACCTATTAATTCTGTTTTAAGCTCTTCCCTACTCAGCATGAATACATTGATCATCATTTATGAATGTTTGGATGAGTGTATCAAGTGGTAGGAGACATAGTCTCTTGAGTAGCTTACCCTGTAGTTTTACGCAGGTGAAACTGAAAATGCCGGTGTTAGTGCTGCCTGTCACTACCAGAACAAATAAATAGAGACAAGGATTGAATCTTTATGGGCACTTTGTTCAGCCAGCCAGTGATCTGAGAAGACTGTAGGTTATGTAACCTCAAAAACCACCTTAATGTCTCACTTTAAGCTGACATTTTTATAAGGGGAAGAAAGGGTGGGTAAGGGGTTTGGAAAAAGGTTAATTAGATAGAAAGGTAGGTAAAGGGTTAGTTGGATAAAAAAGGTTAGCTGGATAAGAGTTGCAGTCCCACGATTATCCTGATACTTCTTTGTCTGTTGATCAACAATTCTTTACCTGCATTTTAGGCTTTCTGTCCCTAACACGCAATGGCTCAGATACCATCTCTATCACTTGCAGGCTCCTTAGGGAACAAAGGTTGAATTGCTGGTGACCCCCAGGAGGCATGTGGTCAAGCATTCCAGTTCCTGGAATAACAGCTTTCCACAAGCACTAGTTACTTAAGCCTAGAAGCTAAGGCTAAAATCTTTAACTCTTGAGATCCCCTATCACAGGGATAGTATTTAAAATAAATAACAATTAATAAAGCATAGGTCTTAGCCAGGCGTTGAACCTTTAGTTCCTGCAATGTGGGAGGTCTGGGAAATCTGAGAGAAAGTGCTTGTACCAGAGTGGGAATCGTGAGGCAATTCAAATTCAGAGCTGTAGCTATTGACTAATTTGTATGGAACGTTTCAATATTTGGTCAATCAGTTCAGCTGTACCTGTACCAACTGAACAGTAGAGTTGTAAATACATAACTAAAAATCAATATGGGTACCCTGAAATATGAGGAATGTAAGTGTCATATCTTACTGATATTTAGAAGAAAGATATTGCATATATTTGAAGGGTGATAATAATGTGTTCAATAACATAATTATGAGTCTTACTATGCTTTAGGCCCAAAGATGTACTATAATGATATACAGTATGGGTACTATACTGATTTTATGAAATCTACAGACTTTGGTTCTGATTTTATTAAATTTAAGGACTTTAGGATAAACTTAGACCAGTTCCCTTAATTTATCCATGAACCTGAAGATCTCGGTCATTATTATGTCCCACTGTTAATGACAATAGTGAAACCTGAAACTGGGACTTGGACTCAGTCGCTTTTTCCCTATACCTCAGGTCTTCTCCCCTTGCCTCACAGCAGCTGTGAAAACCAGCAGGAATGAGTCTTTTCCAAACAAGAAAAAAAAAGGGATATGAGAAGCTTAGTACCCTGGCAGTCAGTAGGCATTTATTAAACACTTAAAAGATGTTGTTTGTAAATATCCAGAATAGCAAGAATATGTAACCATATTCACTAGGTTGGATACCAACTTTCCTCCCCGCCTGTTCAGTGATTTTAGGTAAGTTACCTAACTTCGTGTGTCTCTGTTTCCTGGGGTAGGATAGTAATACCCACCTCACTGTGCTATGAGGATGAAATGAACACTTAAGTAAAGCACTTAGGAAGTACCTGACACGTAGTGAAGCTTGTTATTACTGTCGATCCTGGTTTTAAGCACTCTGATGGACATCAATAAGGCACCCTTGAACTCTGTTAAGTAGATTTTGGCGAGATACAGAAAACCGGCATCAGACAGAACGCCGATAAGCCTCACCATGGAGGCTTAAGAAGTGCCAGGGAACAGAGTAATGTTGCAAAGGGAAGGCGTCCAGAGCGGCCTTTTGAGAAAGTAAGGGTTGTGTATTGCTTAAGAAGAGGGGTGGAGACAATTCGGGTGGCAGGTATGGTGTGAGTAAAAGAATGGGAGCAAGAATGAACACAATGTAGTCAGGAGTCCATGGAATTGCTTGGCTGGATAGGGAGTTTTTGCCCTTGGTTGGGTGTTAAGAAATAACAAGTTAAGCATTAGGAGGTGATGGGAAACCTTGGAAAGTGGTCAAAGGCCTCAAGAATTTCCCAAGTTCGTGACAAGCTCTCAGAACCTAACCTTTTCTTTTATGCTTGTAAGGCCTGCAGGAAGGATGCCATAGATCCACTGTGGGGTGAGGAAGAGCAATGCAAAAAGCCTCGGACTTAGCACTAAATAAATATTAGCTTTTTGCACTGCGAGTTCAAGATTACTTTAACAAAGGAGAGCAGTTAAGGTATACGTTTAACTCGTGTGCAGATAAACACCCTAATTTATCAATCTAAAATCTTTTGATAAAGCGTTCCTGCTTGGAGCTTTCATTACTCTTTCGCCTCCCCAGGCTGCAGTAACCAAGGTGCAAAGCCTGGAGAAAAGGCAAGGGGTAAAAGGCGCTCGCTCCACGCATGCGTTAGAAGCCGCCCCAACTCCTCCCCGGTGTTCTTTCTTGGAACAAAACTAGCGCGGGGCTACCGAACTCCGCAGTTTGCGTAGACTCGAATTTCCTATTGCTCCGATGGTCTAAGTGGAATCCGGGAGCGGTGTGGTCTCCCTGCGCAAGCTGCGTTATCCAAAGTGAATGACTGGGTGATGCGTGTACGCCCAGAGCGTAGCACCCATTAGGCGGACGGGGTGCGGCTGCGCAGGGACCTGAGTGGGTTTTGTACGCCGCCAGCGTAGTGTGGCGTCTGACGTGCGGGCCTGCGCGACGCAGTTAGCGCAGCCAGCTTTGGTGAATACACGATTTGGTGCAGCCGGTTTGGTACCGAGCGGAGAGGAGATGCACACGGCACTCGAGTGTGAGGTAACTATAAAACCCCGATTTGTTTACATTCCCTCCCCCAGAACCGGCCCCAAGCGCAGCGGAGACTGCGAGTCCCGGGACGGCGAGGGGGTGGGAGAGGGGGGGTTGTAGAAAGGGACATAAGAAGCTGGGAGTCGTGGCTGGGGGACCCTCGGGGATCCGGGCGCTGGAGTTCCCTCGGCTGCTGCAATTGGCGGCGGCGGCGGCGAGCCGGAGCGGAGCGCGTGGGGCAGCGCGTGGGGAGCCGCGGCTCCTCGTGTGCGCTCTGAGTTGCCCCGGGGTGGGCGACCAGGCGGCCCCTGCCCCGCGTGCGGGGTCCCGTGCCCGACTTAGCCTCCGGCACAGGCTCGGGAACGGCGCGGAGAGCGAGGGAGTGACCGCTGGGCTAGCGGCGGTTAGAGGGGGCTGCGCGGGGGCGGCCTGGGGGCCGAGGGCGGCGGCATCCGCAGTCCGGGTTCGGAGGGGCTTGGCGTGGGGCGGTGTCGAGTGCCCCCGATTCTCCCTCCCCCGCCCTCCCCTCCGGTCTGTCGTGGGGTCGAGCCGGGGGACGCCGGGATGGAGCCTGGGCGCCGCAGTTCCGGCACCGGGAGGCTAACGGTTGGTGGTACCTGTGCCCCGGCCGCGGGAGGCCTCGTGAGGGCTTGTCCCCCGCCCCCCCCCCAGCAGCCGAGAAGCCGAGGCGGGCCGCAGGGGAGTTCCCGCTTAGGCCCGCGGGGTCCCCGGGGCCGAGGGTGCGGTGGGGCTGGGTCGATGGAGGAGGCCGGCAGGCGGGGAGGTGGTGCCGCTGCCCGGGCTTTGTTCCTGAAAGCCCTTCGGCGGAGAGCGCCGTGGGGCCGGGCGGGGGAGAGCGTCGGGGAGACTTGGCGGCCACTCTCCCCGGGTCTAGGGACCTGCTCAACTCCTAACGTTTCTCCCCTGGGACCCCGAGCGCCCCAGCGGAGAAGGGGGCCTTGGAGGGCGCGGCTGGCGTGACGTCGAAGGTCTTCCTGTGGCTTCTGTAAAGAACTGTTCACGTGGGAGCCTGCCCACATGGGCCGCCTCGGGAGCCGGACGCCGGGAAGGAATATCACTGCGGGGTCCCCTGCTCTCGGGGCCCTTCCCCTCCGGCCCTTGTTTTGAGTAATAAAAGCTGACATTAAAGCACAGAATGTCTTGACGCTGTTCCGTACTCTGGTTTTACTTTGGAACTGACTCATTCGGAATGGAGCGAAACTAGCATGTGACAGGTTTTAATTTCATTTGTGTGTGTGTGTGTGGATACTTATCTAAATTCTACGCAAGAACAAGCAGGTAAGATGTTGGAAAAGCTGGAGAATTTAGAACGTAGTTGATTTGGGTGAGGTGATCGAAAGCATGAAGTCGGGACTGGTGCACTGGTTTATGGCTTCCTGTTCGACAAATTTGAGTATCTCGTAACTTGTTCAAGACAACCGGTGGATGTTTCTCTCGCACATGGGATTTTCTTCCCTTCCCTTCCGTTACTCTCTAAAATCAGTAAACATATCCTTAGGTGAGGAACTAAAAAAAAAACAAGCCAACCCTAATACAGTTCTTTTTGGAGCACCGGATTTGAAGAACTTTAGGAGGCCCCAAGTTTAGGTACTACTCTAGGGTATTTTTGTTTTTGTTTTATTTTTAACTGATTTATGGAGAATAGAGGATATAGATATCATAGAAAGGAAATTAATCATTGGTAATGATCATTTGCTTTTAAAGTGAATTTACCTTAATTATCCTATTCCCTCCTCCCCTCATCTGCCTCCAGTATTGGCCAGTACTGACAACATTTGGTTTTGGAGTAAGAATTAAGGTTGAAAACCCTGACCCATTATTAACTAGTTTGGTTACTTTGAGCAAGTTACTTTATCTTAATTTATTGTGAACTTAAAAGTATTAACAAACTCCTACATCATGCATGGATTTACTGCAATCAATAAATGACATAAGGAACCAAAGGGCTACAGATACTTAATTCATTTTATGTTTTTTAAATATGTGAATATTTCAGTTCTTTAGTGTTTGATGGCCTTTTTTTTTCCCCCCTGTAATACTTGATTACACACAGAACATAAGGTTTAGATTTTTCTTATTAGGTTTAATGGTCTCTACTGGGCCTTTGCAGTGGTAGTTATTTCTGTTATTGTTCTCTTATTCATATGAACTAACCCAGAGAAGTTTTTCTGCCTGTCTTGTATATTCTAACTTATAGTTACATACACACATTTGAGCTTTCCCTGCCAGGCGCAACTCATTGAGGGGCACTTGCTCCACAGCTCTTTGTCACATAATGCTCATGGACACATTATTCAGTGATTTCAAAGCTTGGTTGTTAAGCTCTTTAATTAAGTTTAAAATGTTAATTGAATACAACACAAATTTAGCATGGACCCAAAGAAGGGTTTTTGGATAAAAACGTCATCCCTGTCTATGTAGTGCCTACTCTAAGAATTGTTTTATATCAAAAGGACATTATCTCTAGTGCATTTTTAGACTGATAATCACAAGATGCAAAACAAAGAACACAGCAGAAAAAGGAAAAGTGTAGGCAATCAAAACAAAACTAGCTTTTTTTCCTTTATAGTAAGTTTTATAACCCTACTAAGTCATCTTTCATTAAATAGTAAAGTTCTCATTAAAAATATATTAACTTTAGCTTTAAAAAAAAGATTCTATTTATTTTTAGAGAGGGAGGAAAAGAGGGAGAGGAGAGAAACATCTGTGTTAAAGAGAAACACCAATCAGTTGCCCCCCACACATCCCACAAAGGGGCCCAATGCAGGGCCAGCAACCCAGGCACGAGCTGGACTGACTAGGAATCCAAGCAGCAACCTCTCGGCTTCCAGAATGATGCCCAACCCATTGAGCCACACCAGTTAGGGCCTAACTTTAGTTTAAGGTTTCCAAGTCAGAAGAGAACCCAGCCTGTCCCAACAGCTTGATGCTGCCCCCTAGTGTTTCGTTCCCCTTGAAGTTTTCTGGAGCTTAGCCTTCACCTACATCTTTTCCAAAACAAGATCTGTTTAAATTACAATTGGCTTCCTTAGTGCTATATGTCTGGTTCTACTTGGGATTTCCTCCAGCCGCTGGTTAGTGTCTCTAATAAGACAGATAGAGTCACTTTGAATTGGTTAATTTTTATTGCTTTTAGCCCCCAGTTTTCCAAAGAGGGGGTAAGTTTTGGGTGGGAATAAAACTGTAATGCCAAATTGCTTTGTAAGAATATATAGGGGATTTTTCCTTTTCTATTTATTGATTTTAGAGAGAGAAATGTCAGTTCGTTGTTCTACTTATTTATGCATTAATTGGTTAATTCTTATATGTCCCCTGACTGGGGATGGAACCCACAACCTTGATGTATCAGGATGGTGCTCTGGCCAACTGACATACTCTCACTGGGCCTATAGGGGATTTTTCAGAGCTAGAAGAGGGGTATATGTTAAAAGTGTATCTTTGAAGTTAGTTTTGTGTATGAATAACAACAGTTTTATTTATTTAATCTGGCTTTGTCCTAAAAAAGAGTGATATTAAAAAATTGCTTTCTGAATCAGCTTAGTCCCATATAACTTTGTATTGCTTCAACTGTACTGAAATAAAATCGAAAATGCTAAAATCGCATGGTGAACTTTTTTTTTTTAAGTTTAAGCTTATTTTGAGCTATGACTTTCACAGAATGATCTTTGAAAAATAGTCTCTAGGACCTTTTATAACCATGAGATTTTTTGTAGTCATCTATGTAAACTAAAGTTTCAAATTATGCCAGTTATCAGTATTCCAAACTACTTTTTTCTTTTCATTATTTTCTATTCATAAGTTCTAGGTGGGCCACACAATGATTTTTGGTTTTTTCTAAAATAAGCTAATATAATCTCAAAAATTTATGACAATCAGATTATTTAAAAGTGTGTTCAGTAGGTGTTAAGTCAATTTACAACTGAAATCAAAGTTTTCAATAGCAGTAGCATTCAAATTATTCCAGCTGCTTAAGAGACTACACTTAATGTTCAGGCATTAAAACAACACAATTTATTATTATATCACATCATAGATAATAGCGTCAAAAATTGTAATATATATTTATTTTCTTATCAGAACATAAGTTTTTTTGGTTACCAGATATAAGGATGGGATATTTTAATAGATTTTTCTTAATTAGATTTTTCATGCTAAAGATGTTAGTAGAATGGGGTGGTGGTGGTGGTATTTACAGGTGTAAGCATAAGGATAAAATCTAAAATCTTAGTGTTTGTATTCATTAAGAGTGATGGATGATTTTGTAATTATGCTGAAAGAGAAGGGGGTATCATATAATACTTCTCTGTGCATTAACATTTCTAGTAGCCATGTTAGCCTTAATATGTGCCCTACTTTTGGGGACCATCCATTCCATGCAGAAAAGAGGTTTTGGGGGATTAGAAAAGTGAATCAGAATGCTGTAGGAAGCATCTTAATCCTATTAACATAATATGATTATGTACTTTTATAGGGCCACAAGTATTGTTAGAAGAATGAGTATGAGTTATGTATGGAAGTTATTTTTAATCCTCTAATAGTTATTTAAGACTTGTCATTCAGTGATCACTTTAGTATTTAGATTTATTTTCATTCATTATAGGAGGTAGAAAATCAAAATAGCTTTCAACTGTAGTAACAAGATAACAAAGATACACATCCCAACCCTGACCCATGCGGCTCATTTGGTTGGGTGTCCTGCCAAGCAAAGGGTCGCCAGTTGATTCTGCTTGGGATCCGGGGCCTGTGTTGCGGTTTGGTCCCTGGTTGGAGCACATGACAGAGGTAGCCAGTATTTTTTTATCACAACGATGTTTCTGTTCCTCTTTCTCCCTCCCATCTCCTCTTTCTAAAAATAAATAAATAAAATCTTTAAAAAACGTATACATCCACTGTTCTGTTACTTCAATATCTGTAAATAAAAAGAAACCATTTCGGATGTGCCCTCACACTTCTAAACCTTTCTAAACTTTCTACTGAATTCACTTTATATATTTTGTGAATTTTTGAGTTTTAAGATAGTGGTTTCCCCTCCAGTTGTCTACTGAATTGGTAATGTTTTGTGTTTTTTTTAATGTAGATTCAGTAAATGATCAGCAAGCTGTGTCCCACGGGCCAAATCAGCCTGCTTTTGTAAATTAAATATTGGAACACAGCCTTCTCACTTGTTTATGTATTGTGTATGGCAACTTTTGTGCCATAATGGCAAAATTAAGTAGTTGCCTTAAATATAATACTATGTTACCTGCAAAACCTAAAATGTTAACTATTTGGCCTTTTTAAGTCTGCCAACCCTGGATCCAGTTCTTAATACTCTATCATTATTTGACATGTTGCTATTATTTAAGATAGCTCTATCTTCCTAGAACCTATATGACTAAAATACTTTAGTCGGAATATGTTCTTTCAAATATAAATTCATAAGTAATGTGTGTTCTCATGAGTTCATCACCTGTTATAGTCTTTCATCGCTTCATAGTTCCATTTTCTCTCTGTAAGAAGTATAACACCCTTTATTATGCATGCTTGGTGTTGGAATGTGAAGCCCATGCTCTTCAACTTTGAGCTGCCATCTAACACTGTCACACTGTTTCTACTATTTTTGTAGCATCTCTGACAGTTTACTAATTAAAAGGTGACTGTATCTTCCTGTGCCTCCTTCAAAGCAGAATATATTTCATACTTATTTTTATGCCTTCTCACTGCCTCTGTTCTCTTTCCCTTTTCCTTCTCTTTCTTTCTGCCCACTCCCCTTATTAAGCAATGCATGAACACATGTTTAAGGGCCTGTGAACAAGTGTTTTGGTGTTAGTGACTCTTAGTGCACCTCTTCTGAAGGTGACTCATTAGTTTATTCGGTTTATGTGTGAAGGAGTATACTTTATGTTATACAGGAATATAGCCTCTTGATTTACATATACCTTATTGAGATAAACAGTATAAAATATGATTTATTGCATTATAAAACAATGAAACCAGTAAAATTCTAATATTAGAAAAACATGATTATAATATTTTACATATTTATTTTAAAATAATTATTACATAATTATTTTATGTAATAAACTTTAATTATTACATAATTATATATAAAACACATAAAAAGAATAGATACTATGTATTATGCAATGAGATTGTTTTTTTATTCCCATAGATCATTTTTAGTGTAGAATTTCAAATGACTTCATAATTTTTTTATTTTTTTAAGATTTTTAAAACTTATTTATTGAGAAAGAAAAGGAGGGAGAAAGAAAGGGAGAGAAACATTCATGTGCAAGATAAACGCTGATCTGTTGCCTTTCTCAAGCCCCAGACTGGGGACCTGGCCCACAACCCAGGCTTGTGCTCTGACCAGGGATTGAACCCGTGACCTTTTGGTTTGTAGGCCAGTGCTCAATCCACTGAGCCATACCAGCTAGGGCTAGAACATGCTTTTTAAAAATTAAATTTATTGGGGTGACATTATAAAATTATATAGGTTTCAAGTATACTATTCTATTCTATGATACATCAACTGTATGCCTACGACCCAAAGTCAAATTTTCCACTACCATATATTGGACCCCCTTCACCCTTTACTACCTCCCTTTGCTCTGTTTACCACCATACTGTTGTCTGTGTCTGAGTTTTTGTTTTTTGTTTTTTCTTGTTCATTTGTTGCTTTCAGTTTTATATCCCACATGAATGAAATTATGGCTTTTGACTTTTACTTAACTTGTTTCACTTAGGCATGATATTCTCAGGATCCATCCATGTTGTCACAAATGGCAGTATCTCATCCTTTCTTATGGCTGAATAGTATCATATATTTATACCACATCTTTATCCAATCATCTATTCAAGGACACTTTGGTAGTTTCCATGTCTTGACGACTGTGAATAATGCTGCAGTGAACATAGGGGTGCGTATATTTTTGCGAATAAATGTTTCCAAATATGGGGCATAGATACCCAGAAGAGGGATTGCTGGGTTGTACGGTAACTCTATTATTAATTTTTTGAGGAACCTTCATACGATTTTCCATAGTGCCTGTACCAGTTTAAATCCCTACCAGCAGTGAGTGATGTGGAACATACTTTTTAAGATTTTCATTTTAATTAGTATATTATAGTTTTTTTCAAATAAAGTGAATAATTTGATGTACAATATATAACCAGTGTAAATAAAATTTATTTTCAAGAAAATAATCATACCATTTTTTAAAAAGTGAAGAAGGAAATCAGAAAGGTATGCTGAAATCAAATCACTGAAAGAGCTTTTAAGAAAAAACTGTTCTTTAGATTTACTTATAAATATGATACTATGGAGTACATAATATAATTTATAGTTTACAAAACAAATGTTAAACTTTTTCCTAGGAATATTTTTGCTTAAACAAAAGTACTTGAAACTTTTATTGAGGCTAAAATATAAATTTTCTAAACAAGTAAGTTTGTAAGAATATTCTTTGTTAGTTCAGTAGGTATTTTTATTTCCCCTGAAAAAAGTAATGGATGTTAGGGGGTTCCTAGTTCTTTGGGGGTCATGTTCATTTTAATTATGTTTTTTTAAAGAAGAAAATAGATATCAGATGTGAGGAGAAGAAATTTCTTAAATTTAGAAATCATAGAAGAAATTACAAAAAGAATTTCGTAGGGCATGTCCATGAAAACATTTATCCGTGAAAGGGAAGACCATTGTAATTAAAATTAAACGGCACTGGACAGATAATATGACCAAGACATGTGTCAAAGCACATGTATTTTGATGAAAATACTGAGACTCCAGGAATGATTTTAAGAGTATAAATAAAAACAAGGCAAGATCTTATTCCAAAATTCATACACCAAGTATTATTGAGAATGCTATGATCCTATTGCTGGTAGCAGTATAATATAACTTAATTTCTCTAGAAACCAATTTAGAAGTATATCATAAGACCTTTAATTAAAATTTTTTGTAGTCTCTTTCCACATCTTAGAACTATCCAAGCAAGTAACCAAAATAATACCAAAATTGAAATTAAAATGATTGCATATTATGATTAAAACTCCAGAAACGCTTGTGAAAATCTTGAAACTGAAATTTATTTTCTTCCAAGTGACATAATGTGATTTTGTTTAACCAAAACTTTTTTAAAGATTTGTAGTTGCTTTATTTTTAGTTCTTTTTTTTCAATCAAAGTTATACCTGAATGTAGTTTAAAGAATTAAATAGTTCTGTGGAGCTTTTAGGGAAAAGGAAAAATAATCAGTTCCCTTTTTTCTTTTATAGTCTGTCTAGAAAGACAAGGAACTCCATCAGATGATTATTTTGCCTTCCACTACCATGTCTCCAATGTTTTCATTACTCTTTATTCATTTTCAATTTTAGCCATTATCTATTTAATGAAAGATGAGGATTTAGCTTTCTTCCTGTCTCTCCATATACCTTCCCATTTCCTGTATCCCGATTTTTCAGTATAATTATACAGCAATTTTGGTTTAGGAGAGTAGTTAGCATTACATTTTAATGACTAAAAACGTTATTTACAACTAAGCCATTGTAAAAATTGTTTCCTTTTCTGCACTACTTTGTTTTTCTGGCGTTAATTACTTTCTTAAAAATATTTCCTTTTTTTTTTTTTTTCTATATACCAGCCTATCACAAAACCTACCTCAGGTCTGAGTATATTAATGTAACTTTTTTAAAAGTGTTTTAATGTATTTTATTGATTGTGCTATTACAGTTGTCCCATTTTTTCCCTCCCTTTTATTCCTCTCTGCCTTGCACCCCCATCCCACAAGCATCCCCACCCCCCTTAGTTCATGTCCATGGGTCCTACTTATAAGTTCTTTGGCTTCTCCATTTCCTATACTATTCTTAACCTCCCCCTGTCTATTTTGCACCTACCCTTTATTCTTCTTATTCCCTGTACCTTTTCCCCCATTCTCCACCCTCTCCCTCCCCACCGATAACCCTCAGTGTGATCTCCATTTCTGATTCTGTTCCTGTTCTAGTTGTCTGCTCTTTGTTTTTCTTTTTGTTTTTTTTTTAGATTCAGTTGTTGATAGTTGTGAGTTTGTTGTCATTTTACTGTTCATAGTTTTGATCTTCTTTTTCTTAGATAAGTCCCTTTAACATTTCATATAATAAGGGCTTGGAGATGATGAACTCCTTTAACTTTACTTTATCTGGGGAGCACTTTATCTGCCCTTCCATTCTAAATGATAGCTTTGCTGGATAGAGTAATCTTGGATGTAGGCCTTTGGTTTTCATGACTTTGAATACTTCTTTTCAGCCGCTTCTTGCCTGTAAGGTTTCTTTTCAGAAATCAGCTGATAGTCTTATGGGAACTCCTTTGTTCAAAACACTGGTAATCAGGATGCTCACAGAAATGGTTGAGTATGGTCACAAAATAGAGGAAAAAGTGAAGGCTTTGCAAAGTGAAATAAAGAAAAATACACTGGGAACCATCAGTGAAGGGAAGAAAACCGGAACTCAAATCAATGATTTGAACAGAAGGAAGAAAGAAACATTCAACCAGAACAGACTGAAGAAACAAGAATTCAAACAAATGAGGAGAGGCTTAGGAACTTCTGGAACAACTTTAAACATTTCAATATCCAAATAATAGGGGTGCCAAAAGGAGAAGAGGAACAGCAAGAAATTAAAAACTTACTTGAAAAAATAATGAAGGAGAGCTTCCCCAGTCTGGCAAAGGAACGAGACTTCCAGGAAGTCCAGGAAGCTCAGAGAGTCTCAAAGAAGTTGGACCTAAGGAAGCACACACCAAGGCACACCATAATTACATTACCCAAGATTAAAGATAAGGAGAGAATCTTAAAAACAGCAAGAGAAAATGAGAGAGTTACTTACAAACAATTTCCTATAAGATTATCATCTGGGTATATGACTGTAACTTTATAAGAAAAGGAAGTGTACCCTAAGAAGACTCTATATTTGTAGAAGAATTTACGTAATTTCCTTATACAGGATGAGGCAAAAGTAGGCTTATAGTTGTGTGTGAAACAGAGTTTATTCTTGCATTATTATTTATTAATTATTCTGTTATTTTCCATACAACTGTAAACCTACTTTTGCCTCCCCCCATTGCATATTGGACATTTTTAAACTTGTTAATAAAGAGGGATTGACAATGAAATTGGTAGTTTGCTAATAAAATTTAAGTAGCTTTGACATTTGAGTTACAGTTTTGTAAGATTCTGGTAAATAGCAGAGCTGAATCATTTCACTTTGTTCAACAATTAAGAGGACCTTGATGGTTTAAAGCAATTATAAGGACAGTTAAAATTAATCAGACAGAAACATCCCCTGGTGGGGAAGAAGTAGTCTGTGCTGTCAACATCAAAATATGTCATAAAAGATTGCCCTGAATATTCTGATGTGTTTTTTTTTAACCTCATGGAAAGGAAAGGTAATTGTACTTGACAATACTATGAATGGCAGGCTGGTGCAAGATCAGAGAGGTGTAACAGTGACAAGATGCTGAAAAAGGAAAACACAAAGGGAAGAGTGAAGACGGATGGATTTGAGGCGTGGCAAAAGCTATTAGAATGACAGCAAGAGAACATGGCTCTGCAGGTTGAAGATAAATGAATGCTCCAGCTTTGGATATGGTCGTGGAAGGATGGAATGGTTGAAGCAACAGCAGGTTTCTTGAGACCCAGGGAACAAATCTGAGGATGAAAGTGAGCTTGGATTTTAGATCATGTAATTGTCCTAGAACCACCCATTTCTCCTAACTTCTTTTTATGTGGGAATTTCCTGTTTGGTTAGTTGATTGTTCTTTTATTTTTAACCAAAGCATCCTGTTACAAGGTGGTTAACCTTTTTTCTAAAAAATTCAAAATATTACCATAAAGATTGTTGAATTTGTGTGTTTCCTGTACCTAAGTGCAAGAGTTTCTCTAGAGTAAATAGACTGAAGTGGAATTGGGAGGCTATAGAGTGCATTCATATTCAGCTTCAGTAAATGTCAAATTGCTTCCCAGAATGGCTGTACCAACATATACTCCCACCTGTTGTGTAAGATAGTTTCTACTTCTCTTCATTACATCTTCACCTAACACTTGATATTGTCAGGCTTTAATTTTTACCTATTAATTTCTTGGTGCATTATCTAGATTAGTAATCATGTTGCTTCTCAACCAGCTGTCCTGTTTATATCCTTTGTGTAGTTGTCTGTGCAATATTGGAGGTTTTGTGTGTGTGTATGTGTGTGTGTGTGTGTGTGTGTGTGTATACATGTATATAGGACCTATATATATTTTCATTCTGTATATCTTGGATAATGATTTTTATGTGCTTATATATACACATTGCAAATACCTTCTGTGGTAAGGATGGTCATATGCTTTGTTTATAATGTTCCTTATTGTAAAGTAATATTTAAAGATTTTAGCATAATTAAATTAAACAATTTCTTTAAGGTTTGTGCTTTCTGTATCTTATCTAAAAAATCTTTCTCTACTCTAAAATTATGACATTGTCCTGTATTTTCTTCTGAAATTTGTTTAAAGGCTTGCTTTTCACACTTAGGTCTTGAATCTTCTTGGAATTGACTTGTGTATGGTGTGAGGAAGAACCATTTTTTGCACATTCAGTATTTTTTATCTTTTTGAACTCTGCTCTCTTCCTCTGGTCTGTTTGTCCCTGTGCCAGTTTTATGGTATTTTTTTAAAAGAAAAGATTTTATTTATTTTTAGAGAGAGGGGAGGGAGGGAGAAAGAGAGGGACAGAAACGCTGATGTGTGAGAGAAACATCAACTGGTTGTCTCTTGCACACAACTGGCTGGGGACCTGGTCTGCAACCCAAGCATGTGCCCTGACTGGGAACTGAACCAGTGACCTTTTGGTTTGTAGGCTAATGTTCAATCCATGGAGCCACGCCTGCCAGGGCCTATGGTATTTTAATTCATGTAACTTTCTTAAAAAAACCTTGTTTATCTTGTTAATCTTTTGAATTATCCCGGTTGTTCTTGGGTTTTTGCTTTTCTACGTTAAGTTTTGGATAAGCTTGTGCAGTTCTCACTGAAAACAAAGAGGTACCAGAATTTTGATTGACACTGAATTAAATTTGTATATATAATTGGGAACACTATTTAGCTTATGCTATTTATCCTATCCATGTAGGTGGTAACTTCAGTTTTTGCAGTTCTTTTTTACTGTCCTTCAATAATGTCTTTAAAAAAAAAAAGCAAAACATCAACTTGTTGTTCCACTTATTTATACATTCATTGGTTGATTCTTGCTTGTGTCCTGACTAGGGATGGAACCCGCAACCTTGGCATGTCAGGATGATGCTCTAATCAGCTGAGCTAGTAGGCCAGAGTTCAGTAATGTCTTTTAATTTCTCCTTTTAATGATCTTACTCGGTTTCTTTCTGGAAGACTTATAATAATTTTTGTTTATAATTATATTTTTTTAGTTTTTCACTACAGGAAATTATAGTTCTAAAAAACTTTTAATTGAAATAAATTATGTGTACAGACTCTAAGTGCAATGAATTATCGCAAAGTAATACCATTACTCAAGGCAAGAAAGAGAACACTATAATACTTTTTAGTCACAATTATTGGCCCTTACCTTTTTTTTTAAAAGTGATTACTATCTTGGTTTAGTTTTACCAAATTTTGACTTTATGTATATAAATAGAATTATTTAGTGTTTGTTGTTTTTTGCTCAGCCTAGTGTTTGTAAAATTCATCTGTGTTAATACTTGAAGCTATAATTTTATTTTCATTTCTGTGTCATATTTCATTGTAAGATTATTGTTTTATTTATTCCACTATTGATGAACATTTGGCCTTTTTTGTGTTTTTGGGCTACAAAGAATGATGATTATGTGAACTTTTATGTTCATGACTGTTGGTGTGTCTGTGCCATTTCTGTTGATCATATACCCATGAGTATAATTGATATGTGAGCAGATATGCTTATGTTTAGCTTCTGCCAGATCCTGCCAAACAGTTTTCCAAAAGATACCAACCCTCCATCCCATCAGCAGTGTACGCAGGCTCCAGTAGTCTCCCTGTTCTTGCTTACATCCATACAGCGGTATCTAATTGTGATTTTATTTTACATTTCTCTGACGACTACTGAGGTTAAGAATCTTTATTTGCTTCTGAGTAATTTAGCTATCTTATGCGGTACATGTTCACATTTCCTGCTCATTTCCCCACCAAGTTGTCTAATAATCTTCAGCTGATTTGTGACAATTCCTTATTTATTCTTACCTGGTAACACTGGTAATCTAAATTGTGGCTTACCATTTTAGCCTCTTAATGAAATCTCTTGATGGACAGAAATTTCTTAATTTTAATGTAATATATTTTATAATGCTTTCTATGTCCCTGTCTTGAAGGTCTTGAAGCTAGTCTCCCAAATAAATCTTCTGCAATTTACAGCACAACAGCCACTAGCAACCCCATGTGGATATTGAGCACTTGAAATCTGGCTAATCTAAATTGAGATTTTTACCTTTGTAAAATACAGAATTTCAAAAACATAGCATTAAAAAAGAATATAAAAATCTCAGAATTTTTATATTGATTACATATTAAAATGATAATATTTTAGATACAGTGGGTTAAATAAGATAGAGCATGAACACCTGAAACTTGCATAATTTTGTTAACCAGTGTCATCTCAATAAATTCAGTAAAAAGGAAAGAAAATGTATAAATAAAAAAATAGAGTATGAAAATTACTTTCATCAGTTTATTGTACAAAACTTTAAAATTACATAATTGACCCACATTATATTTCTGTATCTATAAGTGTGCTGTCCAATAGAATGTTTGAGATGATGGGCATGTTCTATGTCTATACCGTCCATTATGGTAGTAATGATCCAGTGTGGCTGTTAAGCATTTAAAATGTAGCTTAGGGTAACTAAGAAGCTGAATTTTTAATTTAATTGTAGTTAGTTTAAATTTAAGTAGCCACATGTGGGTAGTGATTCCCATGCTGGACAGCACAGTTCTGAACATTTTATTGCTTCAACATTTATTGTTTTAGATTTAGTTTTAAATCCATCTGTAATTGATTTTTATAGTAGGATAGGGATGGTTTCATTTATTTTTTCTTCTCTATGGAAATCTAGTTGTCCAGCCACCAAGGAGAAGAGGATGCTTTCCTATTTTCACACTATTTTCTTTCTTTGGTATGTTTGTTTTTACACCAAATACGATACTCTTCAGTAAGTGGTGGAATAAGTGCTCTGATCTTATTCTTTAAAAGTGTCTTGGCCACTCTTGACCCTTTCTTTTTCCACCTAAAAATTAAAAATACCTCAGATTCTCACAAAATTACTTCTGGGATTTTGAAAAATTTTTTAATTTATTGATTCTTTAGAAAGAGAGAAAGAGGAAGGGGGAGAGAGAGAGAAACAGAGAAACATCAATTTGTTGTTCCACTTGTTTGCAGTCATTGGTTGTTCTTGGGTGTGCCCTGACTGGAGATCAAAACCACAACCTTGGCATGTGGGGACAATGTTCTAACCAACTGAGCTGCCTGGCCAGGGCACTTCTGGGATTTCTGTTGAGATTACATTGGATATGTATCTCACCCAATCATAAACAAGATATAGTCATCCATTTATAGAGGCCTTTCATTTCTTTCAATAATATGCGATCCTTTCTTTTTTTATGTAAAGGTCTTACAAATCTTTTGTTAGATTTATTCCTAGTTATTTGCTATTATAAATAATACTGTTTTCTAATTATTGCTGGTCTATAGAAACACAATTGATTTTAGACTATATTACCCTTATATCCAGCAACTTGACTAATTTAACTTATTAATTCTTAGAGATTCTTTTGGATTTCCTACATACCCAACCCTGCTATTTGTGAATAATGTCAGTTTAATTTCTTTTTGACTCATACATTTTATCATTTTATTTCATCTTGCCTTACTGCATTGACCAAGGCCTCACGAGTAGGATTAGCAAACTGTTTTGTAAAGGACCAGATGAGGAACCAGCAATTCCTGTATAAATGTGTGTGCTCTTAAGTGCTGTGCCATAAGGGGGTCAGAGTAGGTTGGTAGATGAGTCATGAGCAGTTTGTGTTAATTCAAAGGGCTGTACGCTATTTTGATAAAAGGAGCCATTTTTACGTGGAATTAGAAAAGGAAAGAATGATTAATAGCTGTGAAAGAAATGGGGTAAAACATTTGCTTACTGGATTGGCAACTGCTCAGAATTTTATTATTACTATGAATGTGACTAAGTATTAACTAATATTTGCCTTTCTTTTTAAATCCCTTTAGGAAAAATAGAAATGAAGGTACATATGCACACAAAATTTTGCCTCATTTGTTTGCTGACATTTATTTTTCATCACTGCAACCACTGCCATGAAGACCATGAGCACGGTCCTGAAGAGCATCACAGACACCATCATGGAATGGCAGAGTCGGAGTCAAGCAAATTTTCAGTGCAGGATGCTGAAAATGAAAAAAAATATTATATTGAGAAACTTTTTGACCGTTACGGTGAAAATGGAAGATTATCCTTTTTTGGTCTGGAGAAACTTTTAACAAACTTGGGCCTTGGAGAGATAAAAGTAGTTGAGATTAATCATGAGGATCTTGGCCATGATCATGTTTCTCACTTAGATATTTTGGCAGTTCAAGAGGGAAAGCATTTTCACTCACATAACCATCAGCATTCCCATAAGCATGTAAATTCAGAAAATCAAACTGTGACCAGTGTATCAACAAAAAGATACCATAAGTGTGATCCAGAGAAAGAGACAATTGAAGTATCCGTCAAGTCTGATGATAAACATATACATGATCATAATCATCGCCTATGTCATCACCATTGTTTGCGTCATCATAACCTCGATCATAACACTACTCGGCATTTTCCCAATGATTCCATTACTCACAGCGAGCGTGGGGAGCCTAGCCACGAACCTTCGACAGAGACCAATAAAACACAGGAACAAGCTGAAAGTAAGCTACCGAAAGGAAAGAGGAAGAGAAAAGGAAAGAAGAGTCATGAAAATTCTGAGGTTATTACACCAGGTTTCCCTCCTAACCATGATCAGGGTGAACAGTATGAACATAATCGGGTTCATAAACCGGATCGTGTACATAACCCAGGTCATTCTCACGTACATCTTCCAGAACATACTGGCCATGATCCTGGTCATGGACACCAAGATCCTGATCCTGATAATGAAGGTGAACTTCGACACACAAGAAAGCGAGAAGCACCACACGTTAAGAAAAGTGCAATTTACTCAGCTGCAAGTCATAAAGATCATAATGAAGATGACCGTCAACATGAGGTAAGTATAAAAAGGTGGTTGCTCCGTAATTCTCAGGTAATTGGGGAGTATTGTAGGTAAAAAGAGAAGTAACAGTAGAATAGTCAGTAATATTCAAACATTTCTAGGTACTATAAAATGAATATGTTAAATAAAATCAAATTAAAGATCTTTATCTGGATTTTCACTTGCATTGTTTGTTCTCAAATTTGGGTTCTTAAAATCTAAATGTTTGAAGGTTGTTAGAAATGATACCCTTGTATTCATTCCTTATTTTACTGTCTTGCTTATGACTTTTTTTGACTCCCAAGTTAGTTTTGATGTTGTTATTATTAGTTGGTTTCCAAATATTTTAGTCAATCTTTCCTCTGGGGAAGTGACTACACAGTTGTTTTTCAAAACTATTGAGTTATTGAATTAATTATTGAATGGTCCCAAGTCATTGATATAGCGCCATGTCAGGTGTTTTACAAATATGGTAGGTTTTTTTTTCTCTGTATCACTTTATGATATGACCTACTTGCTCATAATACAGTTTTTTTTCATGCCTTTGACAGATTTAGACTGAATGCAAAAAGTTATAATACTAGGAAACTCCAATAGTAGTGGGGTGGTTGTAGTTTTCTTCTAACTTTTCATGATTTTTTTGAGTACTTTCACATTTTATTGGTTCCTTTTTAGTTTCTTTTAAACTGTTCATGTTAGACACATTTATTTTTGTTTCATTAAAGATATATTAACACCTTTGTTTATTCTGATTTTTACCACTCAAGTTTTAAAAAATTGTTGAATTTGTTATTCATATGTATGAAAGCACCATCAAATGTGGAATATGACTTCACCCTTTATTGTTTCTCTATTATTGAATTATGTTTTGCAT
Organism: Mormoops blainvillei; assembly: GCA_004026545.1. Lineage (NCBI taxonomy): Eukaryota > Metazoa > Chordata > Mammalia > Chiroptera > Mormoopidae > Mormoops > Mormoops blainvillei. The sequence continues at coordinate 100,451 of PVJD01002842.1, read as the reverse complement.
CTGAGTAAATATCTTTCTGTTTCTTCCCTGGGGAAATCTTCAGGTACTTGGTTTTTAGCAGTACAAACACTGATTTTAATATAACTCATATTTTAACATCTTAGTATACTTGTAAAGAAATATATTCATTTATTACTATGATTATTTTATAGAATCTTTTGTTGTTAATAACTGGGCAATATCATTAATGTTTACTCTTTGTATCAAACCTGTGGGGTCTGAATCATCAGACCTGATGCATACTGGGAATTTTCTCAGGATTTATGGAAATACTGTATGCATTGGATAAGGTAGTACTTTATGTTAAAACCTGAGAAGAATCTTTTTTATTTGTGTGTATGTTCTGATTTTGTTTTTTGTACATAGATAAAATCATATAATGAGATAGCAAGTCAATAAACAAGCATGCTATCTTGAGTGGATGTGTGTGAAAAAGAGGCAGTACCATCTTTTTTGCCATGATTTTAAATATTTGTTTTCTACATGATGGACTCAAAGTGGATTACACTGTTTCCTGCTTTGTTGTGGACTTAAAAAGTACCAGTGGATGAAGCTGCATTTTTTTCATTTTCCAGCTTTAGCATTGGACTAGAATTCCCCAATATAACCCTCTTTTGGGGTACATTAGGCAGTGAAAAAACCTATATTACAGTGTAATATAAAGTAATTAAAGTACTTTAAGTTTATTTAACATTGTTTTACAAGTATGAATCGAGTGATAGATACACTTTGATTAGAGAAGTGCTTTTTTTCCTCACTCTTTAAGAATCCTGGGAATATACTTGTGAATCTCTCATCAATGGCAAAAGATCATTATCATTCATGTGTTAGAATGGAAAAATGGTTAAAGTCCATAAAACATCTTGGGTAACAAGGTAAATGTATCCCTGTCATAAATTTCTGTCCAAAAGCTTTACTTCTAATAGATATCTGTGTATTACAAATTATTTCCTAATAATAATTAGAATATTTTCTTTATACAGTAATTTTTCTGCATAAGCCTCTTAAAATACTCTTTTACTTAATTTGTTTTATCAATTTCCTTGCAGTGCTTGAATGTCACTCAGTTGTTGAAATACTATGGTCATGGTGCCAACACGCCGATCTCAGCTGATCTGTTTACATATCTTTGCCCTGCATTGTTATATCAGATTGACAGCAGACTTTGTATTGAGCATTTTGACAAACTTTTAGTTGAAGATTTAAATAAGGATAAAAATACGGTTCCTGAAGATAAGGCAAATATAGGGGCATCAGGTAAGCAAGATTTAAGTTTTTTCTCCTTAGTATTACTATACTACTTTTTTTATATAGTTGAATTAGAAAGTATTTCAAATTATTACCTCTCTTTTAGTGTCTTTCAGTATGTTTTAATATGTGTGTTTAAAAAAGATTAGGGGAAGACAGTACAGTTTACTTACCTCTTCTGGTATTTATGGAGGAATGCTTTGTTAGAGAGCTCGATTTAAAAGGATATACAGGCTTGTGACAAATGGATCTTTCTTGATGGGTAGATGTAAGTAACAGGGCCCCTAATTAAAGTTATTTGGTGCTCTAATTGCCTAATATTTAGCAGAGTTCAAAGGGCTCTGGTGAGAAGCTAAGATTATTAAGTTTTTAAGAAAGTGTAAAGGGAAACCAATGCAGTTAAACCCTAGGAATGTCTCAGAAATGCCAGTATTTGGCATATGAACTTCATCATGGGCATTTCTAGAGCTCAACTAAGGTAAAGCCAAAACTATTTTAAAGCTTTTCTAGGCTCTTTTTTCATATCTAGTGACTAAATAGTTACACATTCACAGGCACCTTACACTTAATATTTCCAAACTTTACTCCACACACAATTTGTATCTCTTATTGAATCTCATGCCATTAAAATCCATGATTTTGATAATATCTGAAAATCTTTGATTTTTTTCTCTTAGGTGTTTGTTTTGTTTCCTTTTTTCCTTGTATAATGAGTTATTAAGTCCAACTGAGTCTTCTCTAAATATCTAACTCTACTCACTGTGTCATAACTTTAGCTCAGGTCCTTCTTGGTTTTTTATTGAATTGTTGAAATAACTTTATGACCTTTCTACCTATGTTCTTGTCCCCCTTGTACATCATCATCTTTAGCACTTAATCTAGATTTGTCTTTCTAAAATGCAAATGAGACTCTCTGACAAGTTCTTTCTTTGTAATGATAGCTAACATAATATTTTTATTTTATACATTAGTAACTGTGAATAGCAGGCACTTTTCTAAACTCAAGTCATTGACTCCTCAAAACAACCCTATGAGGTGGAGAATGTTATCCTAGTTACTTTGCCAGAGCCTCAGACTAGTAAGTGATAATCCTAGGATTCAAGCCCAGGAAGTTTAACTAATTTGTTATCCATGTGCTAAGTGGTTGTACATGCTTTTTCTTTTCATTATATTTTGAGAGTAATTTATTAAATTATCATATGAGAGAACTATTATATGATTCTTAAAGGTAAGGAAGCTGGGGTATAGAGAAGTTTAGAAACTTACCCAAAATTCCTGACCTAACAAATGATAGAGCCCACAAACCCTAAAGTTTGTCTGATAAATCCTCTGGGGAGTTAATCATTATGCCATTATCTTCCAAATTTAGTTAATTCTGGTTTCACCTTGGTCATTGTTGCCATATATCTTTACACTATATTTTTCACTTGATCTCTAATATTTTTATTTATGTCTTATATATTAAAGCAGTAATATGAATTTGATGTCATGTGTTATATTTTTCCTCAGATATTTTAGGAAACTGCATTATGCTATATTGTTCAAAGTTCAGACTCCTTTACTTGGCCAGTCAGGATTTTGAGAATATAAAGCCTGCGTACTTTTCTTCCATTCTTATCCCCCATCATTCATTTATTTCTTCTTAGCTCTAACCATAACAAACTCCTGATACTAGGTAATGCTGTTTCTTCTTCATTCTTTGCTGCCTTTTCACATTCTAAACCTCTCTACTTGACTGACTACTACGATTCCTCAAAATTTCAGCTCAACAATTAGCCTCTCTGATCATCCTAGGATTAATTAAATCTCCTTTCTTGACATCCTCTGGATATTTTCATCATAGCATAGAGCTTGGGGGATCTTACTAATTGGATCAGCTATTTGTTTTTGGTGGACTTCAGTTGCTTAAAGGAACTGACTGGGTCTTTCATCTCAGCATCCATAGTGCCTCAGATAAAAAGAACTTTGGACAAAAGTAAGCACTCATATATTGATTGAATAAATTAATTGCTTATTATTAGCCTATAAACATTCAGTTATGACACAGGAAAGACACTTGTTGAAAATGAGTCTTTGAAGATCATCTTATGAATGTATCAATCGGCTTAACGTACTTAGGTAGATAATATTCTGTGAATGGGATTTTCATGAACTTCATCATGTGCAAAGTCATGATGAACACAATACAGATTGAAATGCCCAAAATATAGTGGTGCTATTGCATAGTCATTAAGATGATTAAATTGATATGTATAAACATGGGCTAAAAACAGAATTCTGAGATTAAATCAAATGGACAGAATTAAAACTTTTTTCTTAGTGTAGTAATAAAGTTTAAAAATACCACATTTCAGTATGTGAGGTCTGCTTGGCATAGAGATATTCCCTAAAGCTTAAAAAGACTACAAACTAAATGCTCTCAATGTATAACAAACAAGTCTTTTAGGCACTACCTGTTCTTGGTTAATTTCTTTGCAATAGGAAAATAACTTGAGAACAGATCAATTAATCATGATAGCCTATATTTATTGGAACCTTACCCATGGCTGTTCTAAACACTTTTACAAGTATTTAATATGCTTAATTTAATTGTTAAACCCATGAGATAAACACTTTTATTAACTTCTATTTAAAGAGGAAAGGAGGCTTTGAGAAGTTAAGTAACTTTCATAATTTCATATAGTTGCCAGGTAGCAGAGCCTAAAAGGAACTAGAGTATTCTCCATATAAAAGCCTATGAACTATCAGAAAGAGAAACTAAGAAAACAATCCTGTTTACAGTTGCAACAAAAAAAAATAAGATACCTAGGAATAAATTTAACCAAGGAGGTAAAAGATCTTTACTCAGAAAATTATAAGATACTGAAGAAAGAAGTTGAGGAAGGTACAAATAAGTGAAAGCATGTACCGTGTTCGTGCATTGGAAGACTTAACATCATTAAAATGTCCATGCTACCAAGCGATCCATGGATTTAAAGCAATTCCTATCAAAATACCAATGGTATATTTCACAGAACTAGAACAAATGTTCTAAAAATTTATATGGAACCACAAAAGACTCCAAATGGCCTCAGCAGTATTGAGAAAGAAGAATGAAGTTGGAGGTATCATGCTACTTGATATCAGACTATATCCTGCAAGGCCATAGTAATCAGAAAAGCAGGCCATTGGCATAAAAACAAATCAGCAGATCAATAGAACAGAATAGAGAACCCAGAAATAAACCCATGTCTTCGTGGTCCATTAATATATGAGAGAGGAGATAAGAACATACAGTGGGGTAAGGACAGTCTATTCGATAAATGGTGTTGGGAAAATTGTGCAGGTACTTGCAAAAAATGAAAGTAGACCACCTCCTTACACCATACAGAAGAATAATAAGAAACTCAAAATTTATTAGAGACTTAAATGTAGATGACCAGAGGGAAGAAAGGGCCCAGGGATATGGTGGGGGGGTGGTAATGGGGACACCTGTAATAGTGTAAACAATAAAAATAAAGTTAAATAAAAGACTTAAATGTAAGACTTCAAACCATAATAATCTTAGAAGAAAATATAGGCGGTAAAATTTCAGACATTTATCATGGCAGTATTTTTTCTGAAACATTATTTCAGGCAAGGGAAACAAAGGAAAAACAAATGGAACTACATCAAACTAACAAGTTTTTGCACAGCAAAGGAAGCCATCAACAAAATGGAAAGACAACCCATCGAATGGGAGAACATACTCACCAATGCTACACCTGATAAGGGGTTAATATCCAAAATTTATGAAGAACTCAACACCAAAAAAACAAAGTGGAGGCAGTCAATGGGAGGCAGAAATGGGGACATCTGTAATAGTGTCAACAATAAGAATAAAGAAAAAAAATTAAAAAAAAATTTTTTAAGTGTTCAGGAAAAAAACAAACAGGCAAAGGACCTGAATAGACACTTCTCTAAAGAGGACATACAGATGGCCAATAGAGATGAAAAGATGCTCAGTATCACTAATCATCAGAAGAATGCAAATTAAAACCACAATGAGATAATCACCTCATGTCTGTCAGAATGGCTGTCATCAGTAAATCAACAAACAAGTATTGGTTAGGATGTAGAGAAAAGGGAACCTATGTGCACTATTGGTGAGACTGCAGATTGGTGCACCCACTGTAGAAAACAGTACAGAGTTTCCTCAAAAAAATAAAGCTGGAACTGCCCTATGACCCAGCAGTTCCACTTCTGGCGATGTATCTGAAGAAACCCAAAACACAGATTCAAAAGAATACATGCATCTTATGTTCATAGCAGCATTATTTACAATAGCCAAGATTTAGACACAGCCCAAGTACCCATCAGTAGATGAGTGGATACAAAAGCTGTGGGGCATTTACACAATAGAATGCTACTCTGCTGTAAAAAAGGATATCTTACCTTTTGTAACAGCCTTGATGGGCCTGGAGATTATTATGCTAAATGAAATAAGCCAGTCAGAGAAAAATAAATACCATATGATTTCACATATATGGAATCTAATGAACAGAATAATAAAATAGATTCACAGATACTGAGAGAAGACTGACAGCTGTCACAGGGGAGGGATGGGACGGGATGGGGGGCGCTGGGTAAAATAGGTAAAGGGATTAAGCTAAAAAAAAAACAAACCACCTCATAGATACAGACATCAGTATGGTGATTTCCAGAGGGAAAGGGGGTTGGAGGCAGGAAGAAGAAAGTATGGGGGAGATAAATGGTGACGGGAGACTAGACTTTGGGTGGTGAACACACAAGACAGTATATAGATGACGTATTATAGGATTGTACACTTGAAACCTATTTAATTTTATTAACCAATATAACCCCAATAAATTAATAAAAATATTTTTAAATGAAAAATAAAAGCCTATAAATGTAACCTCTATGTTCTTAACCTATGCTGTGCTAGACTGCTTCCTGCTAAAAAGGTTCTCTGCTAGAATGTGACAGAGATAGTTATATTTAGTTATACTTAGCGGTGTTTTAACAGATAAAGCAGACATAGGAAAGTGGTATAAAGGTAAATACTGGTATGTAAGTATTGTTATATGTATAGATTACTAAGAAAAAATTCAAGAATAGTCTTTTAGGTAGGCAGGCTGGGTTTGGTCTGGTATGATCAGTAAAGGGAGAGAAAGTGAGTCTACACCCTAGATTTGAATGCTGATCTTTGGATAAATAAAATATGTTCCCCTGGTGGCTTCCTGTTCACTGATCTTTGAAGATGAGTAAATACCTCTCGAGAGTTACAGTCTTTTGCAGGTGCTTCTAAATTCTCATTGCGACAGGAGAGAAAGGGAAGCTAGGCCTGAGATTATTTAGCTTAATTAAAAACAAAATTCATTTGTTCTTTACAGGGAAAAATGGAGACTGATAAGATTGTCACATCAAGAGTTAAGATTAATAGCCTTTTCTGTTTTTAAGGCATCGAAAAATTCTACATCTTTGCTTTCACATCAACTGTGGATTATGACTTAGAGTTTCTATGTTGTAATATTGGCATAATCTATATTTTATAAGCTGTTGACAGATGCTTGACTATAGTAATATTGAAAATTACAGTTTATTCAATTCGAAAAGCTTGAAGACAAATATATTACTAATAGTGAATATCGATTAGTTGTTTGCAGGTGGTGATTAGCATTGTCAGAAATGAAGATTGAATTAATTATGTCCCAATAGATGTTAGTAATTGTTAGAGTGAAAACCCTGCTAGAAATTATTTTTAATGACTGCCGCACCGTTAAGAAAGGTTAACTTGTTCTGTGTAAATCTCCCGTAGTGACACAGCTACTACCTCATTAACTGTTCAAAGAGTGCTGTAAACTAAATATGTTATATACTCTGTATGATAGAAATCATTTGTTTCACAAGATTGGCTCATTTAGTCGTAGAGTTGACCCTAGCTTAATTACCAAGGGGGTTTGTGAGTAGGTCGCTAAGCATTTTCTGCCAATTAAAATGCTGAAACAGTGTAGAAAACTGCCATCTTGCACATGCTTTGAACCAAGTTAATTAGAAAGTTTCCACAGATGAGTGCTTCTTTTTAAAAGAATGTATTTTCTCTCTAGCTAATGAGAAAGGGAGTTGGTGAATAACTAAGCTTGAAGACCTTTAACATTTTAAGTGACCCAATTTGCAGAATAAGTGAAGCTTGTTTCAGACATTTAGCAGGTTTTTTTAAAAATTGCATTTGGTATCTTGGCTACAAACAAAACATTTGCTAGTTTTACTTAATAGTTTGTATAGTGTTGATTTGGTTTAAGTTTTATAAAAGATACCTTCATTATTTTTATTTTGTTTTATTTTTATTTTGTTTTTGTTTTGTTATACCAAATAAATTGTGATTGAAAAAGCACAATAATTTCATTAAAAATCAGAAGAATTTTATTACCCAAATTGCTTTTTTCAACACCTAGGAAATTATGATAGCTTTTATTTAAGCTTAAATGTAATATTGCTAATTCTAAAACGTGAGTTTGTTGTGTTTTTTTTTTAAGTAGTAAATTGTACAGAAAGCTAAGTTGGAGGAAAGAGTTTGGACCTGGGTGAGGAGGAGAGATGAGGTTGAGGAAAATGAACTGAATTATCTTTTGTAACAATTAGAAATGAAATACAATAAAGCTACCAGCAATAAGGCTCTGTTGTATGCCATGTGAATATTTTTCCATTTGGGGCTGATGTTAGTTCCTTAAGCTTTGTATTAGAAAGATTTACAAAAATTACAGTACTTTAGATATTTGGCTTCCTTTAATGCTCACGAGAGGTTTATAATAATAATATTCTTTAAATAAAGTTTTATTGCTGTAGCTCTACCTTTAGAATTGGTAAAATTTTATTTGCAGTGTAGATATTAAGAGTGAATCACAGACTTAAGTTATTTTAAGTCCTTGTTTCTGATAAGGTGGGCCACTGAAAATACTGTTTATAATTTGGTCTGAGTTTCTTCTTTTTTTTTTAAGTATTCAAATTAGTTTTATGGTTTTTTGTTTTGTTTTTAAACACACAGTGCTAAAATACAGTTTCTTAAAAAGCATAGTTTGGGTAAGAGAATTTATTGTCTATGACTCATTTATCCTGTGTTTATTTTTCTTGGGAGCTTTTCTGGTTTATTTTGTCATACTAATGTTGACTGTTAATTTCTTTCCTACAGCCTGGATTTGTGGTATCATTTCTATCACCGTCATTAGCCTGCTTTCCTTGTTAGGAGTGATCTTGGTGCCCATCATTAACCAAGGATGCTTCAAATTCCTTCTCACATTCCTTGTTGCTCTAGCTGTAGGAACAATGAGTGGAGATGCCCTTCTTCATCTACTGCCCCATGTAAGAAATCTTTTAAACTTAAAAAAAATTAAAAATAGAAATATTTAAGCTAAAAGTGTCTTTCATTAGCAAGCTGTAGCACAACAATCTAGTAATTGTGCTATTTTGTTTGCTTAATAGGATAAAGTATTTTTTCCCATTTGAACAGTTTTAATAGCAATAATTTTAAAATAAACTGAACCATTAGGTTTTAAAATAGCAAAAAAACTGGAAATGTCAGTTTTATGTTCACCTGTCATAAAGTATACATATCAATCACCACAATGTATCCTTGAAATATCTTATAATTTTATAGTCCAGTCATGCCTCAGTAAAACTAATTTTAAAAAAGAAGAAAAAGCTTGCTCTATTGGCAGTTCTGAAAATAAATAATTTTAAAAATCAATTAATGATATATTTTTTTATCTGTAAGTATATCAAGAAAGCCTTTAGAAGAAATATATAAGAGGTCTTAAAATGATTGTACCTACTTGTGTAGCTAGTGTGCCACAGGCATCTTTATTGCAGCAGGAATAGATAGACCAACTCCGTTAGCTATTATTTAGGCTTTTAGCTTTTTACAAATGGGACCATTTATCTTTTTACCTGGCCTACCCACTTGTTTTCTAACATTTGGGTACAATTCTAATGATAGGATCATAAGCCCACACTTCTAGTGCCTTGATTATACCTTTTAAAATCTACCTGTTGCCAGTTAAAAGAGTATATGATCTAGTGTTATTGTTTTTAAATCACATCATGAAAATAGTGGAACGTTTTTATTCCAAATATAAAATTATAGGTTTGAATTTTTTTTATATTCTCACTGCCTCGCTCCTGGAGTATTTGGGAGACAAAGTTGTATTTGTTGTATATATTGCTCTCCTTCTACACTCTTGGTTGAGAATTCCAGACCTAGAATCCAGAACAATATATGGCATGCCTTTAAAAAATTTTATTAATTGCTCTTGAAACTTAATATAATTTTTTAAAGTCCATTCATTGTATTGTATGTTATTTACTTATTTTTCCCCTTTATTTCCACCCCTTCACTTGCCTTTCTGCCAGCCATCAGAAACAGTCTATTTCACAACTGGGCCTACAGTTGAAGTGAAAACAAAGTTTAAGTGCTGTTTAACTTATATTTTTCTTAAGAAATGTTAATTAAATAAATCTAATACCTTCTTGAATGATCTTACCTCTTTTGAGAGGCTTAGAAACCTCTTCTGTTGGCCACTAGCAAATGGGGAAAGACTGCACGTGTTATAAGCAAGGAAAATACTTAAGAATAGTTCTAGTCTTTAAAGTTCTCTAAGGTTAATATTGTGAAACTTAAACATTTCACAATATTAACTAAAAATAACTTTATTACCACGTATACATTTATTTTTGCTAAAGTTTTAAAATATAGAAAATTAAGCGTGTGTTTCAGTATACACATTTATATAATAAGTTTAAGAAAAAGTTAGATTACAGGGAGTAACCTGCTGGAGAATTAGTTTGTTTTATTTTTACTAAATATTAGGCATTTATCTGGGTCTTGTTCACGTAAATTTACAATGGACATCACTCCCTATTAATTATCTACTGCTGACTTGGTTCTCTCACTGTAGCATGTATCTAAGCTTTTGAGTTTGTGCTCTTTGTTTTAGAGTGATCATGAAATGTGCAATTGTACTTTCCAGGCCACTGAATATAGCAAAATTAAGTGGAAAACTACTTACTTTTAAGTGAGATAATATTTAGGGAGCACTTTCAAAATTAAAAAGTATTTTTATCTGTGTCATCTAGGAGATGATAATCTCAGGACTTAAAATAGCATTTTAATTACTTGTTTAGAAGTTTTCTTATTTTTAATACTAGTCTCAGGGTGGACATGATCACAGTCATCAGCATCCGCACGGGCATGGACATTCTCATGGGCACGAATCTAAGAAGTTTTTGGAAGAATATGATGCTGTGTTGAAAGGACTTGTTGCTCTGGGGGGCATTTACTTGTTATTTATCATCGAACACTGCCTTAGAATGTTTAAGCACTACAAACAGCAAAGAGTAAGTACTTTTGAATTGTTTATTTCATTTTCTGGAGTGTAAAACTCAAAACAAAGACCAGTATTTTCTGGCCATATGCTTAATTATGGTGTTGTTGTGTATTAAATCTCTATCTTCTAATAGATTATCTTCAGGAATAAAAGGCTTTGATCTTGGCCTTCTTTTACATTTATTTTCATATTTATAATCAAGAGATAGCAGTCTTAGTCTTAGAGCATTTGTGTCACATCTTACCTAATTGATTTAAGTAGGTTGTAAAAAGCTATTGGTCAACTTACGCTTATAAAAACGCAAAAATATATAAATAAAAGCAAATTTCTTCAGTCTTCTTAGGTAATATTTTCAAGCATAAGTGGCTTTTATTGTCATAAATTTTAATGAAAATATTTTCAGACAACATTTCTTTATCAGAAAAGCCTTGTCAATGATAGAAGTACTAGAGGTAACAAGAATTTAGATTCAGGGGGCTTTGTAGGAAAAATAAATTCTTCTCAAGAGTAACAAACTAGTTGGGAGATGATGCTTAGACTGTTGATCAAACACCCTGCTTATTATGACCTGTCTGTGTTTCATGTCATGCTTATGAAAACAACACAAATATATAAAACAATTTTTCCACCAAGAAGGTGAGTTCAGGGCTATTGCCATTCACCACAGTTACACCCCTCCCTGTCCCCATTGGTTCACATGTATATTTATAACCGTGTCTTGAATATAGTTCACTAACATGTTTGTGATACTAATATTGATTATCTTTAGTATATGCTCTTTAAGTAAGTAAATCTCAAGAACATTTTCAGAAACCTTTCCACAAAAAAGGGTTAAAAAATTCTTACCTTTTGTTAGTTAACTACAAATAGTCAAAAAAGAAAAGACATCTTTTTCCTCAGGAACATTGGATAGTTGTGATCATAATATAAAGTCCTCACTTATGATACAATTTTTATATTACTTTTATATACATGTATTTTTGTATATGTATATGTTTTGTACATATCTCCTTGAGACAACAGAAATTGTTTATAATAGTGCTCTGAACTGGGTTTCAGGGGAAGTGATTCTCATCCTTGCGCAGCCACAAACTAGCTGTGAAACTGATTCATTCCTTGTGATTTCCAGTTGCTATCTAAATCTATGGGAAATAAGTCCTACTTCTTATTTTTATATTGTAGTTCAAGTAGTGTATTTCATTTTAATTGCCACATTTTTGTCAGGACACCATCATATTTAATTGCCTCCAAAGGAGGAGTGATCAAGATGGTACATCCAGGGAAGAATTATCTGAGGAATGGTGAAAGGAACTGGGAAGGATCAACTTACAGAAAAGTGAAAGAGGTTTAATGGCATTTGGTTTTCGAAGGGCTGTATGGGAGGTCATGTGTGTGGGTGAAGAAAAGAATGTGGTGGGAGGGATGGATGACAAGGTAGAGTGGCTGGAGAAAGTGTGTCAGGGAAGATTCCTGCCAAGTCATTTAGAAAAAGTGATGTGAGCTTGAACAAAGGCATGGCATAAGGGGCAGGGAAGAGGAGCTGATTAAGAGAACTGTTAAAATGAAAGAATCACTAAGAAGACTTGATGTCTGATTAGATGGATTAAATACGAGAATTTAGAGCCTATCTCTGTGAGTACCTAATTTAGAACACAGTTAATATTGCTAAGTATATAAAGAAGTTTTGGAATTACTATGAAGCTCTAATTTTCTTCAGTTGTGTATACCAACACTGAAGCAGCAGATATTAAGTATTTAATATGAATAAATTATTAGGGATTATATAATTTACAGATAAGTGGGAAAAAAAGTTTTTTTATAATTGAATCTTGATCTCATTTCGAACCTAAATTTACCAGCAAAATTAAACACATTTATTTTTGTAAACTAAACTACTGTAGGCAAACAGAGTCCCCAAAATAAGGCAGCTTTTTTGTAAATTTGAAATTGCAGGAAATAAAAAACTAAAGGGAATTACCTTTGGCAGAGGGGTATTGCAAATTAATAATAAATAATTATTTAAGTATACCAAAGAAAGGAATCTAGGCAGATAAATGTACATCTTTATAATAAAGAGGACAATAAGTAATCAAATGAAAAAGTATGAACATTTTTGTTTTGAGAAAGGAGGTTGGTGATGCTTGAATAGAACAGACATTTGGTTGTCTGATAGAAGAGTCATCTATTGGAAGGAAGCCTTCAGAGCTTTAAATATACCAGATGATGACTAGTTTCAGCAAGACTAGAGCTTTGAGGCTAATGATTTGGCAAGTTTTTAGGAAAGTGGACAACCAGGACTAAAGCAATTAAGCAGAATCCCAGCTGGTGTTTGCATTTTCTTCTTTATTTTTCTATATCCCTCTCATTGACTTTTGTACTGTTGTTGGCTCCTTCATCCTCTTCTTTCTGCATTAATCGTGTTATTTCTTTTCTCTTTAGGTGTCTTCATATTATTTTCTTTTGAACATTTCCTAGTTCCCCAGTTTCTGTTATCTGCTTAATATTACCATTAAGCAGAACAACCCAAAACTTAATGGCTTATAACAACAATTTAACATTTTTCTTAATTCTGCCAGGAATTTAAGCAGGATCCAGCCAGGCAGGGTTTTTTGTTTGTTTGTTTGTTTTTGTTTTTTGCTTCACTTGGTGTCAGCTCAAGTCACTTGGTACTGCATTTAAACTCAGCCAGCCAGGGCAGGGCAGGGCCGAAGGACCAAAAAAGCCTCACCCTATGTCTAAATGTCTACATCTTGGTACTCCTCCACACGGCCTCTCATCAAAGTCTAGACTGAGAGCTGCTTCATAGCAGAGTGGCTAGCTTCTGTGAGCAAGGGCAAAAGGTGCCAACCCTGTTTCAGACTAGTCCCAGAACTGGCACAGGATCACTGCTGTTGCATTCTATTGGTGAGGGCAAGTCAAAAGGCCACCCAAAGTTCAGGGGCAGAGGATAGGTTTTACATTCTTGTGGGTGGTGAAGACTGCTCAGACAGGGAGGGAAGGATTTGATGGTGGCTGTCTCTGAAGACTTTTACCCACAAGTAGCCATACAGGCTTGCTTATGTAGCAGTTAGAAGGCTTACACATCTGAAACATAGTTGACAGCCTGTAAGCAAAACCAATGTCATGAAAATGCTCTCCCGGTCAGTAAGCATCTCCCAGAGAATACTGCCTTTTAGTTTCACACTATTCTAACATACTTGATTATTTGTTCTCTTGTGTTAACATAGATTAGAACTTCAAGCTGGAAGAGTTGTTAGTGGTAGTTACATTGATAAAAGAAGAAAGCAGACTATTAAGAGATAAGATAGGAAAATTTAAACTTAAACAGTGAAATATAATAATTAGAATTTATTAATAATTGAGGACAGATTAGATCAGAAACAAAACTTGTCTTTAATGCAAAGCTTAGGGTCAGTTACTTATAGATCATTTTCATACGTTTCCTCATTTAATCCTCGTAATCATTTTCATTTTACAGATGAGTATTCTTATGTTTAATAAATTTAACAAAGGCTCATATATATTAACTGCAAATTTGGTATTTTAGCTCAGGTTTGAATCTGTTCATTGTGTCACAAGTAGGGAAATGTGAGATTGCATTAATCACAATAAAATTGAAAGGAATAAGCATTAGTTTTTGGAACTTCCTGTTCCCCACACACTGTTACATAAGAGAGATTACATATATTTCACACATTTCATTTGGGTTGCATGTAATAATACTGTACTGTGTATCCTATTCTTTTTATTTTTTAAGATTTTATTTATTTATTTTTAGAGAGAAGGAAGTAGGGGAGAAAGAGAGGGAGGGAAACATCAATGTGAGAGAGAGAGAGAGAGAGAGAGAGACATGGATCTCTTACCCCCTTTACTCCCCGTACTGGGGACCCCTGGCTTTCAAACCAGGCATGTGCCCTGACCTGGAATCGAACTCGTGACCTTTTGGTTCGCAGGACAGCACCCAACCCACTGAGGCACACCAGTCAGGGCTGTCCTGTTCTTAACTTTGAATTAGATGAACTTGAACCGTTTAGTTGAGCATTCAAAAAAAAAAAATGCAAATATAGTTGGATTTTTCATCTGATTAGACCCCTTAATTAACTACTAAAATTTTTTTCTCACTTCTTTACTAAATAATTTATGTATAAAATTGCCACCAGTTATTCCTGTAGATGTTAATGAGTGGACATTATTGCTAATTGTGGCTGCAAATTTAATTCTAATACCAGATTTTTTTTTCAGGGGAAACAGAAATGGTTTATGAAGCAGAGCACAGAAGAATCAACTATTGGAAGGAAGCTTTCAGATCATAAGTTAAATAATACACCAGATGCTGACTGGCTTCAACTCAAGCCTCTTGCTGGTAGACAACAGTTCTGATTAAAGAGAAACTTTTAAGACATAAAAATTGAAATATTGCTTCTAAACTCTATGTTGTTTGAAATTTTTTATCTTTGTAGCTTCCCTAATTATAGTTTCTAACTTGAGTTTTCTTAAATGTGAGTGTGTCTTTAATTGTGATTTTGTTAGCTTTTTTGTTCATTTCAGCCTTATTTACACTAGAATGTGGAACCAATGAATTATATGAGAGGGCAAAAAACATTGTACTTTTACTTTACAGAAAAACAAATAATGAAGCAAACAAAAAAGGCTTTATAAATGGTAGATTAGTATAAATTTTATTTCTTGGCAGTGCAGGATCTGTGTGCCCTCCACATGTGATTGGTTTCATATGGACAAAGAAGAATCAGCCCTTGTACTTACAGGAGAATGGTCTCTGTACTTAACATCTCTGCTCATCCATCCATCTATTCAGTTGCCTGATAGATATAATAAGGTAGCTTACAATTTTCAGGGAAACATAAAAAAAGTTTTTACCTAATGTTCTCCCATTCTGTTTGAACTTGTGTTTCCCAAGTGTATCAATGATTTTTCCGCAGAAAAGTGGCATCCTAGACTCAAACAGTAGCTTCTGCCCCAAAATACAACTTGGGAAGTGTTAGGATCTTTGTCACATAATAACTTTTGAAAACTAAGAGACAACCCTATTTTAAGGAAAAAAAACAACCTTAAAGTTGTCACTTAAGACTTTCTGAAATTCATTCTAGTAATGATCTGAGTAGTAGTGTCAAATAGGTGGATCATTGAAACATGCAAGCTATTTAAATTTTGTCTTTATTTTCTTCCATGATAAGAGAAAGTTACAGTGGGTAAACTTTGAGGATTGTTCTTTCTCTGAAAAGTTAGGGGTTCATTTTGTTACTGGTAAATACTACAGTCACTTTGCACTCCTTCGATGTACTTTAGTTTCCCAATATCTTCAACCTTGCCAAATTCCCCCCTCACTTTGCCTGCTGTTGCTTTGAGTTCCCTCTGTTATCTGGTGCGTCTTTTCGACCCTCAAAACCCTAGTTTGTTTTGTATGTGTGTGCTCATGTGTATTTATTAATTTTACTTATTTTTATAAACTTAGTGAATTTTAAAAGACCTTCACTTAAGAAATATTCATTACAATGCTATTCTCCCTGGGTTTAAATTAGCAAATATGTGTCCATTTCCTTGCTGATAAAGCATATCCTTTGCTATTATAAATATAGGTACTGATGACTCGGTTGTTTCAGAAGATCGACTTAATGAAACTGAACTGACAGATTTAGAAGGCCAACAAGAATCCCCTCCCAAAAATTATCTGTGTGTAGAAGAGGAGAAGATCATGGACCATTCTCACAGTGATGGATTCCATACCGTTGATGAGCATGATCTCCGTGCTGCTACACATAACCACCATGACGAGAGTCAAACTGTGCTGAGGAAACATGGTCACCAGTGGCACCACAAACACTCTCACCATTCACACGGTCCCTGTCATTCTGGGTCAGATCTGAAAGAAACGGGAATAGCTAATATAGCCTGGATGGTAATCATGGGGGACGGCATCCACAACTTCAGTGATGGGTTAGCCATTGGTAAGTTCAGTGGAATCTTGGGTTTAATTTGTTCTTTAAGACCATCTTCTATTTCGCTACTACTCTTATGTACTATAATATATAAGATTATAATCTGGAGTTTAACTAATATACTGTTGTGTATTATCCCTGTCATTTGGTTTTTCTAAAGGCTGGGTTCATGATTTTGGTAAGTTTAGTTGGGGATATAAAGGCATAATTTCAGTGGGTTTTTCTTTGAACATGTAAACAAATGTCTATAATATATTATACTTCTTTAATAACTTTATTCAGTTCATTGTTAGCATATTGAAAAAGCTACCTTAACATTATGTTTTCAAATACATTTACACATCTGTGAATGGGAACAAATTAATTTCAGTTTTAGATTTAATTTTTTACATCTAAAAAGGTGAAAACAATTTATAATGTTGAAAAAAATCCATTGCACAAAATTCAAATGCATTAGAATCTTGCTAATATAAACTGATGTTGACAGTTTATGGGGACGGTAAGTGATTAATACATAATTTTCTTTGAGATCCATATTCTATTAAATAATTATTCAGAAGTAGGCTTTGTTTTTTTCATTGTTGTTGTTTGTTTTGTTTTTGTTTTTTTAGAAAGGAGAGACCATATTTTTGAATCGACAGTGACTGTCAATGTTAAAGAATAAAGAGTTTTACTAGTAGAATTACATCATACCTCTGATCTCAGTCTTCAAGAACATCAGACAAATAATTCTTTGTACAATTTGTGCTCTAGACCCAGCTAAGTTTGGATAAAGATAATAGCCATTCTGCTCTCTATACATGGACTTACATGAGTAAAATTGAACATCAATCTACCACTCAGAGACTGAAATACTAAAAACTACTACTATTTCCAAGCTATTAATGAGTTAAAAAGCTACATAAATAGAGATTTTAATTCAAAATGGAATATTTCTGTCACTGAGTAGCTCTTTTTCTGGTTGTCAACACCTGTTGAACCTCACTATAGGTTCAGAAACTTAGTTCATAAGATAAGTAAGTTGCTCATATTATGAAATTAATTTAGCTAGGTAAAAGAAACTGCACCTGTCATTAATGAAATTGGAAGAACAGAAGATCAGTAAACGTCACTTTTTTCTCTCCCCTCCCTCACCTTAGGAGCAGCTTTCAGTGCTGGACTGACAGGAGGAATCAGTACTTCCATAGCTGTCTTCTGTCATGAACTGCCACATGAATTAGGTAATAGAATCTTTATAATTTTACCACATTTCATCACATCTAAAACTTTTTCAATTATAAGTGTATCCAAATGTTAGAGGTGTTAAAACATAAAAAGTGGCTGATAGCAAGTATAGCGTCATTCTCTTATTGTATAATTTTTGTAATACGCTACCAAAACTGTGTATTGTTTTATATTACGTATTTTTACTTTATGTAAACAATACTATGTTATATCCCATTCTTTTTCTTTCCTTATATTACTGATCATTGTTTTTAAACTCCATCCAGATTACTGTGAGTTGATATAATATGTAGCTTCTGCCCAGTACTGTCTCATTTACTACATTTTTCATGTTTAGCACCTAGTATTAGACACATAACATAGCCTTTAATTTCCTGCTAGCCTAGACAATGGTGTGTTGAACATCTGTAGACTTGCTGCTCATAGGTCCTTATAAGAACATCTTTTTGGGTATATACACAGGAATAGAATTGATGAGTCCCAGCATATGCACACCTAAGAAGTCCCATAGTACCGACCAAATGACCACACTAGTGTAATCTCTAACTAGCAATACCTGACAGCTTCTGTATCCCTGTCAGCACTTGACATTAACTAATTTTTGCCAATTGAATATATGTAAAATGATATTTCTTTGTTGTTTTAATTGGTATTAATCTACCAGTGATTTTTTAGTTTCTCTTCAGATGTTTTGGTTTGCTTCTATAAATTGAAAAACAAATAAAAGATGTGGACATGCGTTCATATTGAAAATATCTGAGAAATGTGAAGATGACATTTTGAAAGAGAAAAACTGACTTCATCTTTTGCATATCCAAGGAATTTCTTCCTTCACTCTTTCTAATTTTATATTTTTCTTAAGCTTATTTGGCTATGAAACATTTGATTGTGTTTATGCTAGGAAACCTCCAGCTTCCTTTCTTGTGCACCCACTACCCCCAGTGCAGTGTGTCAGGCTGCTTCTTGAGTCACTGTAGTTTATTGATTTGACCCGACCCCTGAGGATCCACATGGGCACAGAATTTTCTGTCTGTAGTTTCTCATTTTAGGAGCGACACACAAGGAATGACAGCCACATGTAAAACAAATGCAGTGCCTATCTAAATGGCTAGGGAAGCTCCAGACACTCAGCACAGAGCTCTAGCAAGAGATGGATTATAGAGCTCTGCTTTGGCCAGGACTCCAAATGAGACACTCAGACCCCAAACCTCTACCTCCTTTTTCCCCTTCAAAACAGAGGTTGCGATGTAACTATTGCTATGAGAGGGAACATCAATCCATAGTATATATAAGTGAGCTTGGTCAGAAGGAAAGAAGTGAGACCTTATGAAAATGTGTATTTTCTTCCGATGCTTAGAGCTAATTTGACATAAACTGCCCCATATTCTAGCTGCCTAGGCTCTTAGGAAAGAAAGAGCATAAAGAAACTACCCGTCTCCCTTCCTCTGAGGTAGCAGAAAAGTCTTTGACCCTTGTATCCATCAAAAAGGTAGGAAGTGGTCAAACAAACAAACATGGCGGAACCTAAATTTTGCCTTCAAGACCCAGTAATGGGGCACTTTGGTAACATAGGACCAGATGAATATCTCTACTCTGATTCAATTATTTGTTCTTACTTGGAGAGGAATAGAATATAGAAGCTTCTTCCTCAGAACTTAAATCAAAGGAAAAATCAATCCCTTAAAGCTGAGATAAAGGTATGGCAGGTAGATGAGGAGAAGTCCTCTCTCGACTTGATAGGTTAAGATGTTGGCAACAAAGCGTATTGTGTCACATTCTAGGGTACTTTATTTGATCTAAAACCTGTTTTGCCATAGTTAAGTTTCTGATTTTGAATTCTTAAAACTATCCTGAGATTTCTATACTAAAGTCATACCCTAAGGGAAAAAACATGTTATTTAAATTACATTACAGTCCACTGGAAGTTGACCCTTAGTAATTCCAAGTTTGGGTCTTTCTCTTCTGAGCAGATTTCGGTTTCTCTAATGATGTGCCAGGTGGGGGTGGGGGGGGGTGTGCTCTTAAACCTTAGAACAATATACAGCTCTGGAGCCTCGCTCTAAGAGGTATACAGAAATTGAAACCATTTGAGGAAATAGAAAATCTGTATACCTCATTTCAGGTGTGCTCTGGGGTATGATAATGAATGAAATTGCCTGGATTATTGCTACCCTGTCTTCTGTTTTTGTAAAACTTCTGTAGCTAAAATTAAGTAAGTTACAACATTACTCTATTTTATTCTCTGCAGTTTTCTCAACCCTTTCAATAGGAGCTGTATAATATAAACATTTGAAAAATAATTTATAAGAAAACCAGTGTAAGAACATACAAAGGGGATATGAGGCTGGGGATAACCTAGAAAGGTAGATAATCCAAATTCTCTTCTTGACATTGAGTTATATGTTTCAGCTTCAAGGAGGTAATATTTTGATAAATAACTACTTTGGTTAAATTTAACAAAATATACATAGAATTTATACTGCCAACTACAAATCACCAACAAAAGAAATCAAGAGAGACTTAAATGAAGAGATAAACTAGGTTTATGGACCAGAAGACTCAGTATTTTTTTTAAAAGATTTTATTTACTTTTAGAGAGAGAGGAAGGCAAGGAGAGAGGGGGAGAAATATTGATGGGTTCTCACCGCCCTCCCGCCAAACTGAGGACCTGACCTGCAACCCAGGCATGTGCCCTGACCAGGAATCAGACCAATGAACTTTCTGTTTGCAGGCTGGTGCTCAGTCCATTGAGCCACGCCAACCGGGGCTGACTCAGTATTTTTAAGATGCTGATCCTTTCTATAGATTCAGTGCATTCCCATTCAAAATCCCAGCAGGTCTTTTGGTGATAAAGGAGCTTTTTCAAAATTTTTCGTGGAAAGGCTAAGGAACTGGAATAAACAGAAGGATTTTGAAAAAGGACAGCAAAGTTGATTTTGAAGATTTATTGTAAAGCCACAGTAATCAAAACAATTTATATTGGTAAAATAATAGACACACAAATCAGGAGAAGAGAGTAGAGTCCTCACATACATGGTAGCTTATTTTCAACAAATGTGCAAAGGAAATTCCATGTAGAAAGGATAGTTTTTTCATTGAATGTTTCTACAGTAATTGGATATCTGCTTACAAAAGCAAACAAACAAACTTGTACTATTGACAAAAATTAACTCAAAATTTATTCTTGGTCTAAATGTAAAAATTTTAAATATAAGATTTTTTTAAAGAAAATCTTTATGTGCTTGGATTAGGCAAATTGTTAGATACTACACAAATAGAGTCATCCATTAAAGAAAAAAGTAATAAGATAGACTTAATAAAAATTAAAAACTCTATACAAAAAAACACATGTAAAATGGAAGGACAAGGCACAGACTAGGAAGAAATATTTGGAAAATATATCTGATAAAAGATTTTTTGGATATTTAAAGACCTGTCAATAATAAGAAAACGACTCAACAAAAAATGGGGCAAAAGATCCAGACCCCACTAAAGGGTTATACAGATAACAGATAAGTACATGAAATTTCAGGTGCTGGGTATGTCATAGGCTGGAAAGGATGTGGAACAACCAGAACTCTTGTAAATTGCTGGGGGTGGGGAGATTATAGTTTCTTATAAGGTTAGAAATGCACTTAGTATAATGACCCAGAAATCTCACTGATAGGTATTTACACAAGAGAAATGAAAACTCATATTGACACAGAAGCCTGTTTATGAATGTATACAGTGACTTATTCACAATTGCTAAATCCTTGAAATAACCTAAATGTTTTTTAACTGATGAATGTGTAAACAAATTCTGGTTCATCTATGAAATATTACTTAACAGTAAAAAGCAGTGACTTTTTGATATATGCTTGTAAACTATAATGTGGGTGAATCATACACACATTATAAGGGAAAAGCTCTAGATAAGTGAAAAACTCTAGACTCAAAAGACCACATACTATATGATTTCATTCATATGATGTTCTGGAAAAGGTAAATTACAGGGACAGAAAGCAGAGTACTGGTTGCCTAGGAATGAGTGACCTGAGGAAATGTTTTGGGGGGTGTGATGAAATAGTTCTTGAATTTGATGGTGTTTATAGTTACGTGGTATGTGCTTCTGTCAAAACTCATAGAACCCTACATCCCCCCAAAAGGAATTGTGTATGCAATTTGTTCCTCAATTTTAAAAAGCATTAACTATATTAAAAAGATCATACACCATGGTTAAGGACATTTATTCCTGGGATGCAAGGTTGATTCTGTATCTATAAATCAATTAACATGATACACCACATAAATAAAATAAAGGATAAAAATCCTATGATTATATCAGTAGATGTTGAAAAGGCATTTGACAAAATCCAGCACTGATTTATGATAAAAAATAAAAAATAAAAAAAACCTCAGCAAAGTGGAAATAGAGGGGACATACCTCAACATAATAAAGTCCATGTATATGTGACAGACCCATAGCCAACATCATGCTCTACTGGGAATAACTAAAAGTGTTTCTCTTAAGATCAGGAACAGGACAGGGATGTCCACTTTCATCACTTATTCAACAGAGTATTGGAAATCCTAGCCATAGCAATCAGACAAGAAGAAATAAAAGGAATTCAAACGAGAAAGGAGGAAGCAAAATTGTCTTTTTTTGCAGATGACATTGTACGGTATATAGAAAACCCTAAAGGTTCCTCTAAATACCATCAACTAAAAAGAATTCATCTTGATTCTTGGTAGGTTAATTCATGCTGTTTGATTGTTATTCAGGGATGAAGTAAATCATCTCGCTATCCAGTAATATCAGGGAAGGCATCCAATTTGAATAGTTTGTGCTACACTATGATACTTTTTTCATTGAGCATTAAATAATGCCCCCTTTAAAACCATACTTTGAAATTATAAAAGGAAACACTGTATTTTATAACCTAAAAGGCACTTTTGTAGTTTCATTTTGTATTATATAATCCCCTGCTAAGTGAAATTGTCCCTTTAGCAGAGTTGGTGAGTGAATTATTGAAAATATGGCTTGGAAATATGTAGAGGATGAAATTAGGGAGCTCTTTGTTCAAAGGAAGCTGAGAAAGAAAGACCAGAGAAAATTAAAATTCTGGGGGAGAGAAGAGATAAAAACTGATATTGAATCCATGTCTCACCCAGAAGAATTAAGTATTTAGGATCAGAGGAGAAAAAAATGTAAAGAGATAATATTAGATGGAAACCAGAGAATAGCAATTCTGAAGCCATTAGGAGATAATCTCCTTAAGTATATTGTATTAACTCTCCCAAACAATGTTTCAGTACATAGTTTGTAGCAGTTTCTTGGAACATGGAAAAATAATGCCTTGCACTAATTTCTTTGTTAAACTTCATTAACAGAGCATGTATTTCTAGTCATGTAAGATTCCTTCTTAAGAGAAAGACACAAGTCCCAGAATTTTGCATGGTAACTTGCGTATATACTAAGTGTTCTATAATTAAATGAATGTCTGTATATTTAGTAATTTAAAAAAATAGTTTGGGTCCTGACCAGTGTGGCTTTGTGCAACGTGGTTCCACGAAGCAGAAAGTCGCCACCGGTTTGATTCCTGGTCAGGGCACAAGCCTGGGTTGCAGGTTCCGTCCTGGTTCAGGCACGTAACCAATCGATGTTTCTCATGTCTGTGTTTCTGTCTCACATCAGTATTTCTCTCCCTTTCTTTCTCTTTCCCTTCCTCTCTCTCTAAATAAATAAAATCTTTTTTTAAAAGTTCGTTATAATTAGTAAAACTATTAGTTTTGACTCTAGCTCCAAAACTTATTTCTTACATTTTGCTCTTCTGGTAACATCTCTAAGTCAGCAGTTTTCAGTTTTCTTTTATCTCATGGCACATATTAATTACTAAAATTCTGTGACACCAAAGAAATATAATTTTTGCAAATCTGACCAAAAAAATAGATACAGTTTTGTTTCATTACTGCAGATGGCTTTTGTTCTGGCTGCTCTCATTTTTTTTATGTGATCATCTTAACAGAAAAGAGATCCGTGCCCCTGACCAAATAATCAGGTGTTGCTTGTTTTAAAAATACTTGCACACAGTGAGAATTGCTGTTTTCAGCAATATGAAATCCTTTTTTCCTAGTATTCCAACTTTAGACAAATGAGATAGAAAAGTCTATATATTTTTTTTACATGTTAAGCATTTTCAGAATTAAGATTCAATGTTTTTCTGGGGGAAAAAAAACTTTAAACAGCATACGATATAGTATACTCAAAAGAACCTGTTACCTCTTCTTACTTTGGCCATTTCCCTTTGAAAAAAGCAGAAATTAGACGACAGAGCTTCAATTGTTGCTCACAAAAAGAACAGTATTGTGTTTTTCTTGATTTTTTTTCCTGTTTATAAATTTTTACATTTCATGTTACACAGTAAAATTGACCTTACTTTTTGATGTACATTTTTTAAATTTTAAGATGCATACAGATTTGTATAAGCACCATCAGGACACATAAGAATTCCATCCTAACAAACCCCCTTATGCTTTTTCTCACTCCTGCTCCCCGGTGACCATTGAATGTTCTCCATCACTGTAGTTTTATCTTTTTTAGACTGTCATATAAATGAAATCATGCCAGCAGTGTGCCTTTGAGATTCACCCAAATTTTTACATGTATAAAGGTTTACTTTCATATGTAAAAAATAAATTTCCATAAGGTTCCAGTTATTAAAGATTATCTTATGTCATTCTTAATTTTGTTTTTTATTAGTGTCTTCCTAAATTTGTGTGTAAAATCTTGTGGTTTTAAAACTCTCACGTTCTATCTTAACTGCAGGTGATTTTGCAGTTCTTCTTAAAGCAGGCATGACTGTAAAGCAAGCGATTGTGTACAACCTCCTCTCTGCCATGATGGCGTATGTAGGCATGCTCATAGGCACAGCGGTGGGGCAGTACGCCAACAACATCACCCTCTGGATCTTCGCAGTCACGGCTGGCATGTTCCTCTACGTCGCCTTGGTGGATATGGTAAGATAGCTTATATTTTTTTTGTTATGCTAAATATTTAAATAGGCTACAACTTCCAGAAATGGAAGAAGTCTGTGGTTGTGGTTTGAAAGACTAATTAAAAAAACCAAAAAACATATAACCAATATTAAAGATATGTGATATCCTAAATAATCTATTAGGGAAAGATATTTAAGTAGGAGGATTCCTTCTTTGAAAACCAATTGAGATCCTAAAGATTTTTGACCAAATGATATTACTATTCAAAGTAAACATCAATAGTATTTAGAGATATAATTACAGGATTATTAAAACTGGTTTGAAGATTTTGTAATATGGGGATAGAAATGTTGTTAAAAAATTAATTATTTGAGCTTGCCTTATGGCAAACAAAAAAGAAACACTATACATCTCAGATAAGTCAGTCTTCTGCAGAAAATTATATTCCAAGGAATATATGTAATTTCCCTTATTTCTAACTTTAGTTTAAAATAAATAAATTGATAATTGGGACTTCTGGCCAAGACGGAGGCGTAGGTAGATACACTTTGCCTCCTCACACAACCAAAAGGACAACAAACTTAAAAACTAAAAACAACCAGAACTGCCAGAAGATCAAACAGTATGGAAGTCCGACAACCAAGGAGTTAAAGACAAAACATTCACAGGAGGGGAGGAGATGGGACGCTGGGGCGGAGGGGCTGCAGCAAGCCAGCAGCTGGCGGTCCCACATTTGCGTGCAGATAAACTGGGAGGAACAACAGGGGAGCGAGACAGACTTTGCAAGCCAGGGTTCCAGAGTGGGAAAAGAAAGCCTTAAAACCTCTAGCTGTGAAAACCTGTGGGGGCTGTGGCAGTGGGAGAAACTGCCAGCCTCACAAGAGAGTTCATGGGAGGAGACTGCAGGGTCCAAGAACGTACACAAACCCACCCACCCCAAAACCAGCACCAATAGGGCCCAGTTTGCGGGTAGCAGAAGTAACTGAAAGCCGCCAAGAGCAGGACTAAGCGGTATTGTTCCCTCTTGGACCCCTCCCCCACATGCAGGGCCACAATGCAACCATGGAAGTTGCCCAGCCCTGGCGAATACCTAAGGTTCTGCCCCTTGCAACGTAACAGGTGCACCAGAGACAAATATGGCCCAAATGAAAGAACAGACCAAAGCTCTAAAAATAGAACTAAGCGATGAAGAGACAGCCAACCTAACAGATGCAGAGTTCAAAACACCGGTAATCTGGATGCTTACAAAAATGGTTGAGTTATGGTCGCAAAGTAGAGGAAAAAGTGAAGGCTATGCCAAGTGAAATAAAGCAAAATACACAAGGAACCAGCAGTGAAGGGAAGGAAACCAGGACTCAAAGATTTGGAGCAGAAAGAAGAAAAAAACATTCAATCACAACAGAATGAAGAAACAAGAATTCAAAAAAATGAAGAGAGGCTGAGGAACCTCTGGGACAACTTTAAATGCTCCAACGTCCGAATCATGGGGTGCCAGAAGAAGAAGAGGGAGAGCAAGACATTGAAAACTTATTTGAAAAAATAATGAACTAGAACTTCCCCAGTCTGGCAAAGGAAATAGACTTCCAGGAAGTCCAGGAAACTCATAGAGTCCCAATGAGGTTGGACCAAATGAAGCGCACACCAGGGCACATCCTGATTACATTACCCAAGATTAAAGATAAAGAGAGAATCTTAAAAGCAGCAAGAGAAAAGGAGACAGTTACCTACAAAGGAGTTCCCATCAGACTATCAGCTGATTTCTCAAAAGAAACCTGACAGGCAAGAAGGGGCTGGAAAGAAGTATTGAAAGTCTTGAAAGGCAAGAACCTACATCCAAGATTATCCAGCAAAGCTATCGTTTAGATTGCAAGGGCAGATAAAGTGCTTCCCGGATAAAGTAAAGTTAAAGGAGTCCATCATCACCAAGCCTTTATTATATGAAATGTTAAAGGGACTTATCTAAGAAAAAGAAGATCAAAACAATGAACAGTAAAATGACAACAAACACAGCTATCAACAACTGAACCTAAAAACAAAAACTAAGCAAACAACTAGAACAGGAACAGAATCATAGAAATGGAGATCACATGGAGTGTTATCAGTGGGGAGGGGGCAACAGGAGAATGGGGGAAAAGGTACAGGGAATAAGAAGCATATAATGGCAGGCACAAAATAGACAGGGGGAGGTTAAGGATAGTATAGGTATATGTGCGACACATGGACACGAACTAAGGGGACTGGGATACTGGTGGGAAGTGGGGTGCAGGGTGGAGTGGAATAATGGGGAGGAAAAAATGAGAAAAAAATATTTAAAAAAACAACGAAGCATAATTGGTAGGTACAAAATAGATCAGGGTGGGGGTGGGGGGGTTAGGAATAGTGTTGGAAATGGAGAAGCCAGAGAAGTTACACACATATGAACCATGGACATGAACGAAGGGGTGTGGGGGAATGCTGGTGAGAGTGAGGGTGCAGGGTAGAGATGTAATAAAGGGGAGAAAAAAATAGGACAACTGTAAAAGCATAATCAATAAAACATACTTCAAAAAATAAAATTAATAAATCTACCATATGGTCTCACTTATATGTGGAATCTAAATAAAACAAAACCAATGAACAAATAAAAACAGAGACTGAAAGTAACAAAAACAGTTACTCAAAGGGTGGACATTGGGAGTCCAATGAAAAACATGAAGGGGAATATAGTCAACAATATTATGATAAGTTTGTGTGGTGACAGATGAAACTAGAATTAGTGGGGTAATTACACTGTAAGGTATAAAAGTGTTGAATCACTATATTGTACACCTGAAACTAATATAATATTACATACCAACTACACTTAAAATTTTAAGAAACATTTAGAAAAAAGTAAAGTCAGACACTAACAATTAGACTTATTTTACTTTAATATCCTAAATATGTTAGGCTGTGTATTTGCTAAACTAACAATTTGTTTGTCTTTTGTTTTTGACTAGATCTTAGTTCAATAGGTCTGGTAGGATCTGTTGGATAGTCTCATTTCAAAAGCATATATCCTGAAATTTTATAGATAAATTTTTTTTTTAAAGATTTTGTTTATCTTTAGAAAGAGGGGAAGGGAGGGAGAAAGAGAGGGAGAGGAAGGGAAACATCAATGTGAGAGAGAAACATCAACTGGTTGCCTCTCACACATGCCCCAACCATAACCTAGACCAGTGCCCTGACCAGTAATTGAACCAGCAACCTTTCATGTTGTGGAATGATGCCCAAACAACTGAACCACACTGGTCAGTGCTATATCCTAAATTTTTAATCACAGAATTAATGCCTGTTTATCGCAGAAAGTTTAGAAAATATGAACAAAAAAATTAAAATTACTTATATTCTGTATCGAGAGGTAGCCATTTTCCCCCTTTTTTTATCACTGTGTTTTATTTTTTATTTTTTAATGTTTACTTACAGTATTATTTTTTATCTGCTTCAGGTGTACAACATAATGGGTAGACAATCATATGCTTTACCTACTGTCTTCTCTTCATAGATCTCTAACAGCTCATTTCCTAACCTCACGCTCAGCTGACAGCTTGCTTCCTACCTCATGGAGAATACTGAAGCCTTCAAGACAACCTCCCTCAAGTTCCCATCACCATTTTTACCTAATCTTCCTGTACCTATGCCTGTTTACTTTCCTGTTGCTATGAAGAAATGTCTATGTTCCTAGCTAAGGCCTGCTGCTTCAGGCCGTTCCCCTTGTGCTGACTTATCAGAACTTATCCCCTTGCGCTGACTCCCTTGAATTGCCCCCTCTCCTTCCTGTGTCATTCATTTTCCCCTGTCTGCTGGATCATTCCTATCAGCACATAAACCTTAAAAAGGTGGGGGAGATGGACCTTTCTTAACTCCAGTTTCCATTTTAGCTATCATCCTGTTCTCTTTCCCTCTTAGAGCATGTCACCCCTTCTTTTTTTTAATTCTCTTGAGTCTGGCCCCATCAGGTTTTCTTCCTGACTGCTTTGCCAGATGGCATTTGTCAAGTTGACCGACGACTACATTATCCACTGCGTTCATTTTCCTGTCCTAACAGCAGCGTTCAGCAGCTGATCATCTCTTCTCTTTGAAATGCTTCGTCATGTGGTTTCTGTGCTGCCCCCAGTTCTTGGCTCCTACCTTCCTGGCCTTGCTTTCTCAGTTGCTTTTACTGCATCCATTTTCTCTCCCCAACTTCTAACTGTTGGTAAAAAATATGGGTGAAAACCCTCGATAATTTCATCTCATGGTATATTTATTAGCTGATAATTCCTGTAATTTTCTTTTTTATGAGAGTCTTTTTTAAAGATTTTATATATTTTTAGAGAGAGGGAGAGAAACATTGATGTGTGAGAGAAACATGGATTGGCCGTCTCTCACATGCCCCCTACCAGGAACCTGGCCCACAGCCCAGGCATGTGCCCATACGGGGAACCAAACCCATGACCATTTGGTTCCCAGGCTGGCACTCAATCCACTGAGCCACACTAGCCAGGACAAGAATTCCTGGTTACATTTTTAGCCCAGGCCTTCTCCATAAGTGCAGATTAGTCCAGCCAGCAGCTTACCTGAATATCTCAAAGGCATCACAAATTCAGTATGTGGAGAACCCAGCTCTTGTTATTTACCACCCCATTCCTTGCGCCAGCACCTCCTATAGAATTCTCCGTCTCATAGTAACTCTGTTCTTCTAGTTGCTCAGATGAAATCCCCAAGTATCTTTCTTTGACTCCACTATCTGTTCTCCCCACATCTAGTTTGTCACTGAGGCCTGAGGGCTCCGTCTTCTAACCACCTCTACTCTACTCCCATCTGTCTCATTCAGTACACCATCAGCTTTCTCTTTTTAGCTCTTTTCCCTGCTTTTGCCCTTGCCCCATCCACCACATTCTAGATCAGCACACCAGCTAGAGTGATCTTAGTGATCCTTTAATGATTAGACCATGTCGCTTGTGTACTTCAAACCCCTTAAGCGGTTTTCCATCCTATTCAGAGAAAAGCACCAAAGCCCTTGTCTTCCAGCCTCCTTGAGCACTTCCACCCCTCCCACACCCCGCCTCCAGATTTCCTAACTGCACCTCACCTCCGCCCCCACCCCAGGGGGCACACTCTGCCCCTTGCCTGTGGCTCCAGGTGGAATCATTGGCCTGCGGATGTGCACCTGGCTGGCTCTTCACATCTCGTGAAGCATCCTATCTAAAGTTTCAGTCACTTCCACGACGTTTCACATCCTTTCCCTACTTTACTTTTTTCTCTGTTGTACTGGCATCTCAGTCTATTAATAACACTAAACATTTTGCTTATTTAGTGAGTTAATCTACACTAGGATATCAGTTCTGGAAGCGCAGGCATTTTTGTCATATTTCACTTACTGTTAGTGAATGAGCTAATTCTTATACTAGGAAACTAAAGATGTAAAAAGAATGAGAGAGTCATTACAGAAAGGATTTATAGTCTAATGAAGAAAAGTGGCCATTAATTACAATTTTTTGACACGTTACCACAGAGTGGTACACCATACTTGTGGAACTACAAGGAAAGGGTGACAAAAAAAAAATTGAGAAATAAAATTAGGGAAATATTTCTGGACTAGGAAATCTGAGCTAAGGCTTAAAGAATGTAGAAGAGTATATTAGAAGGAAGTGGAAAGAACGTAAGAGAAAACAGAGTAATAAATAGCATCATTCTTTGACCAGTGAATCTACTCTTGGCACTGTATTCGGAGGAAATAACCTAACATGACTACTGCTGATAAAGGAAGCAAGCAAACACACAAAAAAACCATACTGAAGTGTTCTTTGCAGTAGTATTTATAATGTCATAATTTTATTGACAGTACTCTACATGTCCATGTAAAGGGGGACAAATTATTCACATGTATTGTAGGGCTTTAATGACACTGAAATTATGTATTTTCTAATGTTAAGTAGAAAAATATTAAAAAATTATATCCATAGAGTCATCAGGTGAATATTCGCCAGATCATGACAGGCACAAAACATACCATGGTAAAAAGATCAGAGTTTATCCTATAAATTTTGGAGAGCCATTAAAAGGTTTAAGCAACAATGACATTTTTGTTTAAGAAAGACCACTTTGTCTCGAGAGAGGAAGTTTTTATCGATTTGTAGTCATTTAATAAGATAGCAACAGTACCAGCAGTTTCAGTTTGAGGTACCTTTAGGATGTCCAAATGGAGGTACCTGGTTACAGTGGCTTTGGATAACAGCTGCTTGTTAACCGGTGTGAAGTGTGGTTGCGTTTTAACAAGTGTGGCCACATGAACCAACTGGCTCTTAGCTGTGGTCATGACAAACAACATGGGTGTCGGCATTCAGGATGGAGTTGAACGTAGGGAAGGCATAGTCCCTTTCCACCTGGTATGTACACGTATCGAGAGGACTTCTTGTGTGTGAAACATCCCATTAAGGAACATCAGAGTTAAAGTTTTTTTAACAATAAACACTTGGTGAAAATAGAAAAGATGAAATAAAATGGCCTTCTTAGTAGAATTATACAGAGGAAGTTGTCAGCTTTAGTCTTAATCCAGGGGTTGGCAAACTTTCTGTAAAGGATTAAAAAGTAAATATTTAGACACTGGATGATCTGGTCTCTGTCACAAGTATTCAGCTGCACCATTTGTAGTGCTTTCTGTCACAGCTGCTTAACGCTGTTGGACGAGAACAGTAGCCTCTATTAGCTTATGACACGCTACTGCCGTGGACTTCTAAACGGCAAAGGCAGCCGGCATGAAGTAGCTCTTAAAGCGGGCCCTCCTAACAAGGAGGTTGTTAAAGAGCACTGTCAGCACGGTAGTTGCATTAATTGTGCTCATTATTTAATACATAATGATATTTCTTCTTAGGCAGGTATTATGTACTTAACACTACATTTCTGCTCCCCACACCTCAAAACACCAATATAGTGTATGGAGTAAAGCTTAGTGATTAAGAGAGTAGCGTAACTGCCATCTTTCTGTGGATGTTCATTGCAGACTTCAAAAACAACAAAAAGGAAAGTGAAGTGAAAATTGGAAGCAGCAATTCTTTCACAGGTTTGATTAGTTTTGGATAGAAAGAACATAGGCTTTAATAAAGCAGAGTATTTCTGCTTCAGCAGATCCAATTTACTTTGATAAGGATTTAAGTTTTATATTTTGACCTGTGGATTATTCTTAAATGTAATAGTGTATACTTATGCTTTAGATGTTAAACTCTAAACTTTTCCATGCACTGTTGCTTTAAAGATATTGGAGACTTTCAAATATTTAAAATTGCATCACTATTAAGAGAACAGAGTACACTGTACACACAGTGTGCATAACTTGGTAGTAGTTATGCTGGATGGCACCGATACACTATTTTCTGTGTCTGTTATTGGAAAGAAAATAATGATACTTAAGGGCACAGTAATGCCAATTTTGAATTGTCTGTAAATGTCTGTCCTCGCTTGTCATGTGCAGGTGGAAATGAGAATTTTAAAGGGGAAAGGGTAAAAAAAGTGATAAAGTTTTGAATTAGATATCCCCAAAGGGAATCTTACTTTTTTAGTGAGCTTAAGTTAGATGGGTAAATGTGGGATTTGTGGTGTTCTTTTCTGAGAGTTATTGGCAATAATTAGTTGTCTTATACTTTAGCGTAAAGTAAATGTCAGAATTGATAAGGTCAGTGGACAGTAAATAGCTTTAAAAAGTGACTAACATATATTATGTTCATTTGTTGGAGAATGAGGAGGGAACAGATTTCGTATTAGTACTCAAGCCAGAGCATAAAATTTCTGTCTCAGTGTTTGACTAAAATATGTTATGCTTAGTACTGTGTTCAATAAATAATTATTTTATTTGTAGCTATACTTTATTCATTACTGTTCTTAAGTCGGAAAATATTTTTAAAAAATTCGAGCAGAGTATTATACAAAATTGCATGTAAATACTTGTGTGTGTGTTTTCCCAGCTTCCAGAAATGCTGCATGGTGATGGTGACAATGAAGAACATGGGTTTTGGCCAGTGGGGCAGTTCATTCTCCAGAATTTAGGATTACTGTTTGGATTCGCCATCATGCTGGTGATTGCCCTCTATGAAGACAAAATCGTGTTTGACTTCCAGTTCTGACCATTCCCAGGGATCACTGCTGATTACGAGAATGTTACTGTGCAGCTTTGCATCCGTGCCCCGTACTGTGCGCGCATCGCTCAAAGAAAAGCCAGTGGCTTGCACTACTTACAAGTTCCGTAGATTTGAGCC
The DNA here is from genome assembly GCA_004026545.1 of Mormoops blainvillei. NCBI lineage: Eukaryota > Metazoa > Chordata > Mammalia > Chiroptera > Mormoopidae > Mormoops > Mormoops blainvillei. Next base: position 67,433 of record PVJD01002842.1, on the reverse strand, counting down.
TGCCCCCCGGACTGGTGCTCAGTACTGTTTTCCCTGTGTGAAGGGGGCTTTAAAAAAAAAAAAAGTAAAGCTTGTGATACAGAAAGGAGAAAATGGGACTTCATGAAACAATGTTGATGTAGGTTTAAGACTTTGAAAAAAATAATCATATAAAACACTAAAGTAGTCTCTTTATTAGTAGAAAGTTCTGTGGCTATGCAGAAATAGAAATTGAACCAAAAAATCACTTAAACTTTAAAAATATTTTAAATGAACTTTGGGCAGACTTTTCTTTGTGCTAAAAGTGACTTGTAGTGTCCTTTAATTCAGCTACATATATATATATATATATACACACACACACATATGGTAATAGGGATCAACTTGACGACTTTGAAATTGAATAAAGTAGATTATAGGACCTAGAGGAAAGCTCAGGCTGCATCAGAGTATGAATTTAGCATTGGGAAAGCCCTTATTCTTGAATCTAGAGTTACTATTTTTGTATATATTTGCATAGTGTTTAAACTTGCAGCCTAAACTACTGAAATTTGTGATTGTATGTTTGTGTGAGCTTCAGTTTAATGAAAGATTCATGATGGTTCTTTGTATAATATTATACTTGGTGTTTGGGTTTTCTTTAAATTGTTTTGTTTTGGGTTTTTTGGTGGGAATAGGAGGTTGGAGCATGTGGTAAAATGGGTTTTTTTGTTATTAAGATTGTGACCCTCTAGAAAATTTCAGAAAGTGAAGAACCCAAACATAGTCTAAATATTCAGTTTTCTTGCTTTCACAGTACTAACTAGTTACTTAGGAAATTTAAGTTCTGTCGCTTTACCAGTTTGGCACGGGGACCATGCTATGGCTGGTGGTGAGTCCAAATGTACCATGTCCACGATCTGTTCATGGAGTATGAAAACAGTTACGGGGCAATCTCCACTGACGTTGGCTGTCATAGTACCAAGTGACTTGGAAGGCATATTTAAATAACTCAGCTGAAACCACTTGATCATTTTGTGCCAAGATATGCTGTTCGTGCCTAATAGGGATTAGTCTCTTTTTTTAGGTGCCCTGTTCTCCTACCGTAATTGTGATTGATTTGTGAGACGTGCAAGCCATGTTTATTCTGAATTTTGACCTAATAATTCGTAGCCCAGTCAGATGCATGTAGCTTTCTGTTTACACATTGTGCCACACGGTCTTCATGTGTGCCAGGCAAACTGTGTTTTACCTGTGCAGGCAGCTTTTTGTTGATCTGCTTGGCTATCAGTGTAGCTGCTTTAAAAATCTTAGTGTTCCACTATTGAAGAGCCAAACTCTTTCCATTCCATTATAACGTTTTCATTTAGTCTTCTTCCCTTCCCAACTTTCTTTCCTCTTACTCCGTAAATTTAAAACAAAAACCAAAACTTTGAGAGCAGCACATGCATCTAGGTATTAATGGACTATTGCCAGTGTTTCTTCTTTATGCTATTAGCAAGGGAGTTTAGGTATTATTTTATTAATTTATACCTGAATTTGAAAAATTATTTCCGGCTTTCTCCATGATCTCCTGTAACAAGTAGGAGTTTTATACGTCGAGTATTTTCAGCATTGGGCACTGATTAGGACACTCCTCATCTCATTGCTTGGCCTTCAAGCAACCGAACTCAACGGTGCTGATATTTTATTTAGTACTGCCAAATTCAAGTGACTCAAGTGTCTTGCATTCTGAACCATGATATATTTACAGTTCATTTTTGGGTTTCGTATCCAAGGCGGATTCTGCATTCCACCAATATTAAATCTGCTTAATTTAAAAACTTGTATGAAAAGCAACAGCTGGAATATACTGCCAGTCTTAAACTCCTGATTTAAAGCAAATAGGTTATGCTGAAGTATATAAAGTTTTAGATTTTTCTCAAAAATGGTATTATCTTTATTTGCTGGATCTTTTTAACTTTTTAAGAAGGCTGTACCAGTTGCTGCTAGTATTTTGTTAGGTTTCCACCAGTATTTCGTTTTCACATCATTCTAGTGTATAATTTCAAGTCTTACTAGACAATCTGAATTCCACTACATTTCTGTTTGGCTCCAACATTCCATTTAGCTTGACCAGTTTACTTTAACATGGGTTTGTTGGAGTTCATTACTGTTACTTGTACAATGCTGTCACTGTGTGACATCCATATGAACTTTGGTGTATATCACATTGCATTCAATCAGCTGTGATTATGCTTAGAAATACTATAGTAACTAGATGCAGTGTGAATTTTTTTCATTAACAGTAAGTGAGTGGCTTAAATGTGATTATGGTCCTGCAAGGTGATACTTGCTAAAATAGCTAAACTTTTTTTGTTGTTGTTGTTAAAACTGAATCATTTTTTTAAAAAAATTTATAAAGCTGGAAATGATCAAATGCTGTTTTTTTCATTGTCAACAGTGATGTGTCATTTTATGTATGTTCCTGCTGCTTATGGAACTCTCCCCAAATAAACTTATTAAAGAAGAGCAAATATACCAGTCTAGTCTTTATTTCAGGACATTTCCTTACACTGAATCACTTTAAACACAGGCTGCATCTGCACATTAATAAATCCATAATTAAGTATAATTGTAGTCAAATTGATTTAAACTAAATAAACTTTAAAAATTAAACATTTTCTACTTAATCACGTAACACGAAATAGGAGCAGGGAAATGATGTCTTGGAATTATGAATTAAGTTGACATAGCAGAGCTACACCCCGTCCAATCCAATGCTCCTTGGGTTGGTCGGAGGGGAGGGTCATGGCAATCACGAAGTTCGTAGAATGACCGGTGGTGGATAACGTCCCTCTTCGCTCACTTGTCTTATACAATGGAGCAACATAACTTGGTCGGTCTGGTATCTCTGCCCTCTTACAGGGCTTTAGCCACATCTGGAAGAGAGGGCATAAAATTTCTTAAGTCAAAGCTGTTATATTTGAACATACATGTATTGTTAAAGTCTGCAAATTTCTGTGGCCCAAATAGTTTTTTTTGTCAGCAGTACTGCCATTGTTCAAAACATTCTTTAGAGCTCTCAGAACTATCTTCAGAACAAGTTTAGCAACTAAATAAGAAAAAAAAAAGTAGTCATTTTCATCTACCCTGTCAAAAAGCCTTTTAACTCTCCATTACCTCTCCACCATACTCACCTGGGGATGTCTTTTGGCGCTCACAAACCAAAGTCAGATACACTTTAAAAGGGGAAAACTGCCACCATTGATACTCAAAATCATGTTTCCTAATTACTTAAAGGCCAATCCCAAAATATTCTGAAAGGATTTTTATCAATGATGGTAGGATTAGATCACCTCCTAATTTCAGATAAATATTTTAAAGTTGTTACCATGTATATCATGCATAGCCAATATACCTACATTATTTTTACAGAGTCAGCCAAGTTCCTAGAGTGGTAAGCATTGTTGAACCTCACCAATCTCAAATACACGATTTAGGGGCATGCTGCTCTCTGAATATGAGTAAAGAACAAACTGTGATCATAAAGAAAGTAATGTGTTTAGAATTAATTGAATTCATTTTTTCTGCCATCATAATAGCTGCAATCCTTTGAGGTGACAGGGCTTGGCAAACCCACTCTTCACAGTTACGGGTTTCACGGGTCAAAATACGAATTGTGTGAAGGAGCTAATAAGGACGCTAGTCTTTCCCCTATGTAATTGTGGGATCCAGATTATTATAAGGGTGGGGGATCATAAAACATTTTCAGAGAGTCGAGTGTGAGGACTTAGAGCACTGGAGTTGGATATACTTCATTCCAACCAAGAGTAGGTTTTTCTTACTAAGTGACTTCCTTATTCAGGAGAATCATCCACATCTAAATTGCTTCTCCTATTCACTGCAACTACTTAAAAGTTTCCATGTGAAAGGAAAAAAATTCAATACCAATCAACTCCTGAAATTGCACATTTGTCCCTGTGACTTTCAATTTGGGCCCCATCTTTGAAACTTTCTCTGCCCACAGTATCTTAGCTGATTTCTTGTAATTGGCTGTCCTCTGGTCCCTGTACCTGTTGCAGCTGCTCTGAGGGAGTTTTGCCAAACTGAGCTGTTCCCAGTGTCCTGCACACTATTCGTGTAAATTTACAGCCTCTATTTTATCACTATCCCAGACTCCAACTGTGGGAAAATCTATCTAGCCATTTTCTCATGATGCAGTAACAGATGGAAACTTTATATAGTTTGGCCTGCCCATGCTGAAGATAGGTGCCTAGGAAACAAAACTTTTTATGTGGGTCATTTTCATATAGTAATCTTTTAACCTGTATATTTCACATTTTCAAGTTAAGGTTATGGAAGAAAAAAATACATGATAAAACGTGTGTGTGTGTGTGTGGATACATACATACAGTTGATCCTCATTACTCCTGGGCCCTGTTTTTGCAAACTTGCCTAGCATTACAGTTTATCTGTAATTCTTAAATCAGTGCTCTGCATTTTCATGGTCATTTGCAGGCACCCTTCAAGAGCAAAAAATGTGAGTCACCAGATAAGCACATTCCCAGCTGGTGTGGGCCTGTGACATTGTGACTTTTTGTTTCATCTCACAACTAAGCAGGAATCCTTTTGACAATTTATTTAATGCCAAGTTGAAAACATTTTAGTGGTTCTTTGTTGGCGGTGATTTCTCCGTTTAAGACCCCCCCCCCCGCCCCCGTGTGCAGTGCTGAGGGGCTGTTTGGTGTTCCTAACTTCGAGAAGGCTGTGATGCCTGAGGGAGAAAATACTGTGAGCTTCGTTAAGGCATGAGTTGCAGTGCTGTTGTCCGTGAGTTCAGTGTTAATGGATCGTAAGTAAGGTGCCTTTAAACAGAAACACAAAAAAAACAAGGTTATGTATTGATCAATTAACAAAACTGCAACCTTGCTTTTCTCCTAACGAGCAATATTTCAGTGTTCACTAATTCAATGTTGGTGGCAACTCTATGAAACGTACCTACCCTGGATAACAAGAGTTGGCTGTGTGTGTGTGTGTAAAGTAACCCCTCATGTATATGTATGTGTGTATATATATCCTATCTCTTTATATCTACATCTATATATATACATATATCTCATTAGAAAATACTAACCACAGGCATTGCATCATAAAGAATTTTGGGATGTGATTCTGCAAGTTTCTTTATCTTTCTATTCCAGGAAGCACCATCCAGAAATAATCCATGAATGAAAACACCTAAATATAAAAGAAACAGGTTAATGCAACACTTTAAATATTCAAATTGACTGAGTTCTGAATCTGAATTTCCTGCGGATGAATACTATGCAGGTTATACTAGGTCAGCGGCTTACAGCTTGTTCTGAAGTGAAAAGCAGTGTTCTGAGTGTTGTGTCTTAACATCCTTATTTCAAGAATATCTATACTTTGTCAAGTCAATTAATTCAATAGTATAATTAAACATGGGAGACAAAAGAGGGATTTTAAATTAGTTCATGGGAAGTTATCAGTTTGTATGAACAGGATCAGATTTACATTTTTAGTTGATCAATGATTGTAATGTCAGAGGCCATGAAATCTGCAATGGAAGTTCATGCAGTTGTGGGGATCCAAGGACTTCTAAGCAGCAAGTGAACAAATACCCTCTGCAGATCTCTAATGTCATGAAAGTTAAATTTCTCCCCCCGTGTAGGATTCATTCTCACTCCAAGGACAGACACATGGAGGAACTCCCTCTAGAACAGAATGTCATGTGCTCACAGCTAAAGAACACAACTGAGGAATTCAATGAAATGCAGTCACTTTCTCTGGCTGCCCATGCGTGTAAAGCCTCATGATTTGAACATAGGTATCTGCACTTGCAAACATTCATTGTGTATTTGGACAGATGTTAAGTGAAGCAGTGTGGCATTTAGACCTAAATTTTACTTTCTAATTTGCTGTGTGACCTTGAGCAATTCATTTACCTTTAGACCGGTTTTGTCATCTGGAGAACAGCTGGGAAACATTTGTAACGCAACAATGTCTGCTTTGTCTACCTTGTAGAGATGTGAGATCAAATCAGCTAATAATGGTGAGAGCACTCTGTGAAGCAGATAGAAAAACCCGCTGGGGCGCTGCGGTTCAATAGGGCTTTCTGCAATGATGGAAAGAGTCCACACTGCCTTCCAGTGTGGTATCCACTGGCTATTCAACACCTGAAACACTGCTAGCGTAACCAAGGGATTTAATTCTTAGTTTAATTTTAATTATACAGTCATGCACCACTTAAGGGAAACATTCTGAGAAATGTGTGATTAGGCAATTTTGTCATTAAGCAATTTCATCGCTCTGCGAACATCACAGATGCACCTATAAAAGCCTAGATGGTAGAGCCTACTACACACCTAGGCTGTATGGTATAGCCTATTGCTCTTAGGCTACAAGCCTGTCTATATAAAACAACATAAGATTAAGTCAAGCACAAGGGAAAATGATGCAATCAACAGACGTGGTAAACACGAGATGTATGAGGCTGCTGCCAGCATAACACGGCAAACTTTCACAGCAAACTTTTAAATATAAGTAGAAAGACTACACTCTAAAGTAATGATAAAAAGGATAGTATAGTAAATACATAAACAAGTAACATAGTCGTTTATGATCAAGTATTACGCACTGTACATAATTGTACGTGCTATACTTTTATATAACTGCCAGTGCGGATTTGTTTTCACCAGTGTCACCACAAACACATAACACATTGTGCTAAGATGTCATGACAGCTACAACATCACTAGGCCATAGGAAATTTTCAGCCTCATTATAACCTTAAGGGACTATGGGACCATCGTCCTTATTGTGTTATGTTATTGGCCTAAACATTGTTATAGGGTGCCTGACTGTAGTTAACTGTAAAAAACCACATGCAGACAATTCAGTGATGAACGGGCCGGCAGGGCAGGGGGAGCCCGTATCCTTTCTCTTCCCTAGGGTTTAACTGATGGAAAGGATCGTTGGAATAAAATGTCAGTTTTATTAATTAGCAAAGCACCTGTCCAAATAAATTCTCAAATATCACTCTGGTAAAGCGGAATTGCAAAATGTATCTTGAGTCTGGGGCAGTGCAGGGAGTGGGCCTGCCCGGGGGAGAGCTAGGTCTACAACCACGTCCTCGGAGCTCCCTTCCCAGCCGCACCCAGGGACGGGAGGGAACAGGAGAAACAGAGGAGCCTCTGCAGACGGGTCCAGAAAAGCCGTTCGGCACCCTGGCCTGGCTGGTAGGTATGCACAGCCCAGTAAATCTCTGGCAGTAACCAATTAGATCACCTGTTCCTCACGTGGTAAAGGAAGCTAATGTCACATGGAGGAAACAGAAGAGTTCATTTCCACGCCTAAAAAAAGTGGCAGTAGGGATCAAAATTCCCCCCAAACCAGTAACAGTTTTATAGGAAATGTGACGGGGATATTACTCCTCATGGTTAATAAGGGCCTTACGGAAACACAAACTATAAAGCCACAGGTAGATGTTAACTGGGTCCTGGTTCACAGCCTGAGTCACACCTTTGCCGCCTGTGAGATGTGGTCAGCACATAGTATCAGCTGCAGCTTCTCCAAGGCCCTCTCGTTTGCTCCTTCCTACCTCTCTTCCTGCTCAGTGCTCTCAGTTGATGACTTTGAGTCACCTGCTAGTACCCAGCCATTCAGATGAGAGGAATCGTAGGCGAACCCATCTAAAGCGTATGATGCCAATCCAAGTAGATTTGCAGTGGCACTGTGTGGCCACTTACTTGCCAAATACTTAGTTTGAACCAAATTATTTATCCTTCTTGGTATATTCTGACACATAAGTCACGTTAAAAGTGACCTTTTTATGATGTTTAATTTAATCTCAGGTCAATAAGTCTGGCTTCCTTAGGAGCCCCAGGACCCAGAAACAAGAACATACTGGAGTGCGTGTAAAGGAGACGGGCTGGCGGAGTAGCAGAGACGGTGGAGACAGGAGCTGCGTTCAGCCCAAGCTGCCCTCGGGGGTCGCATTCCTCCCACTAGGGCCCCGTGAGGAAGCTGTTCCTTTGGAAAAGGTCATTGCTTCTAATATTCCATGGAATCTTATTTTCTTTCTTTATAATTAGCTAAGTAGGAAGGAAAACACTAAAATGACAAAAAGGTTAAGTTGTGAATATCTGCGTTTATGGGTGAAAATGAATATGTATGTGTACATTTGTGTGTGTACAAAACAATAAAAGCTGTGATTTTGTGACCATGAGCTGCATAGATCAAACCTGGGCTGGCACTTTGGGGCTTAGTAGTTTATCTAACGGATGGTTGCTCTTCCTTGTGCAATCTTGGAACGATAAATGGCCTTTAACAACCTTGAAATAAATTGCGCCTTATCCCTGCTCCACTATTTTCAAGATAATTTTGTGTTTTAATAAATTCGAATCTTTAATATTTGTGGGTTAAATTAATAAATCATTGTAAAAAGAAACACCAACTACCCTGTACTCAAAGTTTTGTGTATAATGATTGGGAATTCAATAATTCGATCATCGATATTAGCTAGTTTATAAACTTCAGTCAGTGATTTTGTAAATTCTGTCTTTTACATGAGTTCAAAAATATATAACTGGTGATCATCAGTACCATTCAGCTTTGAACCCAAATGCATCTTCTGCTTTTTTAATAATGAGATGAGGAAAATTTAGAAGAGTCATTTGTTCTAAAGAAAACCTTCCTTAGAAATGTGATGATGTTTTCAAAGTTCTGCAAAAATGTTCAGTAGGCCACAGAGAACGCGAGTAGCTAACTAAACATGAGGGCCAGGCGGCCTGGCGTTTGACCCTCAGCCTTGCAAATTATTAGCTGTGAGGCCCTGGTCAAGTACTTTACACTTTCTGAGGCTTAGTGTCCACCTCTGTGTAGTGGGGACAGAAGTAATGTCTGTGCCATAGGGTTACAGTGAAGACTCAATGTAAAGGGCTGGGCAGTTTCTGGAAACCTGTGACAATAAGAGAAACTCTATGCCCTCCCTTTATCTTGCTCTTACCCAACTTTCACACTCCTGTCCCCCTTGCCAAATACTTAGTTTGAACCAAATTATTTATCCTTCTTGGTATATTCTGACTTTCATGAGGTGTTCTAGGAACCGTCAGAGGGTCAGTGTGACTTGGGCGTAGTGGCCCATGATGAGCTCCTACAGGCAGACAGGGACTAGAACATGCTTAGTCTCACAGTCAGGATAAGGTGTCTAGATTTTATTCTAACTACAAAGGGGAAAATGTCATTATTAACTTATTTAGTTGTCTGAATTTTCAATGGGGGCTTAGGGGTGACATGATCTGTTTACATTTTTAAAAACTTCCTGTGACCGGTATAAATGAAATATTATAAGTGTATAATGACATAGTAGGGAGATGAGATAAAACTCCAGAGTAGAAGAGCCTCGGTACAAATGGTGGTGTCAGTAGACTTGCGGATGAGCAACTGCCTTGGATGTGAGTGTACAAGGGGGCGGGAGGATGAAGAATTCCTGGGTTTCAGGCTGGATGGTGGCGCCATTTATTAATCATCATTATCTAGTTTGCACATCCAGGAGACAACAAAGGGGAGACGTTGGTAGGCAGTCAGATAGAGAGGTCTGGATCTTGGAGGAAAGATCTAGGCTGGACATTTAAATCTGGTAGATATCAGCCAGAGATAATGAGACATAAAGTATGAGGTCATTTGGGGGAGAAGATGCACTTAGGAAAAAGAGCAGTCCCAGGGCTGAGTCCCTTGGAACCCCAATATTTAGAGGAGGATAAGGTAGCAAACGAGCATGAATGTGCCTAGGGAGAAAGGGAAAATCAAGAGAGGGTGATGTTGGGGAACAAAGGGAGAAGGGTGTCTCTAGAAAGATGAAGTTGCCAACTAGTAACAACTACTCAGAAGTTAAGATGAAGAAAGAGGAGAATTCATGGGGTTTGTCAACATGGAAGTCACTAGTAACTGTGAAGAGCACAGCATCAGTTGATTGGAGAGGATCAAAGGTAGACAGGAAATGAGAGGTGAGAACCCGGAGATGGCAGGCAAAGACGGACAGCTCTTTGGGGAACTTTGCCGTGGAGGGGAGCGGAGACATGGCACAGTAGCTGAGGGGACATGAGTATTAAAATCATTGTAATTCTTTGTTGATTTTTTAAAGAGAGAGGTTCTAGAGCATGTTGCATGCTGTACAATTATTCAGTAGTAAGAGGGAGGCTGTTGATTTTAGAAAAAGCAGGTACAAATGAAGGAGCAAAAACCCTTGGAAAAAGGAGAAAAGTGGAACCTGGGCTACCAGAGGGTGCAGATGTAGACAGACTAACAGATGTGGAGTCTCTAAAAGCTCTCTTCTGATGGCTTCTTATTTTTTCAGCAAAGTATGAGGTAAGATGAGGGGCAGAGGGAAGGACAAGGAAAGCATAACGGTTGTTTTGGGAGTGGGAAAGCCACTTTCCAGGGAATACTAGTAAGGTTGCTTCATAGTGTTACAAACTCCCTTGAGATTTGTGACAATCAGCATAAAACAAAATCACCTGGCCTAGTAATGTGAACATCCTACACCGCTGTGTTGACAGAGCTCGATGTTAGTTATCTCCCACTGCAGTATGTTAGCTGAGGGTCAAGATTCTGTGTAAACTGTTCACTGCTGAAATCCTCAGTGTTTACCAGAGAGGGGCCAGTGAATTCCTCATTCAGCAATGAATAAGGAAGTAGAATGGTCTTTGACACATCAGTTAAAGCAGGACACATTAATGGTCAATTTTATAAAGGCTTTTAAATTTATTTCTTTAGAGAGAGGGAAGGGAGGCAGGAAGAGAGGGAGAGAAACATCGATGTGAGAGAGACATCAATCAGTTGCTTCTCTTACGTGCCCTGACTGGGGACTGAACCCACAACTCAGGCATGTGCTCCAACCAGAAATTGAACTGGTGACCTTTTTCACTTTGCAGGCCAACACCCAGCAAAATGAGTCACACCAGTCAGGGCAGAAATTGATGTCATTTTTTAAACAGACAGCACCATGTTGATAAAATTAAGAATCTATAGCATTTTTAAAAAATAATATTTGTTTAAAACAGTGGCCCTGCCCACTAAATTTGAAATAAAACATTAAGATATCCTCTGAATAATGAAAAGACAATCGATTAAGGAAATAAAGATGAATTCCCTCACAATCTTTCAATCTCAAAACCAATGTTCCAATTAGATATTAGCTTTATTAAGTTTTGGAATGATGTCAGCAACAGGAAAAAGGATACACTTCAGAGGTCTGCAAAGATATACTCTTTGAGGGAGCAGGAAAATCTTCCTTTTAATATTGTGCCACCTTGATTCCCCAAAGTCACCATAAGATTACAGTTGATTATCCTAGGTACTGTTAATTTGGTGATTACTTTCTCCCTACTTTTTATTAGAAATAATTTCAAACTTACAAAATTTTGCAAAGTTAAAACAGTACATGGAATATATACTCTTTATTGAGATTCATTTTATCTTCACTTGCTTTATCATATTCTCTCTCTCTATCCCCATTAATGTTTTTCTCAACCACTTGAGGGTGAGTTACGCGATGATTAAATGTTTTAACAGCTGAGCAAAGTAAGCAAGAATGCTGTGTTTTTCCAGTGCCTTAGATGGAAGTCAACCCATTCTGTCACTGCACTTACCATCTTCAGGGGCAGCCTTATAGTCTTTGTCTTCCATCACTTCATAGTCAAACCCAAGCAGATCAATGGGGATGGTGTGTTTCCTGGCATAGTTCTGCTGGGCACCGGTCAGGAAGGCTTGCGTGAAGAAGAAGCCAGAAAGCCAGAAGACTGGAGGAGGGCCAACCTCGTACCACTGCTACGGTGTCAAAGCACAAGTGTCCGAACAACAGAGCTTTTCAACTTGGATACAATGCTGCTTAATAAAATCTGCCCCCAAACTGTCCCTCTGTTATCTTTTAGGTAAATTAATAACTAAGCTAACATTTTGAGGAATACAAAGCCACACTCAGAAGGTTTTAAAAATAGATAGCATATTCGGTGTTTTGTTCTGACTTCAGTTTTATAGCCGCCACACCAGCTTGGGTATCACCATGTTTATGAGTGCGGATATAAGTGTCTGTTTATAATTACCTAATGATTCCTCCAGAAAAGCTCCATGCAACAGTGAATATATAATATATAATTATATTATGATACAATAATCATTGCACTATTTATCATGTTATACAGTTAAATAGAAGAAGAGATCCCTACCAAGTTTGGTCAGATAGTAATTAATGTTTTTCAGTTTTTTTCTCTCTAGTCAGTAGTATCCAGTACCATATTTCTTTCGAGTTTCCTCTCCTACTTCACAAAAATACGGTGAAATCCAACATATAGAAACACAATATCATACAAGGAATTCCAAGAAAAAAGCAAAATAGTGACAGCTTAAGATCTTTATAAATAAAGATACTAGGATATTCTGTTTACATCACATAAGAGGCTGGATGAATAATGACTTTAACCAAATACTAAATTATCAAAGTCAGTCTGAAGAAATACATTTGAAGACCTTTTCGCTATTAGAGCCCAAGGTAGAGCCTTCATCTTTCAAGAACAATCTTAATTCCTTAGTTTCAACTCTAGTACTGCAGCAGGCCTCTGTTACGGGAGGGAAGTTTAGTCATTTTTCCCTGCAGAAATTTTTTCACAGGCAGTTTTTTATGCTTTATGCACAGTATCTAGGACATTAATGAATACTTCTAATGAATATAATTGTTAATAAGAACATAGTTAAACACCAGGATGGCCAGATAATTAGGAGGTAGACTTCAATCCACCCAACATCTTGAGGACAATTAGCCATTGAGGTTATTACTGTGTTGGGCTGAACCAGCAATCCAGTGACATAATGACCTGGGAGAGTGCTGGACAAGGAGGGAATAGTGCTGCTTGCTTGTAACTTGGCTGGTTTGCTGAGATGCTCTGCTCTAGGGATCTATTTTGATGCTAAACATTTAATGAAAAAATCAACATAACCAGTTGTTTTCTTTCTTCAAATGTCATTGACTTGAATGTCTAAATTCACTGAACATGAACACCTGCTCCTACAGAAGCTCTTTGAAACTCAGCTTCCAAAACCAGTGCTTGGCAGTTCAGTGTAACAGTTACTCATATGCATATCAAGTAGTGGTCATTTGTATTTGAAATGCACAGAAAAACTACAGAGTAATACTCATCACATTACGGATCCAAACGAGGAAAATGAGACCAGAATAAATTGATCTATGTGCACTTAGATGAACTTACCTGCAAGAATTTTAATCTAGCAAGGAAGTCATTCACGTAGCTCCCAAGTGGTTTAAGACTTGGGTACGACTTAGCCATCCACATTCCTGGGATTTTGACATTCAAAATGCTGCTGACCACTTCTTCAAGATCTGTAGACATCACTACAAGCCCCTGAAACACAATTTAATCTTTGGTTAACATAATAATAAAGATTTCAGAGCCCCTCTTAAATACCTTCTATATAATTATCCTTGGTTTATAATTGTGATTAGTTACAGTTGAGTCATATATAGCAAAAAAAGAGAAAATATATTTCTTTTGCTCTCAAGTAAATCATGGAGTCTTTGAACTACTACTCAGAAAAATATTAAAAATTTTAACCTAATAAAATTGCAATGGAAGCATTTTTTATTGAGGTACAATTGACATAAAATATTATATTAGCTTCAGGTATACAATATAATGATTAAGTATTTGTTCATGCTGTGAAATGATCACCACAGAAAGTCTAGTTAACACCTGTCATCATACACAGTTACAAAAATTTATTTTCTTGTGATGAGGGCTTTTAAGATCTACTCTCTTACAACTTTCAAATGTGCAATACAGCATTGTTAACTACAGCCAGCATGCGGTACATCACATCCCGTAACTCAGTCACAGTCGACGCATGAACAGTGCAGGCATGGACTGACGACCATCTACATGGTTGAATATCTGGAATATGTGGGTATATTACCTAAGTCAGCCCTTCACGTCTACGGGTTACCAACTGTGGATCAAAAACACAGGTGACTCTTAAACGGCATCGTTTAAAAAACTGTGTTTCAGTGGACCTGTGCAGTGAAACCCATGTTGTTCAAGGGTTAACTGTGTTTTATAAGTTGGTACCTTTGACCCCCTCCCTCACACATTTTGCCCACCCTGAAAAACATTTTTTAATTATATTTTTATTGATTATGCTATTACAGTTGTCTCAATTTGTCCCCTTTTGCCCTCCTCCACTGAGGCTGGCTGCTGCTTACTTGAGAGGATTTAGGAAGCTGTGAAGCATGAGCCAAGACCAGCCACTCATAAGGAAAAGCCACTGTTAAGAACTTGGGTGGGCCTGTAAGCTGGGTGGGATGGAGTCTCAGGGAATCTCCAGGGCGGTGCAAACAGAGTTAGCCAGACTGATAGAGTCCCATAGATGGCACCTGCCTGATGGCTCTGTGGCTCTGTGTGGGGAGGGTTCAGAAAAGGGACAATGGACTCTGCCCGCCTTTCTGTGTGGGAGAAAGCTGTCTCCCAGCTCTCATTTGATGCCCAACACTTCAGTTCTTTCCTGCATGCACTGGTGCCTTTCAAGCTGCTACCCTGGTGCTGGAGCTCAGAGGGATGAGTCTGAGTAAGTTTGTGTGTGAGTTCTTTAAGGGGAACTGCTTGGGACTCCAGAAGTTTCTTCCGCCAACTAAATCCCTGACGGTTTTCGCAGCAAGAAGGTATGAGGACTTATCTTTCTGGCCCTGGAACCCTGGGCTGGGGGCCTGGTGTGGGACTGGTGCTCCTCACTCCTGAGATATCCCTCCTGAATTTTTATCTACCACACGTGGATGGGGGACCAGCCGGTTCTGTGTCTCCACCCCTTTTACCAGACTAGATGGATGTGGTTACTTTAATTCCATAGTTGTCAGACTGCCATTCAGCTTGGCTTCTGATGGTTCTGAGTGATGGTTGTTCTATAGTTTAGTTGCAATTTTGATGTGGTTGCGCGAGGAGGTGAGCCATGTTTACCTACGTCCATCTTGACCAGAAGTCCAGAAAATCTTAAAATACTTGGTTATTGACTAGGTTTTAAATCACAGCCTAACTTTGACTTAGTTTACTTGTCTATTAAATGTATAACAAATATATCTCTGTCCGGCCTTCTTACAAGGATAGTGATGAATATAAAATTAGGATAATCATATGGAATGCTTTGAATGGTTAAAATAGCCTAGACTTTAATTGTGAAGCCTAACTGATCTTACGCCGTTTTGACTCAGTGAGGGACAGGTATTCAAACTCTGATGCCTGTGAAAATTCCTGTCTATTTGATCTTGCAGTTGGGCCAGTTATCATCATCATTTCTATTTTCTCCACAGTTGAAAATATTATTCTACCATATGGAGAAGATTTTAGAGTAAATTTTCATGAAAAGCTCACATTTTGTTTGCCTCCTTTCTAAACCCACTAAAACAACAGTAAAGGAATTTATTTTTTAAAGGCTTAGGCTGACAACAACAGAAAAATATATGGAAAGACACAATGGCAACACAATTCGGGGAGCTAGAAGGCATATGGGCCACTGATAATTGACTCGGTGCTCAGGAGAAAACTGATCCTGAACTGGCAGAGGGAAAAACTGAGAATCAACTAGATAAACATCGCAGAATATCCACCCGCCACCTCCCCCGCCCTCATACTGGGAATTGACGGCCCTCCGTGAAAGTGAGGAGAGGAGGCTGATGCTAAATGAAAAAGATTGTTGAAACCTGATTTTACAAAACAGACATCTAGGTCTTTCCCCACAAAACTGTATTTCATGACC
The DNA here is from genome assembly GCA_004026545.1 of Mormoops blainvillei. Taxonomy (NCBI): domain Eukaryota; kingdom Metazoa; phylum Chordata; class Mammalia; order Chiroptera; family Mormoopidae; genus Mormoops; species Mormoops blainvillei. The sequence goes on along the minus strand of PVJD01002842.1, from coordinate 51,656 downwards.
TTGCTTGAACAAAACCTCGGGGGGAAAATGAAGAAATCCCTGGAGTGGGGGATGCCAGGCTCAGCTGTGGTCACAATGGCCATTCTGAAATCGGAAACTAAGTGAATCACGTTTGTCGGATGCTGCGATCCCTGAGGCCTCTCCTCCCTCTCGGTTCCCAGAATGCTGGACGCAGGAAGGAGAAACAGGAAGAACCAGGTCAAGGAGAAACACATGGTGCTGACAGCTTCTCCGCTGAACAGCCCGGCCAGGTCTCGCCACAGCCAGCCTAGCAGACTCCTCTTTTCGTCAGTAACTCACACCTACTGCTTTCCTCTGCCCCCAGCGCTGCCACGAGCAACCAACGCAGGCGGTCTGCCTCAGTCACACAATTGGACTCGGGCTGAACTCTTGTTCCCCTACAATCCTTTCTGCGGTGGTCTGAGCGAATGTTCAAGCATGTAAGATGCATCATTTCACTTCATTGCTTAAAATCTTCTGAATGCTTCTCTTTACCTTTACACTTCAGAATCAAATCCAAAATTCTAACCATGGCCCCCAAGGCCATCCTGAAGCCACAGCTTCCTCTGTGTTCTGTCATTTCCCTTAGGCTCGCTCCACTCTGGTGTCAGCCTTCCCTACTGTGTTCCTGAACAAGGCCAACTTTTTCCTCTCGTGGCCTCTGCACTTCCTATACCCTCTGCCCAACCCTCCCATGGCTCGTCCCTCACATCAGGCATCTCTTTGCTTGTGGGTCAGTTCCTTGGAGGATCCTAACCCAAATAACTGGGTTTCCCACCCACCATTCTCTACCCCTTGTCTTGCTTTATTATTTTTCCTCCCCCTTACTGAAACATAAGGTCTATGAGGGCAGAAGCTGTGTCTTACTCCTGAATACTTTGTGTCTTCCTAGCATGTCTCCTGCCGAGCAAACTGCCGCCTCCAACATACTCTATACTTAGTAACCTGTTTAGTAAATAACAACCACCTCCTGAAATCTACACCCTCTGCAAGGCAGGGATTTTTTTTTTCTATCCCCAGAACTAAGAACCCTGCTTACCCAGAATCTGTGCCCAATAAATAAGTAAATACTTGCTGAGTGAATGCTAGATTTATTTCGATGACGGTTCTCTGGCATCTTTTCCCTTACCTTGATTGCTTTTTGAATGTTTAAGCACGATTCTCTCATGGTCTGCAGCAACTTGTTGAACCGTCCCATCTCTTGGACAAGCACAGTGTTCATGCTCTGAGTGTAAGTTGTGGGGTATCTCCTCATTGCAGCCTCAATATCAAAGTTATTAGGAAGTTTTCCCAAAATGTCACTAGCGACCTCATTTACTACTTCTTCTGATGATTTTGCACCAGCATCTGCTGAACGAGACTGAAAGAATCCAAACTATAAATCAGAAATCCTCATAAAGGTGTAAGGATTGCTGGATAGGAAAATTCAGGTAAATTTTAGGAGTATGCTCTGCTATTTTATCTCTGATACTTCTCTGCATAAGATTTATTGAAGTGACGGTAACAGGCATGGGCGTGGAATTTCAGGAGAAAACAACCGTAAGTGAGGAGAAGGAAAAACTTCTCCTCATGTACAGAGGCAAAAGTGGGTCTGGAGGAAGCAGATAAGCTACATACTGAGCCACCTGGGTGGGGGAGGGGAGGAGTAGATGCTGTGAACAGAGGGAGAAAAGGCATTTACACTGGGGAAGTAGGTGGGTTGGGTGGCCAAGTGATGATGGGCACTGAAACCTAGGAGGAGGGTCTGACCTCGCTTTGGGAAAGCTGGCCACACAACACGTTTGCTAATAACTCTGGTTGCCAAAAGCAGAGCTATAGTTTTCTCCTTGAACCAGGAGGGCAAAGAAAATAAGCTCATCTCCTCTAAGCTATTCAAGAGTTATGGAGAAAAGACAGACTTTAGTGATTCACATTGGAAACAAGGAAGGGGAATTTTATTTTTTATGTTTGTGGTGGCACTGTGTAAATGAATCCATATTTTCTGGGAAAACTCTTTTAAATCATCAAAATAAATGAATGTGTGTGTATCGAAAGGAGGAAGCACATTAAAATATAAATGAATGTCTCACATTTTTCCGGTCCTAAGAAATTGTGTTTAGTATTATTTCAGATTTACTATTTCCTGGGGTTTTTTTAACATCAGATCTGTTCTATAAATATTGACTTTTACTTAATTTTCTAGGGAGGTTTTTAATGCTACCTAGCACATACCTCCATAAAATCCTATGAAGTTGCACATTAAAAAAAAATTAAGCATTGGTAAGTGTTAATTACATGTAAGTAAAAAAGGGATATGCCAATATCAGGATATACTAACCCTTTATTATGATCTCAAGTGTCAGGTTTACAATTAAATATATAAAACAAATTAAAGAAAAAAGAAGATAATGAATATTTGGCCCAAAAGAGTGAAATGTTTATTTCTATTGCATTTAAATAATTATATTCTGGTTTGTATTTGTATTTGTATTTGTATTATGCATACAAGGTGCTATAAATTCATTAAAAACATTCCTCTTTCCTGACAAGAACTGTGCCTCCACCAAAAGCAAACAAAGTACACACACACAACCAAAGGAAAAACAAAAAACAAAAAAACCCAAACAAATACCAGGCTTACAGCCCTTCACAATGTAAGAAAAATATGCTCATAACACAAACATTACCCTTTACCTATTTTCCACACAGCGAAATCCCATAATTGGGTTGATATGTTTTGAAAGCAATATCCAACTGATATAGAGAATGAAGGGCAAGAGGGCGTTATTTATTTGTTATTGTTTCACTTAGCTTTTTTTCTTTTTAGCACCTTAGAATTTCCACAAATGTTGTTTGAAATCTTCTAAGGGTTATTTTCCTTTTATTAAACCAAAAGGAAACATCACAGGGTTTAACCTTTACATTTCTGGTTATGTTATTTTACGTTGAAACAACTTTCCTATTCAAAAGAGAGCCTAGTCCTTAAGCATGAGGAAAATAGCTCTGCAAAAGCAACATTCTCAACTCTGATATTTCCCCTCTAATTTTAAAAGACATTTTTGTGAAATACACAATGCGAAGTCTTGCCATTGTTAACTTCTCCGGGCTCTGCGGTTCTGGTCTTTGTCGCAGAATTGCAGTAAAGCCAATGTGAAATTATTGAACTACTACTGCCTCCCCACTACTATAATTGCACTTTCCTATCTGAGGGTGAGGATATAGAAAGAGGTTGTTCGCATACCCCCATGAGAAGATACCCCATGTGTATTTAAACTTACTCACTGGGCTCTGAGTCATTTTCTGTTGGAATGAGCCCACTGTTTTGTGTGTTCTGTAATGTGGCACATCCCATCAAGTTGAAATAAAGCCAAGAGACACTATAAATGTCCTGTTGTCAGACCACGGTATACTGCATGCATCTAATGTTCCTAAAGATCTATCCACAGGCAATAACTAATTTTAGTGCTACTAATATGTAAAATGAACATAAAAACAGTCTTTGCCCTTTTTGCCTTATTAGAAAATATCTTCTTACAATAGATCAGAACTAGGAGTTCCTCAATTTTATCCTCCTAATTTGGTTCTTTTAGCTTTTTTTCTTTTTCTTTCTTTTTTTCCCCAGCATCTCTGGTTATGTCATCTAAGTCCTATCTCATTTTTAGAATCTAGAGAGTATAGTGGAGTGGTTCAGAACACAGATTCTAGAGCCAAACTAATCTGAGTCAGACTGCTTGGCTTTGAGTCCTGCCTGAAATTGTACTAGCTGACCTTGAGTAAGCTACTTAATCTTTCTCTGTCTCAGTTTTATACTTGTAAAATGAGAATAATTAGCTCATACCTCATAGGATGTAAGCACACATAGGCACTGAGAATAGTGCTAGCATACAGGAAGCACTAGATAATATTAACTATTATCATTACTATGCTGAGATTCCACAGAAATGGAAAAGATCATGTAGACTTCAGTTTGTGAAATAATTTGCCTGACTTATTAAAATTTCATTCAATCATTAAGGGAACTCTTGCCATTTGGACTAATTTGCTTTCAAAAATGAAAAAAGCAAACAAACTACTGAGAATATTTAAAGGGAGAACAATACAAGAGATCTTAATAGACAAGAAAGATTAAATATTTTTCATTCAAATGCACAGACTCACACCCATGGCATGCTGAGCTCTGATACTTTGGAAGTTAACTCTCTGACATGCCCTCGTCTTTATGCTCTCATTAGTAGAGCTGCATATCTATTTAGAGTTACTGTACTTTCCTAAGCCTTTTCCCCCCATTTTGTACTTACTATTGCAACTGTATCCTTTAACTGTTATATAATCTGATAAAATACTCATGTGAAAGATACTATTTCTATGTAAACTAGATTAAATATTCTGGAATATTTGATAAAATAAGTCATTTTAAAAGTTGCTGGTGAATTAGTAAGAGACTAGAGCATAAAAAAGGCAAAATTCTAAATGGATTCCAGCAGCAAGCTGTTTCCCAATTATCTTTGAGATTCTTCTTCCACTTTAGAGGAATTTAAAAGGACCATATGTCAGGTTTGGGGGCATGATTTTGCAAGAAAGGCAAAATGGAATCCTAGCAACAGAACACTATCAGAGAACACTCAGATATACTCAAAGAATGTCAGTCCGAGGCCTCCTAGAAGCAGAATGATACTCAAAGATTCTTTCCGAAACAACAGGTTAATGAAAAACACTGCATACACTCATGTACTGTTTAAATCCATATTTAAAGTATATGTGTGTGTGTGTGTGTGTGTGTGTGTGTGTGTGTGTATTTTTTTTTTCTTTTCCTCAAAATAGTTATCCACCTTAACAGATAGAACTGTGTGCACAAGGGCCTCTACTGCGATCGCACAAGTTGCTGGGGAGCACCCTGTCCGGCCTCAGGAGCCAGAACCCGTACAGATCACACACCTGTGTGAGGAGAATGTTATCAAACAGCAGCTGCGTTTCTGACTGATCTTTAGTGATATCTGCATTGGCATTCATTCCAAAGATTTCTGGTGCAGGGGTCAGCGGCAGAGTCTTTGTGTATTCGATGTAGCTTTTGTGCTGCAAAGATGAGTAACAGGTCATCAGGAGGTTAGAAATCAATTATCCTGTAGAACTTTCTCACTGAAAAGAGATGATTTTCAATACTCAAATTATTGAGTGGCTAAGCCTGTGAGAACAGACACTGAATGCTTTCATTTTCTTTCAGCGTGGGTCAAGGTTTAAAAAAGAAAAGATATGAACACATTTAGCGAGAAAAATGAAAATGTACCATTCAATTGGAATGAATTTTAAAACACAGAAAGGAATGTCCAGGTCCTTCATTTAGAAATTTCTTCCAGAGAAATCTTTGTGTGTTGCCTTTTGCTGATGATTGCTCCTAATTTATTGCAATAACAATATATTTTTGGCTCTATTCTGTTTTTTTTCTGTTTACTCTTATTGTGATAAATCTACATAATTAAGAAAGTAAAAATTATCTGAAAATTTATTATCCTGAGGTAACCACTATTAATGCTGTATACCATTTTATGCAGGTACACTCTCACTTTATATTTTATCTACAAGGACGTCTATCAAAATTTCATACCTTTCTTGATGTCATATAATTATATACAAACACTCATACACATATGATGATTGGGTTTGCCATTGATAGTTTTTCTGTATGGGTCATGTTTTGGGTCATTTGACAATTCATCACTGGAGATCTTGTTACCCATGACTCCCATGCTGACTTGCTGCACCCAACCAGCGACCTAGGCCCTGGTACTGACTTTTCTCATCACCCCATCAATACCTGTCCTCAGCTAGCATTAGTCCTGGTGGATGACTGGGTCAGGATTGGGAGGCTATGGTATGTGCCTGCGTTGGATGTGGCCATATGTTTAACTTTCGGTATGCTCCCTTTTGACTTCTGGGGGGAAAAATGAGAACAAATTTAGCTGTCCTGGTAGTCTATTGTGTGGTAATCTGAAGGCAGATACTCCATCTTCGATGAGAGAAGACTGGGCAAAAATGGCAGAAGGGAACCTTGGCCTTGTGCAGTAGGTGGTTCTGTGACTCTGCCACTTTCTACCTGTGCAGCTTTGGGAGAGTTAATCAATAAGAGTGAATTTGTTTTCTCATTTGTAATAGGGATAGAATAATAATACCGATGTCAATTTGATGCTCTAGTGCAGGGGTGTCCAACCTTTTGGCATCTCTGGGCCACACTGGAAGAAGGGTTGTCTTGGACCACACATTAAATACACAAACACCAATGAAAACTGATAAGCAAAAAAAAAAAGGCCAGTGCATAATTTTTGTGACATCCACCACCACAGATAAGCAAAAAAGTCCTCACATAATAACCCTAATTATGCAGTGACCCTTTCAATAATCTTTTAAAATCATTGAGCAGGTCCCAAGTTTGTGATCACTAATACAGAAAATGTACATATCTAAGTAATAAAACTTAGTAAAAAACTCAGTAATAAAACAAAATAATGTTTTAAGTACAGCTATGATTTTGTGTTGGGCCGCATTCATAGCCATCCTGGGCCGTGTGCGGCCCGTGGACTGCAGGTTGTACACCCCTGCCTAGTGAGATAATTACATGTAACTGCTTTGTAAATAATTAAGCATGATATAAATATTACCTATTATTGTTACTAGAATTTTTAACCTCTCTCATGTGCATTTCCATTTCAACTGGGGACAATGGCTTTTTACCCAAAGGACTGAATTCATGAGGAAATGTTCTTTGGTTAGGAACAATTCTGACGCTCCTCAAACCACAGCCAGCAGGAGACCACTGACTCCCTCAGTACATGGGGTTTGCTTTGTCCCGACAAGACTGAAGAAAGCACACAAAATGTTTAAGAAAAAACAAGGCTCCTGGAAAAATCACCATTTTCAATATCAGAGGAATCTTGTGTTTTAATGCTTTGCATTTTCTAGAAAGGCATACTTACATCACCAGAAGGGGGTACAAAATACATGCCACTTGAGTCGAACTTATAGCCTGAGTTTTCAACCAATTCTGGGCTGAAGAACTTGTTCAGAATGCTGCGCAGCGTGCGCCGGTCCCAGTCGTCCGTCACCCTGCCCCCGTAGTTGCATTCACCGGTCATGTAGCGCAGGGCGTCGTAGGGCAGTTCCTGAAGTTGAGAGCTCAAGTCGCTCAACCAGTTAAGAGTTTTCAGTGACACAACAAAAAATATCATACAAAATTGTGTTTCTTGTTTGTTCGTATGAGTGCATTAAAACATCTTACCAAAAGTTGGCATTAACACAATTTCCCTTTAATGCTCCCCTGCTAATGGTTGCCAGTTTTCCTGAGTCTTTCTCTCCTTTTGTGGTTTGTCATCTCCATTCAGTCCATGCGGAGAACAGAGCTCCTCTATTAGCTCGTGAACTCAGTACTCATTACTGGACCACCTTCTATGTGCCAGATACAAAATGAAATAGACCACAGCTCATCTTTGAAAACCTTTCACTGCTGAGTGATATTCAGAACAAATCCAATATAATTCAGAGATAATCAGTGTTAATTTTCTTCACCACTTTTTAATATTTTTGACAATTGGAATCCTACTGTATATACAATATTGCATAAGAGTTTTCACCAAAACTCATGAAAATCTTTAATCATTTTATGAAATACTCTTTGAAAATACTATTTTAAGAACTGTCTTCTAATACTGAACACTTCAGTTGTTCTTAATTTTCTACTGTTTTGTTATTTTTCATTAAATATACATTTCTAATGATTCAGTAGTCTAGATTTCTGAAAAGAAAATGACTATGTCAAAGGAAAGGAGTATATACAAAGCAATTGATTAATGTCACCAAACTGCTTTTCTGAGAGCCTGTAGCAATTGTAAAAATCATTTTGATAACCCAAAGATAATTAATATTGTGTTAATTTGCATTACTAGAAAACTAGCGAGGCTCATAATTTTTTCATATGTTTAATAACACTTGGTTTTCTGTGAACTATTCATTTTACAGTTAAAGTTTTAATAGTTTTATTTGTATAAGTTCTTTTATAAATTGACCTTTATTTACCAGTGCATGGAAATACTTTTCATGTTAGTTTTCTTTTTTATTATAGTCTCTTGTTTATTGACATTTCTCTATAAATAAAGTCATGCTCCAGAACAGAGGAAAATCAGTATGCTTTTTTTATTTTTTCCACTTTGGAGCCTGGTTAATTTATGATATCCTTAAATCTTCCTCAAAACAAGAATGCTATCATCACTTTTCAGATTCTCATAGGTGTGTATGTGTCAGAGTAAGTAATAAAATATAGGTACCTAATAGACAAACCGACACCCTAATGACCTCCTATAGCAGAATGTCCTAAAAGAATAAAGAATTCTTAAATATTTATGCATGAAAATGCTCAACTTTTCACACTGCAATTTCTTTTATCCTAAACATAAATACTTACACACCCACCAACAGTACAGACATACACACACACACAGATCAAAACATGAACAAAACAATTGCCTACCTGCCAAGTAGGTCACATATACCTATTTGTATTTTCTTCTTTTACAGTTTATTTTTTTCTATTTAATTTTTTAATCTAATAAGAACTGTATAGTATGAATAATCTACCTTAATATTTTTCCTAAAAGCAAATAGCCAATTATTCTACCAATTATTCTATCATCATTTATTGAATGCTTCTTCCATCTTATTCATTTAAAATGCTGAAAGTCCTATGCCTAATTTCTACATATATTTGTGTTGCCATTCTTGTTTTGGAGAGCTTAAAGATCTTTTCACTTGTCCCGGCTGGTGTAATTCAGTGGGTTGAGCATCAGCCTGTGAACCAAACGGTCACTGTTTTGATTCCTCAGTCAGGGCACATGCCTGGGTTGTGGGCCAGGTCCCAGTAGGGGGTATGCGAGAGGCAACCACACATTGATATTTCTCTCCCTCTCTTTCTCCCTCCCTTTCTCCCTCCCTTCCCCTCTGTCTGAAAATAAAATAAATAAAATCTTTATTTAAAAAAAGATCTTTTCATTCATCATGATTTATTCATTAAACAGACACTAACTGGGCCACATGCTATATATACTGTTTTAGATACTGAGATACAAGAGTAAACTAAGTCACCATGTAGCCTAGTGGCTCATGATTTGACAAAATAAGTTCTCCCTCTGAGCAAAAGTTTAGCGTTTGGGTGGGTAGTAGTTCTATTATTCTGATGCTGTCAGAGAATGGAAAATAGGGAAGGGAAACAGAGCTCCATGCGGTAATCGTTTCTCATTTTGCTTTAGTTTAAACTGTTGCCATCTCTTGCCTGGGTCATCGTGATGGTCTTCAGTACTAGTTTCCTAGGGCTGCCGATAGGTGGCTTAAAACAACAGAAATGTATTGACCGATAGTTCTTGAGGCTAGAAATTGGAAATCAAGGTGTTTGCAGGGCCACACTAACTCCAAAGCTTCCAGGAGGCTCCCTCCTCGCCTCCTCCAGTGCCTGGTGGCCCCAAGTGGTCCTTGGTTTGGGGCAGCTTAAGGCCAACATGTACCCCCATCTTCACATGGCTGTCTTTGCTCTGTGTGTCCAAATTTTCCCCTTCTAATGACACCCAGTTATATTCTGTGGGGCCTCACTCTACTCCAGTATGACTTAATTTAACTTAACCAATTATATCTGTATCAACCCCATTCCCAAAGGCAGCCATGTTCTGAGGTACCATGGATCAGAACTTCAACATATATTCTTTGAGGGGCTACTAATTCAACTCACATCACTTAAAACTGGCCTGCCATCTAAGTCCTCCAATCTGTTCTCCACCTGGTTGTCAGAGTGATCTTTCTAAAATGTAAACATTATCCTCAGAGCACAGCAATGGCAATAGAATAAACTCCCCAATCAGGTAGCATGACATATAAGAATGTCCCAGATCACTTACAGTTCACTAAACCTTTTCATCCACTTGCATTTTTTTTAAAAATCGAGGTATATTTGATATATAACATCATATTAGTTTCAGATGTACAACATAATTATATGATATTTGCAGACATCACTTGCATTCTTTAAAAGCCTTTTTATTGTTGCTTCTTTGCACTGTCTACCTGAAAGCCTATTTATCCTTTCAGTCCCAAGCACCTGCTCTTCTGTGGAACAATGACATTTCTCTATAAATAAAGTCATGATCCAGAACAGAGGAAAATCAGTATGCTTTTTTTATTTTTTCCACTTTGGGGCCTGGTTAATTTATGATATCCTCAAATCTTCCTCAAAACAAGAATGCTATGATCACTTTTCAGATTCTCATAGGTGTGTGTCAGAGTAAGTAATAAAATATAGGTTTCTAATAGACAAACCGACACCCTAACGACCTCCTATAGCAGTTATAATATCCTATTGTAATGAAGTGCTACTTAATAAGCTCTTGGGAACTATATTGTTGTTCATTTTGTAAGAGCAGGAATTAATCAGAAGTCCCTGCTTACTGAACAAACACTTACAACATGATAAAAAGCAAAGTAGGTAATGTCCTTGCTGTGAGTTTTATGATACCTCATACTGGTTCAGGAACATGTGGAGTTGCTGTACGCTGATTCTCAGGTCAGTCTCATTGAACTCGTAAGGAATATTCCACCCGAGGGGTCCAAATTTCCGTCTCTCTTGTACCAAAGCATGAAAGAAACAGAGGCCATAAAGTAATTTCTTGAATTCCTCCTGTAATACGAAAAAATGGTGCCACATCATTAATTTTCCCCAACATTGCATTATACTAACCATATCTTAAGATGAAAGCAATTCCTCTTTTTTACTTATAAATATATCCATCCCAAAGTAAAACTAAACAGAATCAAATATGTTTCCATAGGCTTTTTAGGCAAAAATATGTCCATCGTACACACATTGGGTTGGCACACAGAGCTATGTACACTGGGCTTTTATAGCAAGCTTGCCTAATTTCATGTTACCTTACACGGTTTTGGGGGTTCCAATGGAAGCATCACGAGGCAAGAAGAACGAATTCCAATATGGGTCCCACACCATCATGGAGGAATTTCAAAGGTGATAGTGCAAACCAATTAAGCAGCTACAGAAAAGGACTTTGCACTGAAACTTTTGGCGGGACCATGACTTTTCTGGTTGCTCTAAGGTAATAAAAAGCCCTATAGTCACTCTTAATTGCAAAACCAGCCTTGCTTGATTCAGAAACCAGGTGTATGATGCACTATATTGATCATTTGCACTATCTATGAAGTGAAAGCAAAGTGTCCCAAATAGAGCAGGAGGGAGGGTTTGGAAAGAGAGTGCCTTGGAGAGCAGCAGCTGTGCTGGGAGAACGCTCGCCTCCACCCTCAAGGGAGAAGGAAGTGGGCGTCTATCTTCTCAGTCCAAGCTGGCGAGAAGAATTAATACACCACTCAGAGAGGCCCTGCCTGTTCCCTGCAGCTGGGGTGGAGTGGAAAGGTGCAAAGCTCATGCCTGAAGGAGGGGGCCAGTCTATGGACACAGGGCAGCAGGCTGTGAGAGGGAAATCAGCGCCCCACCTCCAGCCGTGGGCCCCTTCCCACGTGAGTGACAAGGAGCAGATGGGGAGCCGGAGTAGGAATGCCAGCCAGAGATCATTTTCCAGGTTTCCTGGTCAAGAGCGCTTGTGTTCTGGGGCGAGAAACCCCGGTAGCTGGAGCCTGCATTCAGGGAGCGCTGGGGAGCGTAAACCTGAGGGGCTGAGGAGCAGTTGGCTACAGGGGAGGTGCTGCTAAGGGCGATGGGGTTACAGTCAGCAGGGCTCCCAAAGGAACGCCCATGGGAGAACTCACAAGAGAAAAGGTCAACTTTAAATCCTAGGTGCAAGTGCCAAGTCCAGAGACTTCCAAGCAATAGCTCCCCAGAGCAGGCACTTCTGTGCCTCCCTACCTCACCCTTGCATACACTTCGAACCCTGCAGCTGTCACCCATAGGAGGGGTCACAAAGAGAAAGATGCCAACTCTGTCCTCTCCCCCAAGTGACATGAAGCTCACTGACTACAGGTTTGAGGTGAGGTACTGGAGGGCCGATGCCTACGTTTTTAATAGACGTTGAGGTATTGATTAATATATTATATTATACTTTGTGATGTCTGAATCAAGGTTGGCTTTGCAAGTTGAAGTGACTATAAGCCATTTTATTACCTGACAATAACCAGAGAAGCCGTCTGGCTGTCCAGAGTTGTATCCAAGGACAGGGGAAAGGTTTCCCTGTGGAATAAAGTCTAAAGGGAGCGTGGAAGGCAAAACTAAAGTGACAAATTTAACCAGAGAGGTAGGAGAAAGTAAAGTTAAACATGCTGTGCTAATTCTGGAACTATTTTAGCTACCTTAGTGAGTGGTTCAGAAAATGTGTTGATACTGTGGGAGCCAGGTTTCCCACAGTAGAAGAAGGAGCACACAAATACAGACTGAGGAAAAGCAAGAAAAAGCCCTGGGGAGATGGACTGAAATCAGAGGTAGTGCTAAGAACACATAACTTCTAAAATATGCATATGAGTGTATATGTGTGCACATACTTACTTGCATGCATGTATGTAGGTGTATGTATATTTATATATATGTATGTGTGTGTAAGCACATGTATACATTTCCACGTTCTCTCTACTGAAGGGCCCAGAACCAAAGACAATGCAGTGGCAATGAGCTCTGCCAGCACCCAGGCTCCGGTCTCTAATACCACTCTCGTCTGAAAAGGAACCGAGACTCTTCAGAGAAAGGGCTGGTTTTAGGTCAGTGGTACTGATGAGCCAGGAGCATTTTCTGCCAGAACGTAAGAGGGTAATAATAATAATAATAGACTTTTTAAAATGATGGGACCTGTAACAAGTACAGAGGAGACAACTTGGAGGAGCTCTCATTGACCAAATCTGCAATAATTTGAGCAAAAGGCTTAAGAATGGTAATGAATTGTAAACCACTGGGGGGAAAAACCTCCCAAGGAATCATGAATCCACATCAATACTAGGTAAATAAATGGGGGAGAAGGGAGACCTGCGGCTGACAGCGGCGTGCCGAGTGTCAGGAGTGGAGCGGGTGCTAGAGCTGGAATTATCCCAGGAAATAACTAGATCAGGTAAGAATCAGCAATGGTTCCTGGGTCAGGGGCGCATTTTGATGAAAAATGGGATAGGTGCATGGCCCTAAAGTGTCTCCCTACAGACTGCTTTTAGTTGCAAGGGCCAAAACAGCTATTATACAGTGAAGAAATAAGACAACACTTTGTCCAGAGGATTAAAATTAGTACCATCAATGAGGCATAAGTAGGCATTGTGCGCCTCCCAATGTGATATCCTGAGGACACAGTGTTGTTTCTGGCTAAGAATGCATAACCTGAATCCCATCATGGAGAAATACTAAGCAAGCCCAAATCATAAATTTATTTTTTTAAAAGGGAGAGGGCATGAATTCTCCAGAAATGTCAATCTCATCAAAGACAAAGCAAGGCTGAGGAAATGTTTCAGATCAAAGAAGGCAAAGAGGCAGGGGAACTAAACATGCACTAACCCTAGACCAGCTCTGCACTAGGGAACAGGGCCAATGCCCTAGCGGACAGCACCGAGTCCACTGACAAGTTTTGAACACCAGTGGGAGATTAGATACAATAGCGTATCCTCGTTAAATTTACTACACTAGTAACTGTACCAGGATAACACTTCTCTTCTTAACAAATGTACATTGAAGTATTTACTTAGGAATAAAGGGCCGTGATCTCCCTAAGTTACCTGCACATGGTCTGTAGTGACAGGAAGTAAATATGGACACAGGGTATAGGGATATTCTTTGTGCAACTTTTATACTTACAACTTTTCTGTAAGTTTAAAAATATTCCCCAATAAAAAATTAAACCAGAACAATTAAGATGTGCTGCTGTGGCATTTGAGGAGATTCAAGTTTCGGTTTAGACTGCGGTTCATAAAAGCCCTGACTCGCAATATATGTGACTACCATTGGTGGGACCTTTGGATCTAGAAAAAAGGGAGTAAAATTTTTCAAAAGGGCTTCTGTCCAGCTATAATATACAGAAATGCCCTCACCACCCACCTGGGAGTAACCTGCTCTTTCTGGGCCCAATCAATGCAAAAATTAGTCATACAGCGGGTCTTAGAAGCTTAGGATAAGGTTTGACTTAGTTTTAAATATGGATTTTTTTTTTTGTAGTATCTAAGACTTTTGTTTAATGAAAGTACTCTTTTTTTAATGTTTTCTTTTGATGTGTACTTAAAACACATTCCGGCATCAAGCATGTAAGCTTCTAAATGGCAAAATCTTAACCAAGGTTCATAACCTCTCTTAAAAAGAAACTCTTCCATTTTTAATTACGGTAAAACACTGCGAAACAATTTTAGGTCACAGACACTCACACACAGAATCCTAATCACGAAAGCAGTGGGTGGTTTCCCTGCTTGCCTGGTGATGCTAAAAAAGACCCTTATGAGTCCCATCAATCAAGCAGTAAAATAATTTTGGTTCTCATTATGGTTATATGGAGGAAATATTTTTATATTTTAATTTAAAGATATGGCTCTAAATAGCACAGGGCTCAGTTAATATCCTGAAACAAGATTCTCCAACCTTGCAGATTTGTACTGGGAATGGCTTACAGCTGACTTTCTAAATAGAACGTTACATTATTAATGACACCCCAGAAGATCTCAGCTGAGCAGGAATGAGGCTGGTAGTAAAATTAAAATAAAATATTAATAAAATTGACTTCAGCACAGTCAATAATCAGTAATCAAAACCAACTGCACTGCAGTGCAGGAGGCCTATTTAATTTGTAGTTTTACTCAGCACACACATTCGTGATCACTGGGGGCCACTTGAATTGCCTTACAGGGCTGAGGTAACAAGACTTGGCCATTACTAACAGGCTTTTTGCAGCTGCCAAAGAACTCGGGGTCAGAGATCGGATCCATGAGGTATGATCGGATGATGTTAGCGCGTAAACCTTTTGGTGCTTCATTGGTCATTTTCACTCCATTCTGCAGTACAGACACAGGGAAATTTGGAGACGGGTAACTTGTCAGCCAAATTCGGAAATCTGGATGTGTTGATTCTGGGCTTAACTCCTGCAGGAAAAGAAATCAGATACAAAACCGCATATAAAATCAATGAGAACTCTTCAGATTACATGTGTCTAGGGTGGGCTGGGAGTGGGAGGAAGCATTTTTATAAAACGGAGCTCATCGCTGCAATTTAAGGCAAAAGCCTTAAAATCTGATTCTGCCCTGGAAACAGTATACTTGATACAATTAAATCATATGACTATAAAGTTTGCAAAGGCATCACATAATTCAGAATTGGCCACAATAAAGACCAAGACATTCCAAAATAAAAACTGTGTCTTTATTGATATTGCTGAAATATTTACAGAAATTATTCTGTCCTCCAGGGCTGGATTGAGAATAATCCTTTTTGTTCATTTGTTTGTTTTTGCGTTGTAGCCATGTTGTGAAAATAAGCAATGCACTACAGACATGTCAATATTAAACTAAGCAGGAATGAAAAAAAGAGCATTTTGAACAGTGAGAAGAACTGGTATACCCTGAAACATGAAGCATAACCCTAGGAGCTGTGTTTGTTTAAGGGGTTAGCCTGGCCTGCGCTAAAGAGCACGGGGTTGCTCAGCACTGTCCCGAAGGCTGTATAGACTAGGAATAATTATCCGGGGACCTTCCCTTTCTTCCCATTCAGTCCCACTCCCTGCTGCCACTCCCCCAGCTGTCCATTCAGTGGGATCTATGTGTTTAAAATTGCAAATATCTATCAGTAAAAAGCTTTTGAGCATTCACGTGGTAAAGGGGTAGGGAGAGTTAGGGAGAATGCGTAGGTGCCGAGGTTCTTTGATGAATGATACCGGCACCATTTTTTCTCCCACTAGCTGCCGTAGGCCCAGTGACTGAAGCAACCTGACTCATGGGACTTTGAGTCCAGGTCACCATCCATTAGAAACTGTCCTTCTCTCCTGGATGACGCTCTGATGGGAATATATGGTACAATTCAACAGGTCATAAGCATGGCCAAGCGACAGAGGAACCACGAGGGAACAGGCATAAATAGAAAACCTCTGATACGAGGCCTGAAGGATGAGTAGATGTTGGTAAGGCAAATAATAAAAATAATAGTTTTTTAGATAGAAATAGTATCTATTACAATGACCTATATTCTTGAGAAAGTGTGTTAGACGATGAAAATGAACGATGTTTAGGTGGATAGAGCATGGAAGTCAAGACGGAAAGAGGCTGAAGAGGAAACCTGAGAGGCAGGCAAAGGTCAGGTGAAGAGGGCTGTTGAAAGCCATGATGCATCTTCGAACTTTGTCTTGCATGAAATGGGAATCCAAGGAAAGGTTTTAAGCAGTGAAGCAATATTCCTTTACTAATTCAGTCAATATTTGTTGATTGTCTGCTATGGGCCAGGCACTGTTTGATGTGCTAGAGACAAAGCAGCGAAGAGAACAAAGTTACTGTCCTCATGGTGCTCTCATTCTGTGGGAGATACAGACAAAATAGTGACAAGTAGCATAAAGCAAAATACAACCTGCTCCTTACAGTCTCATTGAGCATCTGGATGGCGCAAGTTCTATCATTACCTTGGTTATTTCGTAGTTTGTGGTACTCTGCATTAGGAGGGGGCTGGAGTCATGGGTAATTACAGAGGACACATTTCTCTGTGTTTACCAAAATCAAGTACCAAGGGCTCTGTTTACTCACTTGAACTAAGTGGGTTTCTTCTTGGAATTTCTGCTTACAGAGATAGGGAAGTGCCGTGCCCCAGTGCAAAGTCGGGGTGGACGGAATAGCCGTTTGGTTTTGGGCTGATCCTCTGTGGCAGGATCACTAGCTAAGTGGTGAAAAGTGAATTAAAGAAAAGTTATACCTTGAAATGTTTTAGTTTAGAGTGGCCACATGAATTTTGCCCTGCAAAGCCTCCTGTGTTGTTTTTGGTCCACTGCTATGGAAAGTAAATTGTTTCCTTCCTACCCTGTCATTTGCTCTCGCCTTTGAGGCCGCTTCTCTGGGTGCGCCCTTGCCCTGGTTAGGAGGGGTTCAGCAAGGTCTGGCCGTGTGCTCTTCTCTAGTCCTTCAGTCCCCCAAACCAGTCCATCCCTCCTGTAACCCTGAAGGTTACTTACCCTCAACCCCCCAAAGTAGAGGACAGGAATGGGGTTGCTTAGATGGTATGTATATCATTAATTATATTGAGGGAATACAATCTAATAAAAATAAAGTTGTATGTTTACCTCACAAACTTTCTCAAGGGTTGGCATCCAAGAGGTGGCAAGGTGACAGTTCTGAAGAACAACCCATGTTCCTTCTTTGACAGCTTTTTCTAGCATCTTCATAGCTATAGGCCCTTGGCCTTGACCAAGAGATAAAGAGCTAAGTTTTGAGCCGCCATATCCCTGTGTACAAAAGTAATAAAGATTTGGAAGCATCACTATTATTATTATAGGAAATGTTAACATTAAACATATTAATATTTAATTATGTAGCATCATTCAAAGCTTTGAACATATGCAGCCCTAAAAAAACCCTTAGTGATTAAGACTCCTATAACCACTTAGATAAAAAAGCAAGTCAACACTTGTAGAAAACAGTCATGGTAATAAATGAAAAATTCTGTAGCATCTTTGTTGAGATAAGGGATGGAAAAAGAAATTAAGACAACTTTTAACCTGAAGAAGTGATGAAAGGGTTAGGTTGTCATACAGCAACTCCTAAAATCCAAAGCCACAAAGAAAACTATGAATAGACAGATGAACTTGTCCAAGTCTTTGAATATTTTAACTAATTTGGCTGCTGTATAAAATTTGGAGAAAAAGAATATTAACCCCTAATTCCCATTTAAAAGTTTCTTTAAAGAATTTTGTGGAAAGGGTTGCTTGGAATTCATTTCTGCTATATCCTGATTCATCCGTAGCTGCTGGACACTATGTCGGTGACTTTCTGAGCTGCTTCTCTCTAGGTTGGTAGCCACCTGAATGCTCTTCGGGAGATGCCTTGAATTGTGGCAGCGGTGGAAGAGTAAGGTCTTGAGCCCTGTGGGAGTGTCCATGGCTTATCCACAGTAGCAGGTAGGAGCAGCAGAAAACAAAAGAGCCAGATACTACTGTTTCTGGAAAAAGTAAAGATAGCAAGAGAAGGCAATGCACTGAGCAGTCCCACACAGGGGTGAGAGAATAATCACAATGTATAGCATGGGAAGAGAAGTGGAGAGGAACTGGTAGGTCTCAAAGGGTTAGAGAGGTTGTATTGATTTCGAGAGGGTGAGTCTTGCACAAATGGATACTTCCAGCTGTCTCCATCACTTCCACCCTAGTTTTATTCAGCATTGCTCTTCCTGGATTTTCAATAGCTTTCTTTTATAATTTATAATTTAGATAAGGAGCTATGTTTAAAATCAGTGTGGCCTTTAAAGTATCAGTTTCTCGGGGCTCTGTCAACCTCTGGACTCCCAAGTCTTTCAAGGGCTGAGTGATAAATTTTAACCTTTACCTCACCCCTTAGCATTTCATGTATAAGCAAGTGCTTATACGTAATGATGTATACACATGCACACACACACACACACACACACACACACACACACAGATAACTCAATCTATTTTAAGGTACCTGGTCACCAGCAAATTTTAGAAGGGCAGCCATGGGATCCGCTCCAGGGGAGAGCACGAAAATCAGGGGGGCACAGCAGTTACTATCTGCAAATGCCTTGGACAAATCAAAGGGGGGTGGTTCAATAAATACACGCCCCAATTTGTTTGTTATAAATTCTTGAACCATTGGAATAACCTAGAAAGAAACAAGAATATATTTAAAAGAATATTGAAAATCTGCCTAAAACCTTAAAAAGTTCAGATTCAAGGGTGTTTTAAAACAAAAGACTCTAGCTATACTTGCTTAGGTATTCATTAATGTTGGTGAAGAGTCCAAGGCATCACTTTATATAAATGCCTTTTAGATAGAAAAAATGATAAATATTTAAGTAATAAAAGGTGGGTAGTAGACACCAGAATTTGAAGGCACGTTTCTTCCTTTCAATGAGTGTTCAGCACATAATGGAGAGGAGAATATAAGAAAACTTAGTTCTTCACTTAAGTTTTAAGAAACTATGTTCCACAAGTCCAAGAAATTTTAGTGTGATTTATATAATACTAAATACCATCAAGAAAGAACTGATATATCTGGAAAAAAATGTATTTATGAAAACAAATCACTGTGAAAAAAACCCATACTCCTGAGAAACAGGCAAAGCTGTATTGCATAATACTTCTGATAGCATGCCTGCACATTTCCTGGAAGCGTGTTAGAGAAAGGGCAGAACTTCGCAGTTTGAGGGTCCCTATCAGACACTGAGGTGGGAATGGAATTGCATTAGTTGGTATAGCTGAGATACAGCTTTAGATACATCACTCCTCTCTGATGAAGGATCTAAATTTTCTCATGTCTGGGTGATGGCACCAGATAATCATGACAGGTGTGACCCAAACGAATAATAAAAGTACATTTAACAAACAAGTATCCCTGTGTCTAACTTGCCAGATTATGTAAATATAACCCAGGGAGAGGAGAAATGGAGTGACAAGAGCATGACAAATTTTTGAAGACCCCAGAATCACTCTGGCTGGATACCTGCCCATATCCAAGGATAGAATTATGTGGATACACAACACGTTAAATTAGGCTGGCAATTTCACCAGCAAATTGGAGGACTTGGAGCAAATTACAGGAACAATTTGCAGATGCCAAGTATTTCGAAAAGATGGGCTCCTGTGGAAAAGGTTACAAATATTTACAAATTTTAATTGTGTATTTTTCAGGAATGCCAATTCACACAGATCTGTAAGTAAAAATCATTGACATGTCACAATGCCTTAAACAGTGTCAATCATGGTGTGCACGTGTGTGTGTGTGTATAACTGAGGGTGTGAGAGTGAGGAGCTGACAGTGAAAGAATATTTGGGCTTAAAATGGAGTTTTTTAAATGCTCCCCAGTATTTCTCTAGATTTGTTCAATTGTGGAAAATGTATGGAAGAGCAACAATAAATTAAGTACCATGAAATCAAGAAACTACCTAATAAGAAAACATATATATTGTGTGCGCACATTAAGTACCTCTTGAATGAATGAATGGATAAATAACTCAAGGTGCTTTCTTTTGTGTGGGTGGGATTTTAATTACAGAAATCCTAAACAAAAATTACAGAATAGTAAGTTCATCTTAAAGTTCATTTCTAAGTAAGTTATTTCAGGTTTCAGATATTTTGAATGGGCACAGATGTCAAGCTTATTGCAGGAAACTAAAAATATCCTGTCTGCCCCAGGCCTTGTCCTTGTCCTCGCCCTTCCCCTTATTATTCTTTTCCTATCATTGGTTTTTTCTCACTAGATTAAAAACAACAAAAATTAACAAAAGAAAAGAAAACATTGTTTTGACAACCTCTTTCCTCCCGAGGCTGACTTCTTTGCTAAATTGTAGTTCTACAAACAAAGTGAAAGCACCTGGCTTTTAAGTGCATGGTTTTACTTTAAGCAACTTTGAGTTATAAGTGGCCCCTCTTTTGTGAGTGGTTCAGCCTATTGTCAGCCACTGCACATGTGCAAACATGGCGGGTGTGAAGCAATTCTGTTAGCCATGGAGACCAAGTTAGGGGAGCTCATGGAAGAGTGAACAGAGACAAATGGCGGTGTTTCCTTTTTAATGTTAAAACTGAACAAGACTTGCTTGCTCCCGAAACAGAACTGTAACCCCCAAGGTAAACGAGGCTGTGTTAGCTATTCAATTTGCAAGGCAAGCTCGGGTTTACTTCTGCAATCTGATTTTGCCAGCATTGCATTTGTAAAATGAAATCTGTCAGTAACAGAAATTACAGACTAATCTAGACAACCATCTTCCAAAAGGCACGAAAGAAGTTTGTGGTCCCCCATTTATGTTTTTCTATGTGTTGAAAATTCCTACAAGATTTATCTGAGGTCAGAAAAACATATTAACTTATATCTGACAACTTTCTTATTGAAAGCTGATTAATTTGCTTTCTGTTTACAGTTCAGAAGGAGAGAGCTGTGGCCAGCAGCGCTTCAGTTTGCAAATGGACCCCAAACATTCTAAACTTTAGTATTTATCCATTTGATAATCTTCTTTGCTAAATAAAACACCATGGATTATTACATTTTAAAGGAAAGTGCAAGCCCATCTCATTTTCCCACAGGTGATCTGGTCAGCAACTTACATATCTTCCCAAACAAGAGCATTAGAGAGCCTGACACTTGTGGCTTCTTACCTGGGTGGAGTTGGTTTTGAGGGAAGAGCCGCAGAAAGGAGACCAAAAAAATTGTGTTGACAAATAAAGTATATTTTAAGTCAGGGTTGAAACAATTGCTGATTTTCCTGGTGGATGTTATAGTATCTCATGACTTAGATATTACAAAGAAATAAAGCCTATATAGCCGTAGTTCAAATATTAGTTTCATGTAGCACTGTTACTTTCTCTGGTATGCTAATACCATTTTAATTTGAAAAGCTACTCTTTTAAAAGCATAATTGCCATATATGTTTTAAACTATATAGATTCCAAAATCAATAGTTCACTGCTAAAAATTAGAATACCTGGTAACAGTAAGATTGAAAGATTTGATAATATAAGAGCATACTAATAATTATTTTTATACTAAGGATTACAGATGTCATAGTACATGTAGATAATGTATCACTTAGGATAAATTGAGTTATACTGTAGTAGCAAACAATGTCCATGTCTTAGTGGCTTAACACAACAAAAGCTTATTTTTCACCCCTGCAAGGTCACCTGGGCATGCAGGTAACTAACTCCCTGTGCTGGCTCAGCAACCAGCTTGTTCATGGTTTGAATATCAACACATGATTCCACAATTTTGACGGTAGGTGAGTGCCCTGCAAAATCTCACACTGAGAGTTATATGCTTACATTTTATTGGCCAAAGGAAGGTGTATGGCCAATCCCCCCACCTCGAGTGTGCGCAGAAGGAAAGACCTGAAAATATTGCTGAGAAGCATTAATGTCTACACACTCATTCACCTATCCAAGGAAAGCTCTAGAGCAGATACAGATGAAACAGTTAAAAGACAGGGTACTAAAGTATTAGACAGAGAATGACAAAACCATACGTTTAATCTCCATTGATTTGAATACAAAAACATACAAACAAAACCTCCTCAGCTTGAATACCTAACACCCCACCCCTCCCTCAAAAACACTTTAAAAAGAGACTGAATATGAAAAGTAGTAAGTTGATCTATTTGGTAGCTCAATGTATTTTCAGATTAAAATGTCCAATTTTTAAAACATAAAACTGAGGAAAAGACACTTATAGATGAAACTGCTGCAATTAGGCAATGGTCCATTAAGCACTTTTAATGAACAGAGAGTTCTTTGTTTTTCAAATATTGAGGTAAGAAGGCCAACAGTTTATGCAGGGTCATTTTAGTATGTCTTTATCTAGCTTAAGAAACAAAGTAAAAACCTTTGAAAATTCTAATAAAAGGCTGTAAAGGCAGAAGCCACGTTAGGCAGGATTTGAAGCATTTCATATTCTTCCTTTTTAACACTTGAAGTGAACACTTCTTAGGCTTAACCCTAAAGTTTCAGTGGAGATTCATTTTTTAAAAGGGCTACCAAGGGGCTGTTTCATTCTCTGTCATCAGTTTAATAATAATTCTCAAACAACTATAATTACTTCCAGCACCTAAGAGCAGGGCAGCATTATGACCGTAATGGGCCCCAGGCACATCGTGGGCCCCTTCCTTCATTAAAAAAGATTAAAAATTATATTTTACAATTATTTGGGTATAATTACAAATATAATATAGACTAGGTCATATTTTCTGATCATAAAAGAAATTAAAATATCTTTGTGGACCCCTGGAAGTATCGTGGGCTGCAGGCACTTTGCCTAACAGATACTTTGGCCCTGGTTAAGAATATCTGCCAAGTCAAGCAAGAATTACATGTGTTCACTGAACAGACTCTGGCTTACAGAGGAAAGAATGCCTCCATGTCACATTAGCACTGTTGTGAATAAAAACATTTAAAAAAATATTTTGCTTTCGTCATCTAAGTTCTTTTTTTGTTGTTGTTGTTAGGATGAAAGTATTGTCTTGTATTCCTTAGTGACTTAAATTATGAATACAGTAAGTTCTTAAACAATTATATATTACTTTTACTTGAGTAGAAACTGTAGATAATTTGGATATTTTTTCAATCTTCCCCAACACACCTAATGTCTATATTTTTTCTGAGTATATGGACATCTCTGTGGACATGAGCCATTATACTTAAGTGAATAATTCTTTTTAAGAGTATAATAACACAAGTGAGGATGTTGATGTGTACTCAAATTTGCTCACATTACAAGTCAGCAATATGTTGGTTATATAATTTATTATTTGAAGAAAGTAAAACTAAAATTATTGATATTTTACTTTGTAGTCAGCAATGTTGTCTTAGAAATAATATTCTAGTAATTTTCCAAAGGCTAACAAAGAACTATATATAAGAATAGCATTAGAAAATTAAGACTTCTGATTAGAATCAGAAATTCTAGTGTATTAGCTTGATGTTAACATCACTAACTAATTTTATTGAAATAAGAACAAAAAAAATGAGATTATAGCATGTAAAGGAAGTAGGCAGTGAGCAATTGGGGAAGTATACCTTAAAAGGAAGATTTATCAAATATAATCTGAATTTACTGTGGTTTTAATAAATACACAGACTCCTTGAAGAAGGCCGAATTAAAAAGAAGCGGGGTTATTTCCGCAGGCTGTTCCCCCTCTCTCCACAGTCGGCCTTTGGGTGACTGTAAAGACGGGGGATGGGAATAGAGGAGCTGCTTGCAAGCCCACATTTACCTTGTCCGGCCTCAAGCAACGAATGATAAGCATCCTTTGAAACTCATTTACTTTATCTTTCCAAACATCAGGAAAAGGCTCATGATGTGGTTCCTAAAATTACAGTGAGATAATTTAATGTTATTTTGGAGATTATTTCTAAAAAAAAAAACACAAAAAAAACAAAATAGTATTTTGACTTATAATCCAATTTTTGGAGAAAACATAATTACTAAATGAAATCAAGAATTCTAGTGTAAGTTTTGTTAGGTTGTGGCAAAGTTGTGATAGGAAAATTTAAAACACCACAAAGGAATCAAAACAAGGTTAACTTATTTAACGAACTAAGCAGTTAATCTCAATATGAGTAATACTCAATAAACAAAATGATCCTTATGAAAAAAATAAATGTACATATAAAGGTTTACTCCTATTATTTCATCAAAGGCGTCTAAAAGAATCTACCAGCTACTTGCATCATCTATTTATAAAAAATAAACATTTATTACAAAGAAAGGTATTGTACTAAAATTTATTGTGTTATTTCTTGTTTTGAAAGAGTTTTATACTCTTTTAATAAAGAGATATTTAAGAATGTACACAGTAGGGAAGCTGAAAAAGAGAGAGAGCTATTACAAATAAACAAGA
Source organism: Mormoops blainvillei (assembly GCA_004026545.1). Taxonomy (NCBI): domain Eukaryota; kingdom Metazoa; phylum Chordata; class Mammalia; order Chiroptera; family Mormoopidae; genus Mormoops; species Mormoops blainvillei. The sequence continues at coordinate 27,144 of PVJD01002842.1, read as the reverse complement.
AGAGAAGAACCAAGATCCCAGGACGAGTAACCTTGAAAAAAAGGGAGACGTCTGTGCCTTTGAAATTTCAGGGAAGGCCACGTGCTCTCAGATGAGAAATCTCCATGCTTCAGTACAGCGAACAAATTTCCATTTCAAATTAGAGTGAAGTACTTACAAAAACATGTTTATCTCTAGGAAATATATTTGTATTACTCTCAAGGAGAGAGGCAAAAAAACCTGTCCAAAATATTTGAATTTATGCGTAGACAAAATCTTAACATCGTGTATAATACAACAGACAGGTACCTAACCAAAAACATGTTCTCCACACAGCTGGCTCTCTCTCTCCTCCTCCCAGCTTTCCCAAACAGAGTTCATGCAAATTAAACCCAAGGAGAGCAAAATGTCAAGAGAGGAGAAACAAAGGATTTAAAAAATTAGCTGGAAATTGGCAAAATATTAACACTTGTGCTAAAAAATTAGGCAGGCATCAATTTCTGCACATTCCAGAAGGGAAACTGTATCATAATGTGTATTAACTATAATAGTCTCAAATTAGCAAGATAGGGTCTCATAAAAATATTTGAGAAATATTAGAGATTGTGACTCTCCCAAGTCACAAAAATATTTATTAGTTTGTATCATGCATTCAGAAAATCTAAACAATAGCTGTTTTATAAAATCTTAGCTCATCTGCTATTATGATTGCCAAAGTATATGTTGATAATAAATAAAAACCTGGCATGGAAATTCAAAAAGAATATTTTTAAGGATCATGCAGCTTTTTTGCATCTCCACACATTTCAAAGAATTTGAAGGTAAGTCCAAACAGAACCAGTGATTTTGAAGGTGGGGATAAAACAAATCTAAACTTTGATTTTTAATATCTGACCAGGTGTTTAGAGCTTACTCAAATCTTGTTTGTATTCAAAGATAAGCATATATTATTTAAGATTTTCTCCATTTAAAAACTTAGGAAAACAAGAGGGTTAAAAACATACCAAACTGTCATATACTTTTTTCCATCCATCCTTTAAGTGCATAAACTCCTTACGAATGGTTTTAAAGGAGGGCAAATCATCTAGTCGACATATTTCATCCCAGGATTTTTGAGGAAGCCATGTACAAGGGTTGGCATGAGGATTATCCAGCCCAATGCCACCAGTGAGCAGAAATCGCCACTCAGTTTTATTAATCTTTTAAAAACAAAGTAGCATGAAGAGTCAGACACAAGTTTATCATATACGTAGTAAATTTACAACCATTTTAAATGAATTGACTGTTGATTTTCAAGTTTTGGGTATGGTTCCTATGAAATTCTATAGCTACGGATAAAGCTCAGTATTTACTAATAAGAAACCATTGTATCTATCACAATCATTTTTCAAAATAGTTCCATTTTAAAAAGCTACTTTTTGATAATTTTCCTCCAAAATTACTAATCCAAACATGAAAATCTGAATATATTCTATTTGAACGTATGTTTTCCAATTGACTGCTTAGAGTTCTGTTGACTTTAAAAACTGTGGGAAGACAGAAAGCTATCATTCTGCCATGTTTTTAAATATTTTCCCTAAAATATTATCAAATACTGTTATGAAATGTGTGCAAGAAATCCAAGAAAAAGGCTTTACTCCTCTAGAATTCAACCAATACATCACCATAGGAAATCAATAAATCTTAAACACGTAAGTATAAAAAACAGTGAATTTACATACTACCTGTCTCCCATTCTTAAAGTGCGTCTTACATTTTATTTTATTTTTCATTTTTTATTGTATTTTTTCCATTATCATTTATCCCCCTATACCTTCTTCCACCTCCACCCACCCTCTCCCTCTGCAATCGCTGCATGGTCCATGAGTTCTTTTTCTTTTCTTTTTTTCGCTCAATCTCCCCCCCCCCAAACTCCCTATATTTTAAATGAATTGATTTAAAACATAGCAAAAATTTATGAAAAATATGTTCAACACAAATAGATTTGACTAACTTGCACAAGTTCTTAAAAACATTACCATTTATACTATTACTTGATGTAAATATATCAATACATTTAGTAAATTTATATGTATATTTATATAAGATTCTAATAGAAACAAATTTATTTTAAATTAAAACATACAAAAGTTTCAATAATAGTTACACAATGAAATCTGTGCTTAATTTTTCACTTCTGAAATTCAGTTTAGTTGTGTTGTCTTGACTTAATTATAATGATTATTGTTATTATTAAACAATATACAACTCTTTTTACATATATCCACATACAAACTAATAAATTAATGAATTAACATTAATATTATGGGTTTTATTCTCTACAAATTAAAACAGTACTGACCGCACGTTCATGTATCAGCAGATTTACAGTTAGACAAAAGGAAAAAAGTAGCTTATCCTTTTCAAAGAGTGATCGGCAGACATTAACGTAGAGGGAGTAAGTAAAATGATCTTTGAGAATCTGAAGCCTAGGATCAACAGAAAGAGAAGTAAAAAAATAAAAATGCATATATTTGAAAGAAAATGCTGTAAGGAAACTTATAAATATTTAGATGTGTGCTATGCCAATAAGCTTTCTTGTCAATTACTCCCCAAACAGTCAAGGATTCTCTTGAATTGGGTGCACTAATTTGAGAGCTACACAATTTAGAAACACCAATAGAATTGCATTTTCTTGTCAACTAATTTTTTATAAAATCTTTCTTTTGGAAAAAAATCAATGCATGATATATTAATCTATTGCATTGTTTGTGGAGTTTTAAAAAAAGATTTTATTTATCTTATTTTTAGACAGAAGGGAAGGGAGGGAGAAAGAGAGGGAGAGAAACATCACATGCCCCCTGCTGGGGACCTGGCCCGCAACCCAGGCATGTACCCTGACTGGGAGCCAAACTGGCGAACCTTGTGCTTTGCAGTCCGCCACTCAATCCACTGAGCTACACCAGCCAGGGCTGTTTGTGGATTATATTTAATAACAAAACATTTCTTGGGTTAAAATTTGACTTAATTATTCCATAAACATTTCCAAATATTCTATATTATACATTAAATGAACGACCAAAATTAATATCTCCTTTATTAAATTAACATTAAGTTCAGCAATTTCCTCTGTTCACTAATCTGCAAAAGCTGGAAAAATCACAAAACTTAATAAACTATATTTTTATTTACTATATAGACAAAACATGCAAATCACAATATTTGCAACTAACAACTTTCTAGTAAGTGCTAACATGTGATCTGTAGTCATAATTCTTAATGTGAATACAGCACCTAAGCATTTTAACTTAATTATCTCCTAAGGGAAATAAACTATCATTGAAACCAAAAATTAAAAAATATTTTATTACATAAGTTATAATAATTATAATTTGTATAATAAGTATAATTTATAGAGAGCTAATGATTGACATAGATTACCAGCCCAAACTATCTGAGCAGATCAATTTTTCTGCAGAAAAAATTAGCACAGTTTGATTATGATTATATAAAATTATATTGGTGTTTCTTAATGTGTCTAGAAATAAAAAAATCTACCAGTACAATCATATCCTGGCTGTTTCCAGACTGATATCCCAAGCTATCAATCATCCCAGCTCTATTTTTCTCTTTTACCTACCAATTGCTTTAACTAGTTTATCCTTGCCAGTATTCCCATAAAGGAAACTACAACGAATTGATGCCTTTTATTTCTAGTTGAAAACTCTGCAAAAGGACTTGGTAGAGAGGGCCTTGAGCCTAGCTGCGGAAATATGGTAGACTTCTTTGAAGATTTAAAATAATTATACTATTTCTGTCTCCAGTTTTATGCTAATAGGTAGTCTTTTCACACATGGCATTTAATTTTTGTCATCTGTAACAGTACAATTAATACAGGGTCAACACATGTTGTTTATTTCTAGAATAAAATAAAAATTTATGCATTTTAAGACAAATGCCCTCTTGTTGGTAAGAAGATTGAAAGGAGAATTACAAGCAGTAATCATATTAGAAATCCAAGTGCAGTTTCATTCGTGTTAAAAATTTTAATAATATGTTAGAATAAAAAGCGGTTAAAAATACATTCTCAATGTGGGTACATGACACAGTGATACAAGATTGTTCTTGTTCTCTGAAGGGATTATACTTTTGAATAACCTTACAGGAAAGGAAATGATATCAGGAATCTGAGAGAAGTGAAAAACTTTGCCCTAATTTTGGGATTATAGCCAAATGAAATAATCGTATGGCCATTTATATTTATTGCTGCATTATTTATAATACAAAAGCTGAAGACTACTTGCAAGTCTTAAAGTAAGAAAAGTATGTTATAGCCCTGGCAGGTGTGGCTCAGTGGATTGCGTGCCAGCCTGCAAACCAAAGGGTCGCCGGCTGGATTTCCAGTCAGGGCACATGCCTGAGTTGCTGGCCAGGTGCCGGGGTGGGGGCCTGAGGCGGGGAACTAGTCGATGTATCTCTGACATATCGATGTTTCTCCCCTCTCTTTCTCCCTCCCTTCCCCTAGTTCTAAACATAAATAAATAAAATCTTTAAAAAAAAAAGAAAATTATGGTACATTCATCAATGGTATATTGTGTAACTACTAAAAATCATGTTTCCAGAGAGTATTTTATAACATGGAAAAATGATCTTGTAAAGCGGAAGAAAAAACTTGTGCCTGTTAATGTGTGTGTGTGTACTTATATCTGTAATATGTCAGAGCAAGCGAGAAAAAAGATATTTCAGTTTGGCCTCTGTCACAAAGTTAAATCCTAGTTAGATTTTTGTTTCTGTACTTACATATTTTTTACTACCGTTATTTATTTTGCTATCATAAATTTTAGTACATTAAAATTTTTATAAAAAATCAGTTGATCCAAATTATTATGGCTATTGTATAGTATATACCATAGTAGTGATAACATGTTTGGTTGCATAGTTAAATAATAATTATTACAAAAAATAACAATCAGAAGACAAAAATAAAATATACTTTTATCTTCAAACAAAAGGAAATGAGAGATAACTGTAGACAATGTGAAGATTCTAAAATAATTTGGTAGTCTGCTGTTCATAGTCAAATGCTTCCTTGGGCTTTTGGTATAGCTATAGTCCAATACTAACTAAAGTCCACAGCTTATCTGGTGTTTATCAATGGTTGACTGATAAATGATTCTTATGAGAACTCACTCTAAATTTAATTTCTGAATGAGACCTAACTTCTTAATTGAAAACCCTTATTTTACAAAAATAAAAAAAGGAGAAGATTAAACAAGGCTAGCTAAGAGACGGTCTCTTGGGGCACAACTTTGGAACACTGTTTGACGGTGTTTACTGAAATGGAACACACGTATACCCCGTACTCGCTGATTCCATTCTTGGATCTATGCCTGCCAGAAATGCGCACATACAAAGCCATGTACAGGAAAGCTGAAGGCAGCAAAAATTGTTAACAGTTCCAAACTGGAAGCTACCCATATGTCCTCAACAGTAAATGCATAAATCATTTGTGGTGTGATATAGTATAAGGACAAATAAAAATTTAAAATTAAGAGATTTAATTCTTTCTATTGAAAATAAAAGAGATTTCCTTCCCTTCCATTTTCTTAGAGCATTTACTTTTGAAAAACTTAAAATTACAAGTGCTTTCTTCTCTCTTTGAAATGTATATAAATTCTTTTGAAAACCCAGGTCTTTTGTCAGCTTCATGATCCAGGAATGTCTTTCTCAACGATCTGAGAACCACCTCTCTGAAATGTAAAAGTGAGAGGAGATAGCGCCCCTATCTCCCAGTTTCTGGGATGGTAGGAAGCGAACTTGGATCAGCGCCTGCCTCCAGGTTGCAAAACGACCTCCTGTCAGGAGACAACAGATGTTTGTTTTTTCTCTGATAAATGCAGTTTGCTAACACCCACAGTCAGTCACCTCACCTCCAATAGCAGGTGAAGGTAGGATGAGATTTCTATCTTTGCAACTCCTCTGGATTATCTGTGATGCACATCACACTCGGGAGAAAATCTGGGCTGGGAGATTTCGCTTTTATACTTCCCGAACATATGCTCGCATGATGGAATACTATTTAACAGTAAGAGTGAATAAACCCTGCACTACACAAAACAGTATGAATCTCACAAATACAAAGTTGAGGGCCAGATGCCAGACACAAAAGAGTACTGTTTACCTCCTTTTACATAATGTTCTAAAACAGGTCAAATTATGCTATAGTGGTAGAACTCAGGAATGTGATTACCCTGGGGGAGGGTTAGTGATTAGAAGGGGACACAAATATGTCTTCATTTTGGTGCTAGTTACCCAGGTGTGCTTACTTATTAATATTCATTGAGATAAATAGTGATAAAAATGAAATTAAATTTAAAAAATCATTGAGCAAATACTTCTAATTTTGCATGTTTCTGTCTATATGAGGTCTGTCTGGAAAAGGTCCAGCCATTGTTAATATAATGAGGACCACCTGTGTAACATCAATGTAACCTGACAGCCAGGCAGAGTAGACTGGAATGTACATGTGTGAACAGTGATGACTTCACTGTACTAGTCAGTGGGAGGCACTGGAACCCACTGGGTAAGCGTATGTTCTGTGTGGCCATCACATTCAAAATGAGTGAACAGGGCAACAAGGCAGCATCAAATTTTGCATTAAGCTTGCACAGTCCTCTGTGGACACTGTTCGGATGATTCAGAAGGCCGCAGCTATGGGCAACTGGCGACTGGCAGCGTCATCATGACAATGTGCCCGCTCGTCCAAAATGTCTCGTGCAGAGTTTTTTTTGTGAAACATCAAATCACCCAGGTGACTCAGCCCCTACAGCCCAGATCTGGTGCCCTGCGACTTCTGGCTTTTCCAAAAGCTAAACCACCTTTGAAAGGGAAGAGATTTCAGGCTGTTGATGAGATTCAGGAAAATACCACAAGGCAGCTGGTGGCGACTGGGAGAACGGTGAGAGGTCCCAAAGTGACTACTTTGAAGGGAACTGAGGTGTCATTGTCCTATGTACAATGTTTCTAGTGTCTTATATTTTCTTCAATAAATGTCTCTATTTTTCATAATACATGGCAGGATATTTTCTCAACAGACCTTTCGTATATTAATAACCTTAATAAATGTTTTCAAATATATGTTTAAATTTACTCTTTGATTTAGATTATAATTTTAGGATAACTATAGTCATAAACATGATTCTTGTTGTTTTTAAATTAAAGAAGTTTAACTAAAAATAAAAAGGCATGTTTTGTATTCTACATTTCATCAAAATCTCACATCTGGGTAAAAGACTTTTTTCTACAGATCATAAGGGGCTATACCACAGTTATGAAGAAAGGGATGTCAATTTGTGGATGAGTTCTAATTTGTTATAAAAACAGATAATAAAAAATAGTTAGTCTAATTTTTAAATCTTATACACAAAATTTATCTTTAAGTGACAGAGCAAAGAAATTTTTTTCTCTAAACTCCAGCAAAGAACTTGATTTAAAATTAGTTAAGATGATAACATTTTGGTGGCTATTATTTTAAACAAGGTAGAAATTAAGAACTTCAGTGAAAAGCAGGACATCATTTACTATGTGGCTCTATGTGACTGACACTGATAGGTTCTGGGAATACTAAAAAAAAAAATCCTTGCCTCAAGGAACTCAGTTACTAGTGTTAAAACCAGATAGACTTGTTCAATTAACAACAATAATGCAAATGGCTGGGAATTTCTCTAAGAAAGGTCACTTAAAATTTTATTTTCTGATTTTCAGTAATCCTTGCTAATATCGAAATTTTAGATACTGAAACAGAGAAAAAAACTAAACATCATGCATTTCTTCCCTAAAGATAGTCCTTCCTCCTCTCCCTCTACTTCCCTTCTTATGGGCAGATACCTGAAAAATTGTTTGTTAAGCATCAGTTTTACACCTTTATTAGTCTCATATTCAAGCTTGAAAGAAAAAAAATCATACCGACAAAAAATGCTCAGTCTAAGCACATTACAAATTTAGCAAAATTCTACCATGATAAATGAAGAAATTTAATTCAGATTTCAGGAGATTAGTGCTGTAGATTTCTAAAAAAGTAATTCTTAACTGCAAGTGATAAATATTAAACTGAGTTTTCTCTGAGCATGAACAGTCAAGAAACTGAAGTATCTATAGCTTCATATTGTACAATAAAGCTACAAAGGGCAAAGGCTGCAAAAAGTTCTCTCCATTCAAGCAGTAATTTCAGTTAGACTCTACTAAAAATATGTTTTAATACCAAACTAAAATTTATCTCACTGAGAACAAAATGAAATTTTATTCTCTCACAGATGTACTGTCAAGTAAGGTCTTAATTCCATTACTGATTGTCATAGCCAACAGTAAAATAAGGTACCTTATATAAATAACCTGAATGATCACAACAGGGGATTTTTAAAAAACCCTGTTACTTGACAAACTTTATAAATGTGTATATCAAAATATAAATTAGTAATTTTTGGCATACAAGCTTACAGAGGGTGAGTCATATGTCTTAGGGTATTAATATTGTTTCCATTCCTCCATCATAAATACATTTTGGAAATGATAAAACGAGGTAAGTGTTTCCTCTTTTTGGAATTACATTATATTCCTATATCTCTGTAAATAATTTACTACCAGACTAAATTTGGTCACATCTGTTCAATTTCTAACCCTTACATTTATTTCTGGTACAGATTAATCATTTTAGCTATGTGGCTGTGATGCTCACAGCATTCTGAACCAACAGTGAAAGCCACCAATTACTATTTAACTTTCATATGTTAATTAGTTAGTGTTCATATTAATTAGTATTTCTTTTACATACCTTTTCCCTAAAATTTCTGATTTCTCTGAATTTTCAATAGACAGGATGAAAAGGTTAATAAACCAAGTCAGCGAGTATTGATACATGGGCTCGATGTTAGCTAAATCAGCAATAGAGAAAAACAGGATGGTGGAATGAATGGCAATAGGACGATAGCCCATGCGGGTGATATCAATCTCCTTCTCTGTCTCTTCGGCTACTTCCTGCTTTTGAGAAATCTCATCAGCCAAAGCCTTGGAGGAAGATAATATCTTAATAGCAGTTTCATCTTCTAATATATTGCCTTCTGAAGATGAAAGAACTTCTAAAATCTTGTCTTCTATTTCCTTTAACTGCCTGGAATAAAACACAATTTTCTCAGAAGAAAAAGAAATCATTTAAAATCACTTCACGTATACATTCTTTTCTAAGAAACAAAGAGCTTGTAACCTAAGAAATGCATCTCTTTGTGACAAACATCCATAGCGGTGATGTTGTATAATTTCTTATCTTGTGAAATGTCAAAAAGACAGGCTTTTCTGCTCCAGTTCTCTTTCTAATGATCATTTATGTGGTAACTAGAGAGAGATATGGTAAGCCAATCTACTCTGCCATCAAGAGAACAGAAAGTATCACTCCATTTACTTTCTCAAATTTTTCAGTACTTATCGAGCTTTACCCTTTCTATCTAAGATACAGGTATTATGAGCAGAAAAGTGGGATGTAACAACATACACATTCAGACTGTGCTTCAATGAAAACAGGTAACCTCCGTTACACAATAAACACTAAAATTCTGGGGACTTCCTATTAAGATGGTGGTATAGGCAGACATGGCTTGCCTCTTTGTACAACCACATCACAACCACATCAAAATTACAACTGAAACATAGAACAACCATCACCCAGGAACATGAGAAACCGAGTTGAACATAAGTCTGACAACTGCGGAGTTAGAGAAACCAGAGCCGCCCAGGCTGGCAGGAGGCACAGAGACGTGGGACAGGTTGGTCCACACCCGCATGTGGCAGATAAAAAGTTTGGGAAGGATATCTTGGGGGTGAGAAATCCCAGACCCGCACCAGGCCCCCCAGACCAGAATTCCGGTGCCAAGAAGCTAAGTCCCCACAGCTTCTGGCAGCAAAAACCAGTGGGAGTTGAGTTGCTGGAAGAAACAGCTGGAACCCCAACCCCAAGCAGTTCCCCTTAAAGAATCCACCACGGACTCACCTACTCAGACCCATGCCCTCTGAGCTTCAGCATCAGGGTAGCAGCTTGAACGGTACCAGTGATATACAGGGAGAAACTGAAGTATCTGGCATCAAGGAGAGTAGAGGCCATTGTCCCTTTGCTAAACCCTTCCCCCCACAGAGCTAACAAGTTGGTGCCATATCTGAGAATCCATCAACCTGGCTAACACTGTTTGACCCGCCTTGGAGGTGCCCAGAGGCTCTGCCCTACCCAAATTATTGGCCCACCCAAGCTGCTTTTTCATAAGAATGGCTGGTCTTGTCTCCTAAATCCTATTAAACAAACAGTAGCTGGCTTCGGTGAGCTGTAGCGGCAGCCAGATTAGAGTCACAGCTTGGCTCCACCTGGGAATCTCCAAGCCCAGCACAAGTAGCAGCCATCTCCTAGTGCCTTACAGCTCCGGCAGGGTGAACCAGAGCAAAACACAGCTGGGAGCTGACCTTGGCCTATACCATCACGGAAACTCCAGGGCCAGTCCACCCAGTGGACAGCTGTAGACCACATTGTAGCACCACCACCCTACCCCTGCACAGCTGATCCTCCATGGATGGCAGAGGTTGGTGGGCAGAGGTCTCAGCCAATCCTTGCAGCTGACTGGCCTGGGTGAGTCCCTCCCATTGATCTGCCAGCAGCAACCAGCACTCAACTATAAGAGAAGGGTATACTCGGCCCACACGAAGGGTGCCCCTGGAGTACCCAGCTTGGGTGATAGAGGAGGTTGTGCCACTGGACCCCACTGGACCCTACAGAATATTAGGCCATACTACCAAAACATGGAGTCAAGGTAACTCTACCTAATACAAAGAAAGAAACGCAGGGAGGCTGCCAAAATGAAGAGACAAAGAAACATGGTCCAAATGAAAGAACAGATCAAAACTCCAGAAAGAGAGTTAAACAAAATAGAGATAAGCAATCTAACAGATGCAGAGTTCAAAACACTGTTTATAAGGATGTTCAAGGAATTTAGTGAGGACCTCAACAACATAAAAAAGATCCAGTCAGAAACTAAGGATACACTAATTGAAACAAAGAACAATTTACAGTGAAACAATAGTAGAATGGATAAAGCTGAGAATCAAATCAATGATTTGGAACATAAAGAAGCAAAAAAACAACCATGCAGAACAAGAAGAAGAAAAAAGAATCCCCCAAAATGAGGATAGTATAAACAGCCTCTCAGACAACTTCAAGAAGTCTGACATTCACTTCATAGGGGTGCCAGAAGGAGGAGAGAAAGAGCAAGAAATTGGAAATCTATCTGAAAAAAATGGTGAAAGAAAACTTCCCTAATTTGATGAAGGAAATAGACATGCAAGCCCAGGAAGCGTAGAGAGTCCCAATTATGATGGATGTAAAGAGACCTACTCCAAGACATCATAATAAAAAGGCTTAAAAAGCATCAAGAGAAAAGAAATTAGTTACCAGATGATTGTCAGGTGGGAGGGGGAAAGGGAGAATGGGTGAAGAGATGAGGGGATTAAGAAGCACAAATAATTATAGAATAGCCATGGGGATGTAAAGTACAGTATAGAAGATGGAGTAGCCAAAGAACTTATATGCATGATCCATGGACATGAACAACAGTGTGAGGATTGCCAGAAGGAGTGGGGGGTGCTGGATGTAGACAAAGGGGAAAAATCAGGACAACTGTAACAGCATAATCAGTACAATATAATTTTTTTTAAATACTAAAACTTTTGTGCTAACAGCAACCAAACCTCAACTATAAGAGGATGATGTACTCAGGGCACACAGGGCGCACACTGTTGAAAACACACTGTCTTCTAGTTTTCCAGTGCCTGAAAACTTGTATATAAAAATATACTCTGTAATGCAATTTTCCAAATTAACGAAGAAGCACTATTATACCTTATATTTTCCCTTTAAATCTTCCTATTCAATGCACCTATTAAATCTAACAAAGTAGATCTTTAAAATGTAGTTTAACATATTCTAAGTGATCTTGGAACAAGCAAAATAATTCTGTGGTTTATAATGTTTGAAACCTTTTGTTTTCAGCTCCTTGTAATATCAAGGCTTGTTTTTCTTCTTCGAGGTCTGGCCTTTCCCGTGCCACCACAATTCCCAAAATCTGATCTTGCAGTCCCTCAAATGTTATCATGAAGTTTAATAATGTGACCTATAAATGAAAGAATATACAAAAATTGAGTCATTGTTTCTATGGAGAAAGCCTCTGCTTATATGCTTCAAGTTCTGACCTTAATATAGACTTTATTTACTATAGTAGCATATGTGAAAAGTGGGATTTGTAGAGACTATAACTGAAGATATAGGCAAGCTTGATTGCTGCATTAAAAATGCACTAAAGATTCATATAGTCATAAATATAATACTTTAAAGGCTTTATTTTGATGATAAATTTATTTTTATTTCACACTGGTCCAATTTCTAACAGCTCATTAACCTCAAAATCAATTAGAATAAGATTCAAGCTCTCATATTGGCTGCACTAGCTGATTTATATTTTAAGGATCCTAGAGGTGTGCAAAAGTAAAAGAAATCTTACACAGTGAGGTAAGAGGAAAAAAATCACTGCCATTACTTGTCATGAGTAAAGCATGTATAGTTACAATTTAATAATTATATTATAATATGGAATTTACAATATGATAAGCAGCCACTATTGTGAACTAAGAAACATGCATCTCAATGGTGTCCATCAAGGTGCAGTCGGCTAACACCCACTTCGTACCTAATGGTAGATCTCTCTCTCTCAGTTGCCTAATCTTAAAATTTCCCCTTTCCCATAAGTGGGAAAGTAATCATGCTCAGTCTTCTCTTTTTAGAAAGCAAATAATAAGCAAATAAATCATTCTTTTGTTCCCACAGTCCCTTGCAGCTATGGGAAGATCTCTCTTTGTGGCTTCATAATTATACTTATTGAAGATGCTACGTATATATGCTCTCTGTCTCCACCTCATTTGATTCTTTAGCTCTCTACAATCTTCTCTCATCCCTGCCTCTACACACTCATGAATATACACATAGCAATAAAGTACAGAAATTTTCTGACTCTGGTCACCAGTAAACCCATAAGCCAATACACACTCAGTTGACCTTGGCTTAATTTGAACACAAGCTCTCCCTCTCTGTCTCCCAGCGCCTATTTTGCAGTCTACCTACCTGCCCTCAGGTCCTAAGGTCCCTGCCCGTGTTTTGAGCATCATCTCCCGCTTTTCCCTCTCACGTACCTTTTCTTTGAGTGATTCTAACTGATTGTGGAATCCCATACACACCAAACTATGAAGCGTCTGTATGTGCCTCAGCTCTGGCTGCTGAGTGGCAGACCTTGTGTGGCCCCGCCTTTCCTAGTAGGAGAATGTTTCTTCTGCAGGAATAGAGTACCTTTGTTTCTATGAGAAAATTTCCTACCTGTGACAAGTAATTGTAAAAGAACTTCTTGCAGTACCCCATGGAAGGTGACTCCCTCCTCCACCCAGACTCAGGCGGTGCCCTCTGGGTTAACCTCAACCCTTCCTCTGCACTTGCCCCATGACAGGCTTTGGATGCCACTAAGTGTAGAGATTACATGGGCATAATAGTACATTTAAATGGGATAATAAGCAATTCTTGAAACTGATCAATTAAAAAAACTCATTAAATGTTGTTATGTAATTCTCTACTGCTTTGGCATTCATTCATGAAAAAAGCATAACTAAAGCTTTCAAGATACCTTCCCTACACGGGTTACACTTACTCTAATCCCCAAACCATAGTCACAGTGTTTAGTGAAATGCATGCTTTACTAGTTTTACCTCATTCTATTCAGACACAAGGAGGTATTCATTCATATTCGATTAAAGTTGGCATTATCAAGATCAAGATTTTGCAAATCTAGCCATTTGCTCACAACTAAACATTTAAAATTATACAAATATGGCTTCAAAGTATATTATTTTCATTTAGAGTCAAAAGGATTATAGCAGCATGATATCATCCCTTGGGTGCTTTTGAAAGCAAAAGGTACATAAAAGATCCTAAAAATAAAATCAAGAGGAAGTATTTTAATTTGTAAATGAACGCAAGTAACTGCTTCACTATGTTTTCTAATCCCCATTTAATCAATCCCAGCAATTAAAAATAATGAAGCAATCAGACACTCTAGGGGTCTTAGGGATTTCAAATAGTGAATCACAGATCAGTGTCCTCCCCATAGGGTTTACAGCTTCTATCACAACTCGTTATCAGTGAACTAAAAATTATTTATGTTATTTGTGATATCTTCACAGATTTTACTGAAAAGTAAAAAAAAAAGGTTTTCCATGTCATTTGTTAAAAACATTCTTTTTTGTATCACAACTCTGGGATTTTGTCATTTTCTTTTATGCTTCATTTTTTCTGACTTACATTTAAAAGTAATAATGCAAATAGTTAATACTTGGATAATAATATGTCCTGGGCCTTATTTTAAGCATTTTACATAGCCTAATTTGTTTAGTCCTCACATCATTCTACGAGATAGACATTTATTTTCCCATTTCATAGACAAGGGGACTGAGGCACAGGTTAAACGACGTGGCCGTAGCCGCACAGCAGGCAAGTGGCCGAGCTGGGAGTTGAGGCAGGTTAGTCTGGCCCTAACTGCCACTAGGTGCTGCTTCTCTTAATAGCTAAGTTAATAATACACAATTTTCAGGTGTTTAGATAACCTTTGTTTTAATTAGTTAAAAACAGTGGTCAATAATTTCCATATTTTAACACTGTGTTTATAACACTATATTCAAGGGTCACTCGCTTCCCCTTGAAGTCTTTCTGGCTTCCCAGAATGTCCGGCCTAACGTGTATCCCCAACTCTGAGCGCCTCTGTGTCTTTCTAGTTACAAATGTTGTCATTTTACATACATATTATTTACAACGTAAACCTCTTGAAAGCAAGGACTATGTTTATTCATCATTGAGGCAATGAATTATGTCATCTTAGCGCTTCCTCTGCCTCTGCAGAGAGCTAGCTACATGAATTTAAATATTTCCAATAAAAGACAGCTTTTGAACCCCCTGGATAAATCTTATCTCTATACGCAACTTTCAAAATCTGAATCAACATTTCTTCATGTCCTCTCCAGCTAGCTTCTATACTTGAAAGTTATCTCTTGCACACTCCCTTTCTCCCTCCCTCATTTGTTCATGCCACAAATATTTATCAAGTGCCAAGCAGGGCTAAGAATTGGGAGTAAAAAATGGAATAGCCTTCAGGAGCTCAGTTGCAGATCAGTGTCTCAAGTCATTTTAGTCACTGACTAAAGCTTTAAAGCTAGTTTGACTCTGAGCCCTGGCTGGGTAGCTCAGTTGGTTAGAACATCATCCCAACGCACCAAGGTTGTGGGTTGGGGCTCGGTCAGGACACATACAAGAAGAACCAATGAAGGCAGAAATAAGTGGAGCAACGAATGGATGTTTCTTTCTCTCCCCTCCTCTCTCTCTCTCTAAAATAATATCAATAAAAAAAACTATTTTAAAAAGAATTAAGCACCTATTCTGTGCTTAATCTATTTTTAAAAACAAAAAAGACTAGCTTTGTTCTTTTAAAGTCAAGTTGTTTTCTTTTTTTAAGATTTTATTTATTTTTAGAGAGAGAGGAAGGGAGGGAGATACAGAGGGAGAGAAACATCCATGTTTGCGAGAGATACATCAATCAGTTGCCTCTCACACGCCCCTGGCTGGGGACCTGTCCCGCAACCCAAGTGTGTGCCCTGCCTGGGAATTGAACCAGCTAACTTTCAGTTTGCAGGCCAACACTCAATCCACTGAGCCACACCAGCCAGGGCTAGCTTTACTTTTGAAGCAATTTTTATTATTTAAAAAAAGCCAGCAATCAAAAACCAGTTGTTTTAAGTAATTACATAAAAATTAGATAGCGGTAACCTTATTCTGAGAAAGAAGAATGATGAAGCTCTGATCCTGAATTCCAGTTCCAAGAATTACGATATTATCATTTATTGCAAAAAAAGAATGTGCATATATGTCACCTACTGTTAACAATGAAAATCTAAGAATTACATCAGTGGTAGAAATTAAATTATCATGGCCCTTTTTCACTGCATACTGAAGGCTCCTTTATTACTACATGCTCATACAAAAGTGACATTTGGAAATTACAATAGCAATTTCAGGAAATGCCAAACAAGGACTAAGTGCATTTTTCTGAGGAAGATCTGTTGTTCTCGTGGCTCAGGAGGAAAATGTAGTCATTAACTGTAAAATCTGATGAAGAAATATTCATTTTAGATACTGGCCTTTACTGAAGTTTCAGGAAGATAATGAGGATTTCTTAGCTTGGTAGTGATGTAGAAGCGGAAGTCTGGTGCATATTCAATGACAGAGTCCCCAAGTCTGATACACGTACTCCCAGCCTGCTTAAAGGTCTGCTTTAGTAGAAGTGGTTCCAGGATGGGATCTAGCTCTTCTCCAACATTTTCTAGCAACACTGGAGTAAAATCAGAAAAAGATTCCATGTTATCTTAAATATCAACTGTAAACCTGCAATGCTTCAAGTTCTTGGACCCTTCCAGTGTGTTGCTGTTCCTAGTTACCTATATTTCTGTCTTTTAAGTATAAGTAAATGATCCTCTAAAATAACTGGCTGTCTGTGGGCGGGGATTAACTGGCAGGTCTATCTGATCCTCCTGGCTGCTTCCACATGCTTAAGCACAGTTCTACTCGGGAGTCCTCACCTTGTCTGGGATTCACTATGTGCCTACGTGCAAGGGCAGTGAAGGATGTCCGTCTGAGACAGCAGAGAAAAAGCGTTGCCAGTTGCAGTCATTTGAGTGGTTACTGCATTTTTAATTATAAAAGCAACTCATGCTTATTGTAGAATATGTGGAAAATACAGGAACGAATAAAGAAATGTTGAATTAATTAAAGAAGGATGCTATTAGACTGAGATGATGCTAATGCTGTGGCTGCTTACATAAGCAAACCGAAACCTTAAGCCTGTAAATGCCTCCTTACAAAAAAAGTGTTACAACATCAAAATACTAGGGACACCCAACCACAAACAGCCAGCTGGGTTTTAACAATCAAATGGTTTCCTTTCTTTGCTTCCACACTTTCTCTGCCCAATATAGCCCTTCCCCTGGCTCCTGCTGGTGGAGTGCCCCTAACCACTTCCTGTTGGGTGCTGCCTGATTCTAACAGAATTCTGCTCAAATAAACTTAAAAATGTTAATATGCCTCACTTTATCTTTTAACAAAAAAAATTGGAAAACTCCCTCCGGTCAGATTTTCTTAAACTTTCTCCTCCTCCCTAAAATGTTTGACATAACTGACTCATACCATATCTATGTTGATAGAAAAATAACACAAAAATATACCTGTATAATTATTTGTTGAATAAATTATATTTTTCTCTTCAATATTTTAATTCATCTTTTTCTGTATACTGTTGATACTAAACAATATATCTCATACTGCAGCTTAATTATTTTGTTTGACATTATAGCATAAACATTTCCTCACGTTTTAAAAACTAATAAACATACGTGTAATTACTGAATCATAGTCTATCATGTTAACATCTCATTTTTAAACCAATGCACTATTATTAGATATTTGGATTGTTTCTTATTCTCAATATTAAACAGCACTATATACAAAAACTTTGCATTGAAGAATATTTTCTTATGATAGCATTCTAGAATGGGAAATCTTGATGTAAGATCAGTGGCATTGTTGAGGTTCTTGATACATTTGTTAAATTAAAGCTTTACACTGTTAATACTGCAGTGAACATCTTCTTGAATAAACCTGCTGTTCATCTCAGATTACTTAATCATGGAGCGTTAGGGGTGCAGTTAATAGTTAACAGTTATGGGCATTTTGAGGCTGTTCATATTGCCAAATTATTTTCCTAAATGGTTGTAGAGATTTCAGAGTTGTAATGAGCGCTCACTTTTTTGCTTGATTTTAAACATGTTTGTGTACAACAGTACTGTACTCAGAAAGGTTAGGCATTATACTGCCATTGTATTTTCTCACTAACCTCTCAACTTGAAAAAGTATTTGCTAATATTACCCAAGTTTTACAGATGAGAAAACTGAGAAATAAGCAATAGAAATATATTTTTCATTTAAATCATCTAGTAAATGACAAAGCGGAAACTTGAACTAGGCAGTCTGGCTTACACAACTCTCAAACACTACGCATGTTATCAAAATTAAATATAATACTCATGAATTTTATAATTTGATAGGTAAAAAATACTGTTAGAATTTGTATTTTGGGTTTCATGTTTTAGGTGTTCTTTGGTTAATACATTTTTCTTTTGGAAGTTATATGTTAATGTATTTGCCCATTTTCCTATTGTGGGCATTTTATGTACAATTAAGTTCAGCTGCAAGTGATAAAACCCCAAAATAATAGTAACACGGACAAGAAGGAATTTATATCTCATATAAAGAGGAGCCCAAGGTAACCAGTCCGGGACTGAAAGGATAGCATGTCTGAACAGTCAGAAATCTGAGTCCCCACTCCTTGCTGCTTCTCTGTTCTTGGCAGGTGGCTTTGAATTCTTCAGCCAAAATGGCCTTTCAAACTACATCCACATTCCAGCCATCCAATAAAAAGAGAAACAGAAAAGAAACGTCTTTTAAGTATATTTCCTGGGAATCACAAATGGCACTTCCACTTACATCTTGATGGTCAGACCAACTCATATGACCATACATGACCACAACGAGCATTAGCAAATTTAGTGTTTTACTCTGATGCAATGTGCCCAGGTAAACACAGGTGTTGCAAATACTAAGGAAGACAGTTAAAATGGTTATCGGAACAAACAGCACTAATTGTCTCAATGTGCTAGTTTTTAAAACTTTATTTGCATTTTAACACTGTTGTAGTAAATATTGCCCAGGTTTTCTGCTTTTTAACACATTTGTTTATATTTCCTTATATAATTTAACTTTTGTTTCAGAAATGTTCAAGCTTTGTTCAGAAGTTTAAAAAAATTGTATACTTTTGTAATTTCAGCCAATCTTGTTTCGGCTATTCCTCATCTGGCCCTAGATTAGTTACGAACAAATCTGAGGCACCATGAAACTTCATCTGCAGATAGCTGAATAACCATCTTTGAGAAGTAAAGACTCTCTTTTAAAAACAGCCACACCTTAAAAAATGATCAATAATTTACAATGTCATCAAATATCGAGTCAGGGAATGTGTTTCTTCATTGCCTTAAAATATTCTATCTATAGTTTGACAGCTTAAATTAAGATATGAATAAATTCCATAAATTGTGATTGCTTGATATTCTCTTAAGTTTCTTTTATATGTTTCTTCCCTTAAATTATAAAGTTTCGTGGTCAAATCTATTAATCTTTTTCTTTTTAATTTTTTCCATTGTTTATTTTCTTAGAAAGTCTTTTCCCAACAAAGGCAACTTAGTTATTCCCCTATGTTTTATTTTGGCATTTATGACTTCCTTTTTTTCTTTCACATTCAATTCTTTAACTTATCTGGAGTATATTTTGGTGTGAGATAAGACTCTGATTTGATATAGTCTTCCCAACACTGTTTGTTGAATGATCTATTGTTTTCTCATTGGCTTATAATGTTTACTTTCTAACACATTAAAGGGTTACATATATTAGATTTGATTTCAGAACTTATTCCAGTTAATTCCAAATTCACTCTTCCTCTGAATTTTTATTGGCTCCTTTACTGTCTTTCTTCTAGATTACTGTTAATATTATTTCCAACACATTTATTTCTGAAAAACTTAACATCTTTACACTTGGTTTTCCTATCAGTGAAAAAGCAATGCCATTCCTATTCGTCTTTTGTTTTTCTGTGAAGTTCTGTCATTTTCTAACTATATATTATTAAAGTCTTTCTAAGGTTTTCTTTTATTTTGTTTCCTATTCAGTGATTGAATCACTACACACTTTTTCTCTGTTATTACTGGTTTTTTAAATATCCTTTTTGGAATATATTTACTCCATTAAATTCTTTTATTCTAATAGCTTTTCAGTTAATTCTCTTTGGTTTTCTAGATGAAATATACTGTCTATAAGTATGGTAATATTCTTTCCTTTTCCTAAATGTTATAACACTCTCATTGTTTCTTGTTTTATTGCACTGAAAAAAACTTTTAAAATTTTATTTATTTTTAATTTTTTTGTATATTTTATTATGTATGCTATTATAGTTGTCCCATTTTTAAAAACTTTCTTAATAATGTTAAACAATAGCAGTGATAACAGATACCAATTTTTTATTTTTGTATGATCAGATTTTTAAAATATATTAATTTGTTAGTTATAAACTGAAATTCTGTTTATGAAATATTATAAATTTAAGTTTTGCCTAATTGCTTCAATGTTTATTAACAGTAACATTTGCATAAAGCCAAGTATTTAGATTTTCACTAAAATAATATTATACATTTTTATGTCCTATTCCCCCTAAGTTATTTCCTAGTTTGAAATGAAATTTAAAGTGTTTATATTGATGTGTCTTTTTCAAAACCTAAATATATATTATAAAACTTAAATATTACAGGCTTGATTTTTCCCTAAAAGTGAAAATTTATTTCCTCACTAGTAGGATCAAGTCTTAAGCTTGTTAGGAAAGATTCTGTAGCATCCTGATTTAAAAAAAAATACACACACACACACACACACACACACACACACACACACATATATATTCTCAGCATTAAATGTTTACACTACAAGCCTCACCAGGAAATTAAAAGTATTCTAAACTTAACAGAAAGAAAAAGAACAAAACCCAGATGTATGTGAGTTGCCCACACTATCCTTAATTTAACTATTTTATTTTGACTCTAACTTTGGACTCCTTTAACTTTAATTAAATTAAAATGTTTCATGTTAAAATACAGGCACAGATTCATGAGACGGGTTTCTTTTCATACTTTTATCATTCAAGTTAACAATATGCTGAGTTACATAAAACCCTTTCCTCATTCCCAAGTTCCAGCCTATCAGAGTATTTGCAAAGCTTGTGGAAAACCAAGACTGGAAATCCAAACACGAGGTTGCTACTGTTTCTGAATAAGGCAGATAATCTCACTCAACGCAGTTATCCTGAGCAACAGAAACATAAAAAGAACCAAGTATTCTTTTCATATTTCTGTTGCACCTAGGGTATTACCTAATATTATTATTATGAAAGTAACTATGTTTTCCTATGTGAGACTTCAAATTAATAGAAAAAACCCTTCTGCATATTATGTTCAACTATGGAGCACACTGAATTCAAAGCAGATTCAATGAACAATTACTAAGGACCCTCTAAGGATCCTCAAAGAGCTTGGAGGCAAGAGACAAACAGCTCTATGCGTAATAATGAGGCCAATAGCAGAAAACTATAAAAGTTTCAGAACTGGGACTTCATTGAAGAGGTCAAGAAAGATGTCACAGTAAAAGAGGTGCTTGAGCTGTTTCTTAAAGGATGAAATTTGAAGAAATTCACCAAACGATAGAAGAGCACAGAAGAAAGCTAAGAGATGAGAAACAATACCATGTCATACATCGTCTGCTCTCTAACATTCTGAACTCCCATCTTCAAATCCTCATCACATGTGCAAGCTGTCTCCCTCTTTAAAACCAACGAACTCTAAGAAAGCAGAGGCCAGGTCGGTCCTGTTCATGTCATGTATTCAGTGGCACGTGGCAATTGCAAAATAAATATTTGTCAGGTGAACGAATGAGGAAACAAATGAGCAAATGAAAGACATTAAACCAGAAGTAGTTTTGCATCCCTGAAATGTTATATGCAAGGGAGAAAGAAATAAAGTACTGGGAGATAAAAGGAAGGAAGGCTCAGATCTGATAGATTTTGCTCTTAATGTAAATATTTTTCTTATCGAGTTAACAGAAACCCATTAAAAGATTTTCAAAAGTTAATTTCTTTAAAAAATGTAAATGTTTATTTTTCAGGTTTTATTGAATTATGAAAAAATAGATTTACTAGCAATATTTATATGATTAATACTTTGTATATACCTTAGTCATTAGTGTAGCTAATACAGATGCACCTTTATTTTCTAGAACCTTGGCTTTAAAAAAATTTTTTTAAGCAGCAGGATACATTTTACCAAAGAGGATCTTATCTTAAAGCTCAAAAGAAACAAACAAAAGGGAGGCCTGTTTTGGCTGAAGCAGAGGCAGGTGGGCGACAAAGGTGAAGGAAAACCTCTTCCTTCTCAGCCCAGGGTGCCTGCCAGGGAGGCAGATCAAAAGCCACTGTCCTCGAACAGACAAGTATCTAAAGGTAACTTCTTAAATGGAGGAGTCTTTAACCGCTTACATTTTAAAACTGTAACAATAACTCAGTATTTTACTTGAAGGCTAAATATAAAGTTTTCAAATCTGCCATCTGTTTCTCTTTCTATAATAGATTTAAAACTTTTCACCTCTTTCTGATGACTAACGTTAGAAGGCATTGTAAATAATTATTATCTATTTTAAAGCTATTTCATTCCAAAGGTGTGTTAAAGCAAAATGTGAGTGACATAGTAAGCACTGGACAAAGGCAGAAGACTTGGGGACTGGTTCAGCACTCCCCTTAAATCTTGGTTAAGCCACATAACCTCACTTACCTTGAAATAAAATGAAGTGGTTGGAATTACTCTTGGATTTCAATTTTTATGGCCACAACTCCAAGTAAGAAATACATTTTTAATCTTAATCTAGTATACACATATATGCATCTAAAACTTCTAAAATTTCATAAAATAATGTTTACGTTTACTTCATGCTATGCAGCCTAATATGTTCTATTACTTTCGATTGCATTTCATTTAAAAATTCTGGTCAGGACTCACTAAGTTGGTTTTTTCTCTCATAGTTGCAACTCATAGTTTGAAAAACACTAAACAGGTGGTCTCTATGGCCCTTTTCTCTCTAAAATGATACAATATTATCAACACATATGACTGAGATCATAGGGATCTCCAGAATGTCAAGCACATGGTAGAGGCTTGATTACCATTAAATTGTTTTTTATCTGTGTCAAGGGAATTATTTGAATATTTAAGTTAAATTAGGTAGTTTTTAAAGTATATAAGGTGCCAATTCCTTCAAGAAATCTCTGATTCCTCTGAATTCTCATAGGAATTCATTATTACCT
Source organism: Mormoops blainvillei (assembly GCA_004026545.1). NCBI lineage: Eukaryota > Metazoa > Chordata > Mammalia > Chiroptera > Mormoopidae > Mormoops > Mormoops blainvillei. Next base: position 4,009 of record PVJD01002842.1, on the reverse strand, counting down.
TCATCTTTCTTAATAGACTAATATAATTAAATATTATACTAATATAATTAAAAGATGATACACATAAACCAAATAGTAAATCCTCAGCCAAAAAACCAACATAAATTGAGTTTATGAGACACTGCTATAAATACTCAAAGTACAGTAACTCATCTCTTCCTCACACCATATGGCCAAAGTAAAGATGAGGAAACTGAGTCTCAGAAAGGCCACTGAACCAAGCACTGAGGGTACCAGGGGCAGCTGCTCTAATTCCAGAGCTGGTGTGCCTGCCCATAACAGCACAGTAATTCTAATACATGTTAATGAGGCATGCCCACTTTTTATTTTTAATACAGTGAGTTACATATGTTATCTAATTCTGTCTAATTAAAAAAGCAAGATATTTGATAGTACAGATCATAGTTCCCTTTTTTGTAATTCTTATATCACTATACATAAGAATAGCAGCTGGATGAATGAAATTCTGTTTGCGTATGTGCATGAGTGTGTATCACACAGATTTTGTTGGTAGATTTAGATTTCTCTCATTTCGTGCTTACCCTAACAGGACCTAAAATTGTAATTAATAGTTTAAAGACTAACTCATTATTACATACAAAAATAAAATGCCTTTAAAACCACCTGTATATTTGTTATGATTTTTCCTTATAGTACTAGCTCTAATAGCATGTGGGAGTTGCAAAGCTTGTCCTAAAGCCAAATATGTTGTACTTTCATAATGTTTCCATTTATTTGCTCAAATTAAAGTTGCATCTGATAAGTAATATGAACTTTAAATGTGACTAATAACCCCAATTTACTCCAATCATAAATATTTTGTTTTGGTGTTTTGTTTTGTTTTTTTACAAATGTGACATGTGCCTAGAGCTTTTTTGAAAAATCCCTGCCATGTTTCTAATCTCTCCATTGTTAATGTCAGATAATAATCAGCCATATGAAATGTGTACTTATTTCTCTGCCACTTTTATAGGAGAAACCAAGAGAAGAATAAATAGATAATTGGACTAATGTGTTAAAATAGTCTTGGCATATGAGGTGGCCCTTTTAACTGTAGAAATGGAGTTATAATGAGAACTAAAGAATGGCAAAGAAAGACAAACATTAAAACAGCTCAATTAGAGGGTGCATCACAAATGAATCTTGAGGCAAAGAAAATGTCCTAACCTTCTGGAACTATAATCTCTAAAGTTCTCACTTGATTAATTATCAATAAATAATGAAAGACATTAAAAAAGTCATTATTTGAGATGGGCCTGACACAAATATTTTTTTTTAAAAAGAAACAACCGACACCATTCGGGGTAATGGTGCCCTCTCCAGGCATTTCTGTAATGTGTGCTTGTTATTCAGCCACATACCAGGAGTGCCAAACTGGATGCAATTTTCCAGAGTCCTGACATAGTCAGGATCGCTTAGTTTAATTAGATGAAGACTATTCGCTTTTTCCATGTTCTTGATCCATTTATTAGCCTGACCTTGAGGGTCTATCATCAAAGGCCACCTTCTTGCATTCCTGAAGGAGAGAAGAAAGATGATGCTGGTCAAGCTATGATTTGTCTCTATGTTTAATTACACACCTATCACTTTCTTACAGCTTATGCTTAATAGCAATGTTAAACTATGTTCTTGAAGCAGAGACATTTAAATTGAGCAGGCTACAAGAATGGCAACTATAAAAGCCATCTGGCAAACTTAACACAAAAGTTTTACTTCCTTTGGAAAATTACAGTTCTCTAAATGTTAAGTTACATTTTGAAAATATTTTCGGCTTTTGCTAATTAAGTCACAATGTCAAGCATTAACACTAATGGAAATCAGCAAACTCAAGTTCTTTAATAGGCCTTGCCATTAACTACTCATGTGACCTTGTGCAAATCACTTTGCCCCCCTAGCTGCTCTCTGCTATTATTTGCACAACAGAGAAAGAGAAGGAATTGAGACATCATATTTCTCTTTGAACTTTAGATCATTAAAGATATAATGGTGGAAAAATATAAAAGGTAAAAAGCATGATTGTATATCATCTAACCTTCATAATTAGCCATAGACTCTTAAGTGTTAACACAATTGTTGACTCACTATTTGTTTCAAACACTTGTGTATTTAATGTCATATATGCAGTTTATTACATATTTGCCTAGTGATTGTGAGCTTCTTCTGGACAGAAATATATTCTCTGAAAGTCAGGGCTTTTGCACCATGGGGGAGCTCATGCTCACCGCCTTAGTCTTACTCATGTCTTCCCTTTTATGAGAAAAACAAGATCAGTGAACCATGAGACACCCAGTTTATTTTTCAGGGTCTTGTGGGGTCACAAACGGTTAACTATATGCCATAAACCAGATAGTACCAACCAAATCGCTTCCTGCTTTGCATAAAACGCAATCAGCATTAAGATTACTGTTCTTTTTCTTTCTCTTAGAAGTTTTAGTAAACACAAGCCATAACACTGGCCACTTTTCTAAGGAAAGTCTTCAAAAGTGAATACATATAATTCACATAGAATATCAGAAGAGCAGAAGGAGAAAATAAAAGGAGACTGAGGCAAAAAAGCAAAAAGGTGGGGCTAGAACAAGATAACACATGCAATTCAATTTCATTATAATATGAATTTAGAATTTTATTGGATAACTTGTCCCCCCAAATGTAAATAATAATATTTTTAGCATGTCATTTATAGCCTGACACAAAACAGGTAGCTTATGTGGTAAAGAAGATAGTCCTGTCCTCTAGCATTATATAATGTGTTAGTTGCCTTAAGCTGCCATAACAAAATATCACAGTCTGTCTTAAACACCATGAAATTATTTCTCACAGTACTGGAGGCTGGAAGTTCGGGATCAAGATGCTGGCAAGTTCAGTTTCTCCAGAACCCTCTTTCTTTGGCTAACAGACAACACAGCCCTCTGTGCCTGCACCCCGGCATCTCTTGCGCTTCTTATAAAAACACCATTCCTACTGGATTAGGGCTCTACCCTTATGGCCTCATTTCACCTAATTTCCTCCTTAAAGGCTTTATCTCCAAATACAGTCATCTCAAATACACTGGGGTTAAGGTTTCAACATCTGAATTGTTGGAGGGGGTATGGAGGGTGAACAACTCAGGGCATTATACTTAGAAAGGAATGAGACCAAAAGAGTAGTTTCATATCTCAGATGCTATCACCTAATAAAAAAGAATCATATTCATGAGAAATTAAAGGGGGTGAGAAGGGAAATCAGAAAGGAATAAAACTTACACATATGTAAAGTTTTCATTCTGTCACATATTAGAAATATTTTTAAGTTTGGAGGATTTGTGTGGGTGTTCTGCTACATTTATGCTTCCCCAAAAATACTGAATGACTCACTCTTCCTTCTGTTGCTTCCAATTTTTTAGCCACAATACCCATGATCGTGTTGTGTTTTTTGTCCAAAATGCACTTTGTCCCCGCCCTTTCATGTTTAACTCCTACCCATGTTTCAAGGCCAACTCAAATTCTACACAATTCACAAAGCCCATTTTGATCTGTTTCTGTCTAAGCTTCAGCAATTTACCCATATTACATTTATGGTGCTTTCATGAAATGATAATATTTTATTATGGTAATTCTATAATTTCTTAACTGCATTAACCAACTAAATTGTATATTCCTAGATCAAATAACATTTGAATATGATAATCTAGTAAAATAGAAATAGCAAAAATCATCTGACAAACACCGTCCAAGTTAATTCATTCGATAAATTGACATTTTCTAAAAGAATACTGGTCCATGGAACAACATCTCAAAAACAGAGGAAAGGACTTCTGGCGCCAACCAAGCTGGGTTAAGCACATTTGAACCTACCCCTTCCACTGATTAATTCTGGGTAAAATATAAAGGCAACTACTTGCAGAAAGAAAATAACAATTGAATGGGAGGGAAGTTAAAACTTGAGGAACGGCCAATAAGGAGGTGGTGAGTTTCTTCTGTGACTGTTTTTCTTGTTATCTTCTGGCTTTGATCTGAGAAAATCCCAGTAG